>JARQZJ010000066.1:0-612500 GCA_030704895.1 Henosepilachna vigintioctopunctata | reverse complement strand
GTCAAAACCAACATGATAATTAGAACCACCTAACAGTATACACAATTGAGAAATGGATAATTTTTAGTAAAATTTCGAAATATTCAACTTCAAACTATAAAAGTCTTGAGATGTATCTAAATGGTATTAGTATACAAAATTTAAGAAATTACGGGGCGTATAAAATCCTACTACTTGTCAGTTTCATGGTTTGAAGTTCACTTTATACTTTCACTAATAATTTATTATTTTTTTATCCTACAGGTAAAAACACCCAGTTAAAAGAAATATTTAGAAAAAAATATACAGTATTAAAGATATAATGCAAACGTTTAAAGAATTATTATCAATAAAATGAGTAATTATAGCGAATAATAGATAATGAGAATCACTACATAGTATAAAGCAAAGCCGCTTTTTCTGTCCCTTTGTCCCTTTGTACGCTTTAATCTTTGAAACTACGCAACGGATTTTGATGCGGTTTTTTTTAATAGATAGAGTGATTCAAGAGGAAGGTTTATATGTATAATAACATCCACTAAATAGTGGAGAAGTACTGTTATTTTTGAGGTTTCTAATGTGATGTCGTAAATAATTACATTTTTTCCGCTTACATTGCAAACGCAGGCTGAACCCTACGAGTTTTATCAAAATAATGTACTAAGTATTGTACACATTGAAAAGGTCTACAGAAAAGTCCGTGATGGTATATGTCTATCTCTTATGGATAACCCACAATAACTTTTTTTAAATATGGCAAAACAACGTTGGCCGGGTCAGCTAGTGTAGATATACTTCAAAATTCACTATAGGTAAATGAAAATTTTCCAAGTAAACCCGACTAATGAAAGCAAATGAGTCACGTTGATATCGCATTTGTCAGACACATCCTCGAATAGCGAACACATAATATATAATGGGTGATTGTACGAAGGAATTAGTTCTCGTAGTACCTACCGATTGAAAAAAATTGACTTGAACGTGAACATTGTCTAGGAAACTGAAAATCAATAGAGCCAATAAGGGTAGGACAGTCTGTATAATCATGTACTCGTAAGAGGTTATACAGAAACTTCAGAGACAACAAGTCCCTACCAACTTCGAGTGATTTAGCTCCAAACCTGTTTAACAGATCAGTTTTGCTATATCCTCTGGCCGTATAAACGGGATCTTCCCTCCAAATTAGATATTTGAGAAATTTTCGTTGTATCGACTCTAAATAATTCTTATGACAATAGTAAATGGGATGCCAAATCATACATCCGAAATCTAATTTCCTCTTTACAGGCGCATTGAATAATTGTATAAGTGTTTTTGTATTCGAAAAGTGCCCAGCATTACGCAAAATAAACCCATAAGATTTGAATTCTGTTTAAATTGTTTTATTTACATGAGGTACAAAAGTGAATTTCTAAAGAAATATTATACCGAGGTCTCGAATTTAGGAGACCCTGGTCAGAATGGTATCGTTAATTGTGTAATCAAATTGTATAGGACGATTCTCTTTAGTGAATGAGACAACCTTACATTCAGTTAAATTAATATTAAGTTTATTGCGGTAACACTGTGAGCTTATGCAGTCCTCATATGTTTCAATTTTGCGATATATTTTTAAATCATCAGCATAATGAGATTGTGAATTGCTAGGCAGTCTATTAAATCATTTACGAAAAGAAGAAACAACTAAATTAGAGTCCTGTGGTACACCCGAAATGACTGTATATACATATCACTTATGACTCTCAAACTGTACAAATTGTGTTCGATTATTTAAATGAAACTGAAATGGAGAAACTAGATAAATGCAGAAACCTGACTTAGCTTTCAGTTTGTACAACATGCAGTCATTAAATCGTTATATACAACATCTATCTGACTCCTGTCATCAAGATTCTTTAACACAAATTGTGAAGACGTTACAGAAAGGGATGGCGATTCTTTCCGAAAAAGATCGATTTTTAAATCGATTCGTATCGTGACCTGATGAATCGATCCACAAAAATATCGAGGTCTAAAAGATCAATTTCCAAAAAATCGATCTTTTTTCAAATTTGCTTTACAATGTAAGTATAAATCTATTTTATTAAAAACAAGACAAATATTATAATTGATGATCTTTCAATCAGTAAAATCCCGGAATTCGATAATAACAATTACTTTTATTACCATATCAAAAATTAGATCAAAATGTAATCAAAATGTACAAAACAAGACATTATTTTCAGAATGTATTAGTTACAAAGCAAATAGATAATTCAGATTATACTTCCTATTGCTTAATATCTAAACTTTTTGAAAACAACAGTCTGTCAAGTCTACTGGGATCCAAGCGGTTACTCTCATCACTTCTGATGTCCGGCGGAAACATTGCAAGATAGCTTTTTTCGACTGCTGGAAACATTCCGGCTGTCGAAAAAAGCTGTCTTTCCAGTCAACTATAGGATCATACTTTAGGTGCACAACTGCCTGCGATAAATAATGTTTGAATTCTTCACTTAAGCCTTCACTTTTTTTTATTGAAGATAAGTGAGGCGAAGGAGACTAAACACACATCCATCTCGCGAGTTTTTAAGTTATTAACCGGCAGCACTCTTGTAATACGGTCACCTTGAACTAATTGTTTGGTTTATACCAAAACAAAGAAAATCGAATGTCGATTTTAAAGGGATCGATTCATTTATCATCCAATGAATCGATCCAGTACTACATATCGATTAAAAAAAAATTTTTTGACTCAAAAAATCGATATTTCGATTAATCGCTCTCAGATCGCCATCCCTAGTTACAGGGTTAGTCATGCAAGATGTATTGGACATGAATCCGTGTTGTTATTCCTTTGAAGAAAAAATTTACTGTTCGATTCGTACTTCAGTTTGTTAGGCGAGGGGATGGTGATATTATAACTGCATATGGATTCTGAAATTGTGCGTACAAATCATGTCTTTAACTGAAGGTATAGCAATAGCCCATTGTGCCGTGGTTTTATCTTGCCTGAAATATTTTTCATGAATTTTTAAACTTTCAAACAAATCATACTCACTTCTCTTTTTCATGGAAATTAATTTTGTACATACCACTTTATTTCAAATTTCATATTTGCTAGAAAAATTTTGTGTAACAATTCTCGTCGTGACACAAAAGTATATCGCAACATTTATTTCTCAGAGGAGAAACGGAAGTTGAAAACCAACAAATTGAATCGTTTTTGAGATTTTGATGTGATTTTCAAATAATGTCACCTGACAGATCGCACAACACTGTATTGTGAACACTTCGCAAAGTGCTAAATATAAAACTCTAACACTGCCTAAACTCCGAAAAAAATTTCGAAAACCAAAACATTCAAATCAAAACCATAGAATAAGAAAATAAAAAAAAAATCAAGTTTAAACCCATGTAAATGAGTGAGCAGCTGGTGATGTACTAAAGCAAATGTTAATAAATTTTTATGGAAATGAATGAAGGATTCGGAAATGTACGATGAATATCTTTATTCAATAAATAACACTTGGCTTGGTTTCAAAAAAAATTATGAAACTATTACCTCTAGACTCTAGTCAAGATTTTGAAAATGGGGTATCACACTGAATCATTTGTCAAGAATTTTTATAATATTTTCATAATTTAATAAAAATTTTTGTGAAATCATGCCTAGTGTTATTTATTCAATATATTCAACACATTTTTGCCAAGGAATAGCGATTAATCATTCAACGATAAATCATCGTCTTTCCACACATAAAATGTTAACTTTGGCCTGAAACTATGTGAAAACGGTTTGAAACTGTAGTAATGTATATGCACTTCGTTTCGGTCTCTTCTCTCAGATCAGGTATCGAACAATAACGTTGGAATTGGTTGAATTTTTGAGAGTAGTCATCAATAAATGGAATTGGAAATTTATTGCCAATTTTGACTAAGCAGTAAAACTCCTTCCATTCTTTCCAATCAGTGGATTGGCAAGTTGATATTAACCCTGTATAGGAACATCTGAATTGCTTTCTATATTCAATCGTATTGTGAAATAATCTTCAAGAGGCTGATAATAATGAAGGCACTGCCAACCAAAATACATCTCGTTGTAGTGAGAGTTGTAATTGAACAATAATTTCCATTATTTTCTTCATTTCTAATTGAATTTAATTTCAGAGAAACATTTCATGAAAGCTCTTAATTCAATGTTTTTTAAAGTCAGTAAGAAAGGTTTTTCATGAAGTTTTTCATTACTGAATTTGTGTATTCTAGTCCGTAGCCGTAAATGAACAATATAACTTGTAGATTGTACTCACGTACTCTTGAGAACTCTCATCTGCAAGCCATTCAAAAGAGCACTTGAGGAAGAGTGAGTGACATCTTTTCGAATTTAAAGCAACCACTGAATAAAAAACCTCCTCTGATCTCCATAGTTACCACTACCAATATTCTCATTTCAGTATAAGAATAATTTGACAATTTGTTTAGATAATGAGGATGTCACTTCCACAAAATGAATAATTCCATTGTATAGCATAGCGGACGGAAATTTATTATATCAAATAAATAATAAAACTCGCTGAAATTGTGAAAAGAAGAGGAAATAGTAAAGGAATCTTAGGCGAAAGCAGTCAGCTGAAAGCAATAATAAAATACTGTTTGACCTAGAAACGAAAAAAGAAAGAATTTATCTGCTATTGCAGTGAGAAATACATCATTCATGAAAGATTATATGATTAAGATTGAATAAATCTCTTATAAAAATAACTCTTTATAAACAATAAATTAAAATTAACACGCTTGACTTAAGTTTCACGTTTAACTGAATATATTAATTTTCCAGCATTATATTCGAGTAATCTTTTTTTCGTTTGATTATTATTTTTGTTTGTAGCTGTTTTTAAGGGACTGCGATGTAACACTATTTCTATATTTGTATAGGCAAATGATTTTCACCGAATACCCCGAGAAAATTAATATTATTTTTGTGAATTCAAGTTAAGAGTTGTTTATTCAATATATTTAACAATTTTTCATCAAGAGATCAGCAAATATTCAATTAACTTCATTAGAATATTTCATGTCATGTCATCTATTTTAAGTTTTTTTTTTATAATCAAACACTAATTGATTGGACATTGAGTTAATATGATAGTGATAGGTACGTGGGGCGGCGTATTTGTATTTTAATACAAATACGCATGACGACGTTTCGAAATACTATTTCTTCATCAAATGCTGGATTAATACTTGAATACCCAGTATTAATCGTGCGTTTTTGTATTAAAATTATGAGAACATTTAAAATATTGTTTCATTATGGATATTAATTTTCTCCAAGTATCGGCCTCATCAATCATCAATTTGAAAAGGTTTCATCTCGTTACTGATAGCACAACTTGTGGCACTAATTGATAGTATAAATAACACACATTTGTTGAATTTGGTTCATTACATATCAATAACGGGTGTTTTTTTTAGAGGTATAGAACATTCAGTTGGCATTACTGTTGAAGATGGCAACCGATTTGACAGCTGAGAGGTGATTTATTCACAGTTTGGTTTGGCAATTCATCACGAATAGACTCACGCCTGAACAACGCTTGCAAATAGTGCAATTTTATTTCGAAAATAATGGTTCTGTGCGGAATACATATCGCGCACTAGGTCCATTTTATCGTTTAGCGATGAAGCGCACTTCTGGTTGAATGGCTACGTCAACGAACTAAACTGTCGCATTTGTAGTGAAAATAACCCTCAAGTGTATGTCAAAACATCGATACATCCAGAAAAAATAACTGTTTGGTGCGCTTTATGGGCTGGTGGAATCATTGGTCCGTACTTCTTCAAAAGCGATGATGGCCAGAACGTTACAGTCAATGGTGAACGGTATAGAGCCATGAATACTAACTTTTTCATTCCTGAATTGAACAACCATGATGTCCAGGAGCTGTGGTTTCAACAAGACGGCGCAATATGTCACAGAGCTCGTCATACAATCGATTTATTCAAAGACACATTTGGTGACAGCCTAATTTCACATTTTGGACCTATGAATCGGCCTCCAAGATCTTGTGATTTAACACCGCTAGACTACTTTCTGTGGAGCTATGTAAAGTCATTGGTCTATGCTATGCTATGATCGGAGAAATCGGAGAAATGCTATGCGGATAAGCCACAAACGCTTGACCATTTGGAAGACAATATTCTCCGTGTTATTGCCGATATGCGGTCACAAATGTTGGAAAAAGTCATCGAAAATTGGACGTCCAGACTGAACTACATCCGAGTCAGCTATGGCGGTCATATGCCAGAAATCATATTTAAACTGTAATGCCAAAAGATTATCTTTCGAACAAAAAAAAATTCTTGTCAATCGAATGATCCATCGTTGTTTTATTGCAATTTAAAGTTCTATACCTCTAGAAAATAAGTGAACTGTAAATTGTAAACTGTAAACTGTCGCTTTATAAGTGTACTGTAAATGTTTTCAAATTTATAATTTGTTGAAAGTAGGTAGTATTGAAAGAACTGTGTGTTCTGCGTAATATTATTTTATTTAACAATAACTCTTTGTCGGAGCTCCCCAAAAAACTAACCTAATCTGAAATTTACAACAATGTTTTGCTTTATATAAGAATCACTCTTGGTTATGTGATCGAGGGGAATAGTACCTCCCACTTTGTACAATAAAACATGCCCAGGCTAATTCTTGATAACCTACCAAAGATTACAATCCTATTCTAATATTAGAGCATCTATAAAAATGTGAATTTATTTGGGGTGTTACAGCTGAACTTCATCCGTATTAACCAATAGAATCAGGTATACGGTATACGATTTCAATGGAATTAGAATCAGATAGACATATAATTATACAAACAGATTAATCAAACTCACTACTGGTATTGTTTCTGAAAACAGTGAATATTCCGTTCAATATACGATAAATCATTGTAACTTTTTTGTTCTGAGTAAAAGGAAAGAAGTCAATAAATTACTGAACTTATTTCAGATTTTACCTTGTATCTGAGCGATTCGAAAGTTTTGGATAGCCAATATATGTCTTCAACGTATTGAGCGTATATATGATATAGTGTTGTTCTGTTTATAGGACTTCAGTTATTTATATACTTTTTCGTCTTTTTTTTTAAAAAATTTCCATTATTTTTTTATCCATTAATGTATTAACCCAAGTGGTCATTTGTTTATAAATTCATTCCAACTCAATCTACATTTCATCTTCTCTTAACTCATATATATATCCGCATTATATGGTAATAAGTCTAATACAGGTAATCTCAGGTAATATGTATAGTACATTAATGGTATTATACCATTACATGGTAATAAGTGTACTTTATACGTCTGATGGTGAAAATGAAGAAACACTTGTTTATTTTATAAAATATAATGAAAACCAAAAAACTTACTCTTGTTTATGATAAAGACAAATCTATGTGAAACTTCTACGGAGCATCCATTACTTTTTTTAGATCATTCATTCGAGTATTCCTGGAGATAAATCTCATTGACCGTGCTTGGCAGCAAATCTTATTTGTTCATGAGTTGAACGTTATGTACCCACTCTCTTGAACTCACTTGTTTATTGTGACTATTTTTCATTCAGCATTATAATAGTGTGCCTTCGACGTGGAAATGTCTTTGAGGGAAGTACCGAGAACATGTTATTCCGACATATAAGAGAAATTATTTATCTTATAACCCAATAAAAGGTTTGAAAATTGCATTGTCAAGTAGATTCCTGACTTCGTTCTCGCTGCAAATTGAAAATTTGTTCAGTTTACTGTGTTTACGAATTTTAATATCTCTGTGTTCCATTAAAATCTCTATATATTTTTTAAATGAATTTTAAATGAAAGGGATGAAACCTAGTTTGATCCCTCTTGTCGTACTAGTCAATGGTTTATAATTCCCATCAATTTCCAAATAAATTTCTCATCCACTTCATAATTTATGTAGATAATTGCAGTTGAAAAAACTAAATAAAATTGGTTTTGAAGGTTTAGTTAACAAATGGTTCAATTCTCATTTACATTCGCGATCTCAAAAAGTTAAGTTCAATGGTGTTCTTTTTACAGCATTGGAGTTGATTTTGGCGTACCTCAGGGTACGGTCTAAGGTCCACTGTTATTCTCCTTATACATTAATGATATTGTTTTTCATGTAAAAAATGCTCTATAAGATTGTTCGCAGATGATACAATGATTTATGTTAATGGTAAAAATATCCAGACAATGATACAATGGATCAATAGAGACTTGGCAGCAATAAATGAAAGGCTAAGCGATAACAGTTTATCGCTGAATGTAACAAAGTCCAAATTTAGAGTTTTTGGTACAAATGAAATTCTTAAGGTTATTAATAACGACAATGTAAGTATTACAATTGAAAACCGAAACATTGAAACGGTTAAACTTTCTAAATGCTTAGGCGTTATGTTAGATCAGAAATTAAGTTTCAATGATCATGTTGACTTCGTATCGTCTCAAATCTTCAAGAAAATCAACTTTCTCAAGAAAATTGTAAAAAAACTGACGATATATATGAAGTTATTGCTCTTTAAGTCAATGATAATGCCACACTTCTAATATTGTTCAACTCTGTTATTGGTATTGAATAAAGAAAAAAACTCAACAGTTACAAAAGTCACAGAATAGAGCTATGAGAACAATTTCGAAATGTAATAAGTATACTCCAATCCAAAGCATGCTTAATTGTTTAGAACTAATGTCAGTCAAGCAGAGAATATTTTTTGCTACATATATATTTATATTCAAAGTTAAACACAAATTGTTCCCATATAAGTTATAAAAAATGTAACATGTGTCAGTGATGTGCACACTTATAATACAAGAAATGCTGACAATTTCTACATGCAAGTTTGTAAGCTTTTCAAACATAGGAATAGGATTCCACGCATTTAATAAATTGCCTAGCTCCATAAGTTCGTTTTAAACATATAATTATACATAATATATTTGTAACCCAAATATATACATGATTTTGTAATAGCTATTGCTGAATAAATATTATTATTATTATTAATAATCATTATTATCGACCTAGAAGGAAATAAAAATATTAGGGGTTCAATTGGAACTGAATATTTCGATACGACCCAGATTTTTTTTCAATTTCATATTTTCAATTCATTTTAGCGAAGCCTGATCAACGAATTAACTATTTAACTAATCTCCGAGTCATAAAGAGATCCATTCATATGAAAAGAAGCTATTTGCATTGAAAATTAACCGGAAACAAATAGATGAACAAGCTCCGGAAAAACATTTTTTGTTTATATACGATGTCTGTTGAAGAAAAAGGTGAATTTTGAATTTTCGCAGGCTGTTGTTTTTCGTTATGTCGGTAGCATACGTTTTTCATATGTTGAAATTATCAGCCATTTTGGTTTAGTACTTCGTTTTTGACAACTGAAAAGGTTAGTCATGTTTTTGTGTGTTCTTCGATTTCTTACTTTTGAAAACAATAGATCAAAGAATCTTCATTAAATTTTGCTTCAAAAATGAAATAAAGTACTCCAACGTACTTGAAACATTTATTGTGGCATGCGCCGAGTCTAATTCGCCTCAAAAAAATGTTTATAAGTAGTACAAACGGTTCAAAGAAATGCGAGTAGATGTTGTTGACCAGGAGAGTCCTGGAGTTGCAACCACGTCAACAAGCGAAGAAAACATCGAAACAGTAAAGAAAATGGTTTTGGAAATTTTTCGAATCACTGTCAGGGAAGTTGCAGAGGATTCTGGCCTGTCAATCGGCTCATGCCATGGAATTTTCTCGAATGTTTTGGCTATAAAAGTGGCAGCCAAATTTGTTCCAGAATTGCAAAATTTTGAGCAGAAGCAGCGTCGCATTACTATCGCTCAGGAGTTTTTGAATGTCATTAAGGATGCAGATTTGCTCAAAGAGGTTATAACTGATGACGAAACGTGGGTTTATGGTTATGACGTCGAAACAAAGACCCCATCATCCCAATGGAAGCGGCTGGAAGAGCCAAGACCGAAAAAGGCACGCCAAGTTCGATCAAATGTGAAGGTGTTACTCACTGTTTTCTTCGATTATATCGGTGAAGTGCACCATAAGTTCTTGCCAACAGGTCGTACGGTTAATAAGTAACACTACAAAGAAGTTATATTATAAGTTATATAGAAGAAAATATAAGAAGTTGTATAGAAGATGACCGATCGGAATTGCGGAAAAGCAAATCATTCATTCTGCATCACTATAATGCACCAGCTCACACATCAATGCTTGTTCGTGATTTGTTTGGCCAAAAACTACACAGTATTCATGCCTTAACCACCATATTCGCCCGATTTGGCTCCCTACGACTGATTCCTATTCCCAAAACTGAGGAGACCAATGAAAGGAGAGCGTTTTGCAGCAATTGATGAGATAAAGTCGGAATCAAAGAACTAGCTGATGGCCATAGTGCAAAGCGTATTTAAAAAGTGCTTCCAGCATTCGAAAAAGCGCTGGCATAACTGCATTATATCTGAGGGAGATAAATTTGAAGGGGACCAAATGGATATTGATAAATAAATGAATACATTCCCAAGAGATTCAAAATTCATCTTTTCTCCTGACCAAACCACGTATATCGCAAATAATTATGATTCTGATATCACTACTATCTTTCAATTGAATTTAGTTGTTCAGATTTTCTTATGTCTACCCTGTCTGAGTTGATTTTTGATACTTTCGAATATTTATTTCATCTTCTTTCTTCATCATTTCTTCAAATAAACTATGAACTGTTAGGTTTTTTTTGACTGTAAGCAACTTCATATCTTTCTGACACGGCTTCGTTCATTGTGGGATATATTAACGTGACCTTCTCTCCACTGAGCTGTTGCGATGAATTAATTTACCGTGATTTTTTCGATCCCTTTCTGTCATATTCGATGTGATATTTAGGTGGAGAATATTCTTCGTTTTTTTTAATGCGAAGAAGTTTTCTGTGAAATCGAATGAAAATGCTTCATTCAATAGCAAAAGATTTATTTAATTGAAATTATTTCTCATTCGCACTACAATATGATATAAATAGACAAGAAAAAGCAGTAATTTTGTCACGCTGTGAAATAAACTGAGCTCCATTGTGAGGAGACGAAAAGTAATCGAAGAACAAAGAAAGTTATATAACGTTTTTTAATTACATTGCAAGTTTTGACGAAGAATACTTTCTGCAAACAGTGCAGCGTTAAGAAAATTCATTTCAGTATCAAGCTGAAAGAAAATTGGACAGTGAATTACCCGAAAAATTAATTGACGAAATTGTCTAATATGAAGAATCGAAAATATGTTTGTATTCACTACCAATATATGGAATATAGACAACAACCTTAAAGTACTACATCTGTAGATACCTAAAAAGTCATTTTATAAATTTAAATACAGTCCGACATAGATTGTGATAGTCAGTGGCGGATTAAGTGTATCCGAGGCCCTAAGCACAGAGCCTGTGTAGGCCCTCTATTGCTTAAATAGAAATGGAAAGAATGGAATGGAAGGTAGAAAGTACAAAATGAAAGTTCATCAAAATAGAAAGTGTAGTAGGTATAATTTAAAACTTAAAACATTTTTTTCCTTGCCTTAATCGGAGCAAACTCCGAGATTACATTGTCGAAATATTTCTGACGAAGTATGTCTGCCTCAATACACATTAATGCTAAAGAATTAAGCTTGTCTGGACGGATTTTTGTTCTTTGCGGGTTTTTTAATCTTTTTAGTTGTGAGAAGGATCGTTCAGCAGAGCAGTTAGTAATCATTTAGCTGTGTTCATATTTTATTCGAACATATTTGTGAAAATGTCTAAATTTGCCGAGGAAGTTCATTGAAGTCTTCTGGGTAAGATTCCCAGGGCAATTGGATATCTTTTTTATATTCTGAACATAACTTATTTAGATCCGCAAGAAATGAAAACTTTTGTGAAACTTCGTGGTATACATCACCTCTTCTTTGCATTTGAGCATTAAGTGTGTCAATTATTACATTGAAAGTCTCAATGCGGAATTTGTCTCTAGGATTCAAATCAAGTTCCTCTGCATTTGCATCATTTACTTGTTTCTTCCTAATTCGTCTTCGAGTTTCCTTATATTCCCATTAGGAAAAATTTTGATTGCTCATTTCAACGAGATGACCCGATAAAGAATGATACAAATTGGAACACGTTTTAAGATCTAATCCTTCTTCTTGGAGTCCTTTTCTGGTGCGATGAAAAACTTGTAGAATATCATTCCACGAGTTCAGCATAAATAAAAACTCAAACTCTTGCATTTTGTTTGAAATATTCTGTGATTCTAACCTGGTCTCACCTTTTTGGTTTGTGTCCTCAGCAATTTCATCTAAAGCATCCAAAATTTTCGGATAGGATTGTAATATTGCATTCGTAGCTACAGCGTGAGCTTCCCAACGAGTGTCCGACAGCGACTTCAGAACGCTATCGTTTCCTATTAATTCTTTTAAAACTGCCCAACGATGAGTAGAACCCGAAAAAAAATTGTATAACAACTGCACAATTGAAAAAAAAAATTCACTGCGCTCGTACAACAATCAACAGCACTGCGACCAATCAAGTTTAGAGAATGTGCAGCGCATGGTATAAATACAGCATATTTGTTGTGCTCTAAAATTTTTTGCTGCATCCCTTTGTATCGTCCCGACATATTAGCAGCATTGTCATATGATTGTCCTCTGCACTTTGCAATATCTATTTTGCAACCCTCTAGATAACTGAGTACTATATTTGCCATCTCTTCTCCGGTATGACTTTTTAAATTCGAAAACCTCAGAAATCGTTCCACGGGTATACTATCAGACGGCGATACGTATCTCAAAATAATACTTAGTTGATCCGTATGTGAAAGGTCTGGCGTGGAGTCCACTGAGAGGTTGAAGTACCCAGCTGATTGTATTTCTTCGACAATCACTTTGTGAACTTTATCACTCATTAAATCGCTAAGTTCGTCGCATACTGTTTTGATAGATATGATGGGTTGCCTTTACCTTTATTTCCATATCTTGCAATATGGCTTACTGAAAATGGATCAAATTGAGCCACAAGTTCAAGTAAACCCAAAAAATCCCCATTATTTATAGATCCAAAAGACTCATCATGTCCCCTAAAGGCCAAACCACGTTCTGCAAGCCGTTTGTATAACTGCAATAACTCGTTGCAATACATTTTGCCAATATTTTCTTTCTTCTTTCACTTGTGCCTCTAGATTTTCGGTGATCCCTAGACCTTGTCTTCGACTCAAATAAGCTAGCATAAAGTCTTATGAGCTGAACTATTTTCATGGTGCTCAATTGCAATTACGTTGCGCCAATCACCAAATCCGTCATCTGCAAATTGGCTCGGCGCTGTGGCGATGGATTTGTTAGCAAACAACTTGCAAACAAAGCAGTACAAACATCCTTTTGTTTTTGAATACAGTAACCATTCCCGTTTATATGTTTCACCGTTGGCTTTTCACTGAAAAATAGACGTGGTGTGCAAAAACGGACACTTTTACCACCTTTGTGTGGGGTAACGATAAGTGTAGTTTCAATCAAAGCCACTGCGTAAATAAAGTAGGTGTACGTGCGGTAATGCGTATGGGCGCAATCATTTGCAATGCAAAGACAACTCACTCATTCGGTCTCGCGGCGCGCGGAGGGGGCAGGGCCCTGCGGGGGTGTATGAAGGGTCACTCCCGGACTGCTCGAGCCTTGTGATTTCGGACATATTGTGGATGAATCTCGATAAAATATAGGTATAAAATGAAACGCCAGCAGAGGATGGAGGCCCCTGGAGAACAGGGGCCCCAAGCACGTGCGTGTAGTGCTTATACGTTAATCCGCCACTGGTGATAGTCATTCAATGTTTGTGACAGTCATTCATTGATTGTGATAGTCATTCATTGATTCTATTGAACCTGATCGACAACACATATAATCTTAGTGATCAGTGAAGTTGATCGAATAAACACTGACCTGTTTGTGCTTCATTTTCTTGAGAACGTTTCGTCTATAAAAAACGGCGAATTTCGTTGATTGCTTTCTAAATGTAGTTGAATATTCGCTATTCTCTTGATGAAGAATGTCTTTTTACACTTTTTTATGTATTCTAATTATTGTGCCACTTAATTTCATATTCGCTTGAAGATTTTTTGGGTATTACTCACATTTGCAAAAGTTGAGCTATTTCAAAAAATTATCTTTTGAAAATGAGGTAACACCCTGCAAAAATTGTCAAGCTTCAACACTTAAATTCTGTGAAATTGAACCGAGTGTTTTCCATTCCATTTATGGTACTTATTTTTTTCCCTAAGTTTAAGATACGTTTTGCAAATTTTTACACACATGTGTTTGATAATCTCATGGAAAGTCATTGAGAAAGAAAACAACGAAACAAGATTGTCAATCGAACACGATAATAGTAATTTAATAGTTCGAAGCTTCATAAAACTCTAAATTGATATTGAGTATCATTTTAGTTGAAACTGATACCCAAATTTCATCTTGTAGCTATACATTTATGTACTACATTTGACTCTATGGAGTCTAATTTTTGAAAATGGGGTAACACCCCGAAACAATTGTCAAGTATTTATTCATTATAAATTTTGTGAAACATAGCAAAGTGTTTTTTCATTTAATATATTAAACAATGTTTCACAATTCAACAATATTCAACAATGAACACTCAGTCAACTTTATTTATATACTACTTTTATAATTAAAATACAAGCAAAATTCACGGTAATGAATGTTGGATTTTAAATCAATGAATCTCGGTGAAAACTCAACTTCAAAGAGGAAATACTGGATGGCTTTTCAATCCAGAATATAAAATATCCCAGTTTCGGCAATTACTTTTTCATTATCGCATTATATTTATCCGTTTTCCTACGTCATTTGAGATGTCACAGGGTAGTGATAGAGATTGCAATGAATTTTTTACTTTTGTTGATGGTAGAATCAACTGATTTCATCAATTAATTGTCAATTATGTAATCTTATTCATTATAACATATTCTAAGTGATGTTACAGTTAGCTCCAAAAGTCAATGAATGTTCAATATATTAAATAAAAATATTTGTCTTGGTTTCACAAAATTTATAATGAATACTTGAAAATTGGTTCGGGGTGTTCCCCATTTTCAATAGTTAAACTGCTCACTTTAACTTTTGAAAATGGAGTAACAACCCGAAACAATTTTCAAGTATTCAGTATAAATTTTGTGAAATCAAGCCAAGTGTTTTTTTTTTGATATATTAAACATTGTTTCACCAAGAGATGAGCGAACATTCAAACAACTTCAAGATACTTCTAGCTAAATTTCACACAAATTGCATGATATATTTGGCATATTTCTTGAGGTTGAATACAAAAAAAAAATAATCAAATATCGGTATGAATTATACATTCCTTCGACAAAAATTGAAACCTGAAGTTGAAGTGTTCACGAAATAGACTTTTACTATATAGCCAGCATTTACTATAAAATGTTAGCTTTGAGGATTACAATTGCTGGCTATTCAAGTGCTTTTCCCAACATTTCCCTTTGATATGAAAAGAGGACTGAAAAGTCGGTACGGAGAGAGAACGGAGAAAGTGAAGATGAGATATCGACTGCTCGGAAGCTATCGAAACATTTCTATGAATACATTTTTACTGAATGCATCATTTTTACATTATTGAGTTCTAGTTGATTCCGACGATTTTGTATAGAATTTCGTGAGTAGAATATGAAGGAGCGTCTTTCGATGGAAATATAGCAGTCAGAAGAGATGCGATCACAGTTACATGAAATATGTGAATTTCAAAGAAAACTTTAATTTAATACTGATATAGTTTACGTGAAAAGGCATAGCGGATCAGGAACGTAACCAGGGAATAGGGTTCAAAGTCCTCAGAGACACACTCGTGCTCGTCCATTACCATTTACAAATAAGACCTGAATCCCAACCACTAGGCAAAGCAACGGGATACAACTAATAAGGGATTTTGACATTATTTATTTCAGCAAACCGACTGTGCCATTAGAAGAAAGGTACTTCATACTTTATTCTTTTTATATTTGACAAGCAAATACCAATAATAAGTTTTTTATTTATTTCACTGAATTATACCGATTTATACCGAAAATCATATTTTTTTAGTTTCTTATTTATAACATTAAGGATAATTATGCAAGTTCAATGACATTAATAGACAAATTGTAGGCGATTCAATAACGAATAGAATGAGCCGTCACTCGACTCGATCTAATAATTAGAAGCGGAAAAAATTCGGATAAACTGGGAAATTTATTGTTTATTCAACTAATTGATTACTTCGTTAATTTTTATCTCAGCTGGCGGCGATTTGATGTAAAAGTAGCGATCTTAGCGCTCTTCAAGTTGGAAAAAATGAACACTGTGGCATTATAATTTTGTACGAAGAAAATTGACAACAGTTATTAAGGCCAGCTTACTCCAAAAAACGTAATTTTTTTCAATATATTTTTTTCATATTACAGAACATGTTGAGTAATCTATTTATTTACATATGAAAGCACATACTTATATGAAATTACTTGAAAAAAAATTTTCTTTCAAAATGACGGCCCTGAAAATGGCTGCTGAAAATCATCTGAATCGGAGATGAATGACATCATTTCTTGGAAAAGAATTATCTGGAAGCAAAAAGCGAAACGGTTTCATGTTCTGTATCGAATTGGCTATGACCTCAAGCAGAATGAAACATTTTCAATGAAAAAAACAAAATGGCGGACTTTTGAATTTTTTCACCCTGGAAAGTCACTGGAAAGTCTTTTCAGTCTTGGAAATGAGCTAACGCTCTATTCATATTGTTAAATAAATCGTGAAACATTAAGCCAAGATTTTATTCAATTTAATAACGTTCTTCACATCGCATAATCGAAAAGAAATTCGAACGAAGGCACAGTTAAAATAGAACTGGAACATGTGACTTCTAGATTAACGTAAGAAAAAAACCAGATGCTCTCTTAGGAAATTAAAAAACAACTACCGCTCTTAAAAGCCAATAGCTATTCAACTCCGGAGGAACATATTTATTATGTCCATTTATAGCCATCGTTATTTCAGAACATAAAAAAACGAATAACAATTTTTCATTTTCGGGCTACTGTCAGTAACCGGTATCTACAGCTTTCATTTATAAGGAAACGAGAAAATATTCGATCGTCGTCACGTTATTGATAAGTGACAAAACATTCTCGAATCCTCGTATCATTAAGAAGGATTCGAAAACCAACAAATAACAAGAAGTAAAAACATCTCTTTCATCAATGTTCATATTTCAATTATTCATTGAATGACGAGAAAACGCGTCTGCCTTTTATTACCAACCGAATACTTCTACGAAAGAGAGGAAAGAGAAAAAATAATATAACTGTGGACTGACAGTTCATTTGTCTCGACTAAATAATAGTGAGAATTCAAATACTCCATTTTATATACTCGTGATATTCAGATAATTTTGGAAATTCGATTTCTCGATATTGGAATAATAGGAACATAACTAGATATTAAGAAAGCCATTATTTCACTGCTATAATGTCTTCTTGAACACATTATGTCAGAATGTCAATTTCTGTATATAGACGAAGCAATATGAATGTTTAATAATGAAATTATTGATAACGGTTGAATAAATTTCACATAAATGTTTGATTTGAAGGATATATATTTTCAAGTGTTAAGCCACTGGAGAGGGGATAATAAAATAAAATAATGAAACTATTTTTATGTTCGAAATAAAATTTGTATATTGAATAATCTCTCTCTCTCTCTCTCTCTCTCTCTCTCTATATATATATATATATATATATATATATATATATATATATATATATAATAAAATTTGTATATTTATATATATCATTTATATATATGTATATATATATATATATATATATATATATATATATATATATATATATATAAATGAATTGCTGTTCGTTAGTCTCGCTAAAACTCGAGAACGGCTGGACTGATTTGGCTAATTTTGGTCATGAATTATTTGTGAAAGCCAGAGAAGGTTAAAAAGGTGAATAAATATGAACATGCTCGGAATTAAATGGAAACAACACTTTTGTTTTTCCATTGATATGTCCCCGTCGTTCAGAAATCAAATTGATAGAATAGTTTCAAATGAATCTTTAATATAAAAATGAATTACTGTTCGTAAGTCTCACTGAAACTCTAGAGCGGCTGCACCGATTTCGCTAATTTTGGTCTTGAATCATTTGTTGAAGTCCAGAGAAGATTTAGAAGGTATAAATATGAAAATGCTCGAAATTAAATATGTGTCCCCCGTCGTTCAGAAATCAAATTGAAACAATAGTTTGAAATGAATAACCAATTAGAATTTTTATATCTTTCTTACTACATATTCATTCTCATGGGGTAAAAAATTAACCAAATTTTAGCTAACTACAGTTGTTTACTATATATCAGATTATTTTTATGTAGATTGATAAATTCTAAGGTTTAATATAACTTAAATTCAAACACTTGAACTTCTGATTTACACTTTATTGACTACATAGCATGACGCGTTTCGTCGTTACAAACGACTTCTTCAGATGCTTACAGAATGGAATTCTGTAAGCATCTTAAGAAGTGGAAGTAGAAATGGAAGATGCTTACAGAAATTGAATTCTTATAGAATTCCATTCTGTAAGCATCTGAAGAAGTCGTTTGTAACGACGAAACGCGTCATGCTATGTAGTCAATAAAGTTTAAATCAGAAGTTCAAGTGTTTGAATTTAAGTTATATTCAATTATAATGGATTTACATCAAGTAAACGCCAACACTATTAAATATTTAAATAAAAAAAAATTCTAAGGTTTGTCACAAATTGAATTTCTGAAAGCTACCATAATATTTGACATTTGACAACCAACTAATATATCGATCTATCCTCTATGACATAGAGTCTATGTCGATAGATACCTCATACAAATAGTGTATCCTTCTATCTTAGTGAGTGGCGATTACCGCTACGTGCGCGAGAACTTTTCTCACTTTGATTAATTACAATTTACGATGCCGAGGAAAAGACGACCTGACTTAGGTCGTGGCAGTCAATCGATTGAAACATTTGGATTGAGTTCCACTAAGTGAAACTTATCAACCCTACTTACGAATATGTTCTGGGAGGTTATCCATTATTAAGAGTAATAACTTAATTTCTAAATCAATTTTGAAATTGACGAAATATCAAAATGCATCATTTCTATTTGGAATTTTCTGATTTCAAGTAGAAATTATACTTTCTGAAATTTTAAAATTATTTCAGAAATTGAGGAAGTTCTGATTTAATTTTTGAATCAATTGAAATCAGGAATTTACAATTAGAAATAATGCATATTGATTTTACGTCAATTCAAAAATTTAATCAGAAATTTAGGTATTATTCATCATAAGGGACTAACCATCCGAAACATATGTAGAGTTGATAGTGTTTCAATTTCAATTTATTATTAATATACCGCAACTCAACGGCTGGATCGACTTGAGTAAATTTTTGTATATACATTCATTCGTTTACCCTAATTGCTTGGAATGTCATGACAGGACAACGTCTGTCGTGTCCGCTAGTATTTCTATAATTTAATAACTTTACAGGAAGTGTTATGCAAGAAACATTTATGATCGGATTAAATTGAGGATCACTCACATAAATAAGCGGGTGTGATCTCTTGATAAGCGCCCTCGACAAACAGGCCGATGAAATTTGCACTAAATAAAATGGAATGAAAGCAATCCAGGGGGTGAAAACCCTCGTAGCGGTAACTTGTGCCTCCCCTCTTGAGAATTTTATTTACCTTACATTGATGGATCGGGGGAACTCATCATTGGGGGTATAACATTTTATAATGTTCGTTATATATTGCTGAAGAAGCTACATTCTAATATTCAACACATCTTCAAATACACTTTCATGATAAATGTAGATTTGCTTTTATGATGAAATTAATATAAATTGAAGATTTGATATAATCAATACGTTTATACTTATGATGATTATACTAATATGTTGTTGATTATAGTAATAGGTTGTTGCGAATTATGAATACTTTATTTATAGATTGGAGTGTGGAAGTCATGGCAGAGAGAAGGACTAGATATCAAAGATATTGTTTGGCCTGGGAACAGTCATACTCCACCTCAAGGAGTTCCAGAAAAATTCCACCTGAAAATAACTTTTTTAGAAGAGCCACCATATATAAAATTGGCTCCTCCAGATCCTGTTACTGGAAAATGCTCATTAGATAGAGGAGTTTTGTGTCGAGTAGCGAGTGATGCTGATTTAACACAGTAAGTTGATATTCTCGAAATTATGTAATAACAATAATAATAATAATAATAATTGAATATAAACTTAAATTCAAAGACTTGAACCTATGATTTACACTTTATTGACTTGATAATGGATTTACATCAAGTAAACGCCAACACTATTAAATAATAATGATAATAATAATAATAATAATAATAATAATAATAATAATAATAATAATAATAATAATAATAATAATAATAATAATAATAATAATAATAATAATAATAATAATAATAATAATAATAATAATAATAATAATAATAATAATAATAATAATAATAATAATAATAATAATAATAATAATAGGGCTTTATTGAAATATACATTGATTTCATAACAGCAAAAATGTTACACAAATAAGACAAATTCATCAACTCTCAAAGCATCATTATATAACTCCACTTCAATCATTCTTCCTCTCCTCTTGTGGAGGAGTGGAAGAATTATTCGTCAAACTTCTACCATTTGTAAGAAATTTTTTTTCTCTACAATAAAGATTACTACTACTACTATATCGTAAAAACAATCTAAGGGCGGAGTTTAGATGGTATACAACGATACTTCTGTTCTGCCACTCAAACCCTGATGAAAAATTTTTTTTTCAAAAACAATTGATATATCCAAAAAATGAAAAACTGAAAAATCAAATGCATAACTGCATTAAATATAAACAGTTCAGTTATAAAAAACGAAATCTAACCATTCGTAAGCATGCAGGAGAATGTTGTTCATTTTTAGAAGAATAACAAATTTCAAATTGAGATACACTTGTGCCAGTATATAAGAGAATGTTATTGATTTTCAGAAGTATAACAAGTACAGTTTTCTTATTATGTAAGAGAATGTTACAAATAGAGATACAGTTGTCTTAGTAAGTAAGAATGTTATTGATTTTCAAGAAAATACCCCCAAAATTTTCTTTTAAAAACAGACGTCGTCAAAGCTTGGAAGGATGACGAAATACACTGATTATAATATCTGTAGATAGAATATGAAATAGATCTCTCAAAGATGGCCAACCGATGTGGGGGAGGTGATATGAGTCCCTTGTTTCTTGTGTTCGAAGTATGCACATCAGTCGTGAATCTAATTTTCCTATAGATATATGGTGGCAGTCTAGTTTTCACTATTTTGTGATATAAAATCAAAGCAGCCAATTTGAATCTATTTTGCATATTCAGCCATCTCGCATCCTTTAATTTGTGACTTATTCTATCAAATTTTTTGAACCCATAAATAAAAAGCAAACAACTATTTTGAACTTTATGTACTCTGTGTAGTGAACTTTGATCCAAACATGGAAAAAATACCTGCAAACAATAAGTAAATGCCGATAAAACTAAGGCGTTGCCGAGAGAAATTTAAAGTTCCTGTAGATGTAGTTCCTGTTCATAAGACAGAAATATACTGTTAAATCGTATGCTCATATAATGCATAGATTACCTACTATATCCATCCAATAGAAATCCAATGGATACACTTATCATTGGAAGTTTCACTGGTCCTTCTCAATTAATATACTACATTTTACAACTCTAGTTTTTGAACAATTTCATTTGATCTGATGAACTAATGCCATCTAGGTTGCGATTGTAGAAGCGCTTGCTTATCATTTACCAAAGCTTCCATAAGTGTCTACTTGAAACATGAAAAAACCGACTAAAAGAAAAAGATTCTGTAGTCGTATCGTGTTCATATCATCGCAATTCAATATTCATATTCAATGAATATTGAAGTTTATATATAAGTATATTAAAAGTATAGGTACCTACTATGACTTTTTTCGAAAATGTTTTTGACGAATTATTCAAAAGAGAATAGCAGAGCTCCATTACCTTCAGAGGATAAATGTTGAAATCGAAATATTGAAATCGGTGCCCACATTTATGGGAAACCTAAGGAAAACGAAACGGTTTCTAAGATTATAGTGTCATTAATAAGAGGATTTTTGGGTATTGTAGTCAATGCATTTCGTTTGTTGGAGATACGTAACTGAGGAGAGCATGGTACTTCGACACATTACTGTCTTACTTTTCCAATAAATGTGGGAACCGATTTCAACATCTCCAATATTTATTCCTTGAAGTATAATGAAGACATTATCTTTTTCATGTTTCACATAGCCAGCTCTGCTATAATTTTCTTTTGCATAATTCGTCAGAAAATATTTATATATATATATATATATATATATATATATATATATATATATATATATATATATATAGGAATGAAGGATTTTTGGGTGAAAAGTACAAACGACAAAAATACAATTATCGGTATACCCCGTTTCAATTGGAAGCAGCCGTTGACACGTGTTTCGAGCTTATTGGCTCTCCTCAAGAACGGCGTAGCCAAGTTCATATAGATGGAATACAACAAAAAACACATTGCATAGGAAGTCTCCATATAACATCCACGTGATTCCCCGGGTTTGGAGATTTGGTCATATAATATCGCCATGTGGCGACTATTTATCCTTTACGGATCTTCAACCGACTATAGTGATATATTTGTATCTGTTTTATCATGATGGCATTTTTCTTTGCGGTGAAAAGTTTCAAAAAACACAATTATCGGTATATTATTTGGAAATTGACTGTTTCGAATTTCATCTTCCTCAAACGGCGTGTTTAGTTCAAGAGTTATGGAACCTGGAAATGGAATCCTTCTGAGGAGCCCATACTTCCCAAGAAACACGTGTCACACTTCCAATTTACTAAGCAAAGCTATACAAGATAATTATGTTTATATATATATATATATATATATATATATATATATATATATATATATATATATATATATATATATATATATATATATATATTAATATATATATATATATATATATATATATATATATATATATATAGTGGAAGAAAAGAGTGTTTTTTACGACGAACTTCTGTGAATTTCTATGTATTTATTCGTTAATTCTCCCGGTTTTTGCAACAGTAAGATGAAAAGAGGGAAAAGTGGGAAAGGATCAAATGGACTTCTCGAAGTCTGTCGGGATACCCGAAGTCAAATATTACATATTTATTTCACGCTCGGAGTAACCCTAAACACGACAGTCAAGTTTGGACTGTCGGGTGAAATTATTTCTGGCAGAAAATCGAAATCATTCCCAGAAGATAAAATTGATGATGTTACATGACTGACAAGTAGATTGAAGCACTGGTTATAAGTGAAATGTTTCGTCAAATCCCATAGTGGTTTATTTTTGTTTTCACAGGTATATGATTTTTATTTCGGCTGAAAATATTGAAAAATGGTTTTCGTAATTGGACAGCATGAATAAAAAGATAACAGGTCGGAAAACTTCAGAAATATTTCGTAGATCAGTAGTGAATAGCGATTTGATTGAATATGAAATAACTCATATATGTAAGTATGAAGAAAATACTTCATTGTACTTGAGTACCATATCGAGAAAAGTTGTTATTGATTTTATTATATTATTTTATCACTACTTTCCGAGGAGACATGCAGAATCGAAAAGTTCTGCAACAAAATTTCATTGTCAACGAAATAATGAAAAAATATAAAAATTCAATTATTTTGGATTTTTTTCTGGACTGAAAGATCTCGACAAAGCATAAATTGTAATCTTTTCAGATTCGAATTTCTATTATAATCTCTATCTATATATATATATATATATATATATATATATATATATATATATATATATATATATATATATATATATATATATATATATATATATATATATATATATCTTCAGTTCGTTAGTCTCGTTTTAACGAGAACGGCTGGACCGATTTGGCTAATTTTGGTCTTGAATTATTTGTGAAAGTCCAGAGAAGGTTTGAAAGGTGAATAAATATGAGCAGTCTCGGCATAAAATATTACTAAACATTTGTTTTTCCTTTGATGTGTCCCCCGTCCTTCAGAAATCAAATTGATAGAATAGTTTCAAATAAATCTATAATATGAAAATGAATTGCTGTTCGTAAGTCTCGCTGAAACTTCAGAGCGGCTGGACCGATTTCGCTAATTTTGGTTTTGAATTATTTGTGGAAGTCCAGAGGAGATTTAGAAGGTGAATAAATATGTCAATGCTCGGAATTGAATATGTGTCCCCCATCGTTCAGAAATCAAATTGAAAGAATAGCTGAATATAAACTTAAATTCAAACACTTGAACTTATGATTTACACTTTATTGACTACATAGCATGACACTTTTCGTCGTAACAAACGACTTCTCCAGATGCTTACAGAATAATTTATTTTATTACTACTTTTTTTCAATTATTCTGTAAGCATCTGAAGAAGTCGATTGTAACGACGAAACGCGTCGTTCTATGCAGTCAATGAAGTGTAAATCATAAGTTCAAGTGTTTGAATTTAAGTTTATATTCAATTATATTGGATTTACATCAAGTAAACGCCAACACTATCAAATATTTGAGAGAATAGTTTTGAATGAATAACCAATTAGAATTTTTATATCTTTCTCACTACATATTTATTCCTAGGGGGTAAAAAATGAACTAAATTTTAGCTAACTGCAGTTGTTAACTATCTATCAGATTATTTTTATGTAGATTGATAAATCCTACGGTTTGCCACTAATTGAATTTCTGAAAGCTACCATAATATTCGACATTTGACAATCAACTAATATATCGATCTATTCTCTATGACATAGAGTCTATGTCGATCGATACCTCATACAAAGAGCTAAAAAAGAGCTTCCTAACGAAAGCTATATAATAAAATAATGAATTAAAACATTAGATTGAGTTTCACCGACTGAAACTTAACTTGCCCGGAGCATACTTACGAGTATGCTCCGGGCGGTTATCCCATTATTAATAGTAATATATTGCTTTTCTGAATCAATTTTGAAATTGACGAAATATCATAATGCATCATTTTAATTTTGAAATTTCTGATTTCAAGTAGAAATTATGCTTTCTGAAATTTCGAAATTATTTCAGAAATTGAGGAATTTCTGATTTAATTTCGAAGTAAATTGACATCAGGAATTTACAATTAGAAATAATGCATATTGGTTTTACGTGAATTAAAAAATTTAATCAGAAATTTTGGTATTATTCATCATAAGGGGCCAACAACTCAAAACATATGTAGAGTTGATAGTGCTTCAATTTCAATTTGTTATCGATATACTGCAACTCAACGGCTGGATCGACTTGAGTGAATTTTTGTATATGCATTCATTCGTTTATCCTAATAGCTTGGAATTTTTATAATTGAATATAATAAATGAAATGTAATAAATTATTGATATATCATTTATTGATTAACTGGATAAATGATTAATCAGTATGATCTTCCAATTTAACAGTTTCCATGACATCAAGAAAACTTGGAATCGAGGAGTTATTTCCAATTTCTTCTCATTACAGAAAGGGGCGGTCTATTAATAGCGCGATTTTTTGCCAATTATTCAAGCCCTCCGTCCCTGGTGAGGTACGTGTTGAGCTTTGAGAGAAATTACACCCCTTCCCAAAACCACTTGTATTTTTTTTGAATTATTGGTTGATTTCGATTCTATAGGTACCACAGTTCCAATAACTACAACATAAATATAAACATGAATAATGATTTGTAATTAATAGTAATTGATAATGGCGAGTAAAGGTAAAATTAAATCGTTATAATCCATAGAAGCAGGTAAAAAGCACTTACCATGTAACACAATGATACCTCGATTTTTGCTAAAATTAAGTTGATATATAAACTTAGGGATTTTGAATTGATCTCTTAAAATTTAACCAGGAAAAAAACTTTTAACGAAAAAATGAATACATTCAATTATTCTCACTACACGTCCTTCCCTTGTCATATTTCGTGATTTTTTCAAACTTCCTTCCCAAACCTTTCGAAACTCAAGTGATTAATGGAGGGCCCCTAAAGGATGAAGTTAATGAAGATATTTTCAAATAATTCGTCCTGTGCAGAAGTGATATTGTCATCTCTGAAATTTTCCAGCTTCATTTGAGGCTATTCTTCGCAGATGGGCCTAGTTTATCCTTTTTGGAATTTGACCTTTGTATGCATTATTAAGGTTGATGATTCCTCTTTGATCTTCTTCTTCTTCTTCTCGTGCCAAACGCTTACAGCGTGTAGGCGACTCATTCTACAACATTCCACTCATTCTATAATACGTAATTGCCCCTCCGTAGCTAGTGCGAATATATCACCCACGTTTTTCACTCCACACCAGTTCTTGATATCGCGCAACCATGAATGCCGTTTTCGGCCTGGACCTCTTCTACCTTCTATTTTACCCACTAATATTAGTCTAAGGATATCATATTTATTGCCTCGGAGTATGTGGCCCAAATAAGAGATCTTGCGTTGTTTTATAGTTTTTAATAACACACGCTCGACGCCGGCTCTTCTAAGTACTTCCTCATTCGTTATTCGGTCCACCCAAGGAATCTTTAATAACCTGCGGAGTGTCCACATCTCAAAAGCCTCTACACGGTTCATGGATTTTATTTTGAGTGACCATGTTTCGGCCCCATATGTTATTATGGGCCAAATATAGCATTTTACCATACGAAGTCTTATGTCTAATGATACTTCTCTTAAACATAGATATCTTTGAAATTCAATAAATGCAGTTCTTGCCGCTGCCGTCCGTATTTTTATTTCCATATCGCTATCCAATTTGTCATTAATGTTAAAGCCAAGGTACTTGAATTTATTGACCCTTTCTATGGGTTTATCTTCAATGATTATTTGGGCCTGATTATGCTGTTCTCTGCTGATGATCACGAATTTTGTCTTTTCGATCTTGATATTGAGTCCATATTCCTTACCTATCGTATTAATTGTGTTTAGAAATTGCTGTAGATCTTCCAAATAGTTTGTTAAGATGGCAGTGTCATCAGCATAACGTATATTGTTTATTGGGATTCCGTTTATTTTTATAGCTTTTTTGCTGACTGTCTGAAGACATTTAGCGCCGTCTGAAAAATCATTTCAGTATATACGTTGAATAGCAGCGGAGACAAAACACAACCTTGGCGAACCCCGTTTGTTACTTCTTATTCTTGCGTATCTAAAAAGTTGTTAATACGGAGTATTGCCGTTTGATTCCAATACAAATTTTGGATAACTCTAAGATCTTTTGTATCAAGGCCAATTTGTTGTAGTACTTCCATCATGTGCTCATGTTTAATGCTATCGAAAGCTTTCTGATAATCAATGAAAACTATAAACACGTCTTTACGTTGATCGTAACATTTTTGGGTCAATAATTGTAGGCAATACATAGCCTCCCTTGTACCCATTGCACTTTTGAATCCAAATTGTGTGCTGCCGCTGTGCTCTTCGCATTTCCTATATATTCTATAGTCCAGAATTCTTAAAAATGCTTTTTATAAATGACTCATTAACTTATGAGTCTCTCTTTGGTCTATCCTAACACAATAGGCCGAGAGAGACCACCTGTTTTGTGAGTTTTGCAAAAAGCAATTCATATTGTTTATTTTCTGCCACAAATCAACATACCAGAGGTAATGAATAGACCCCTTCGATTGATGCAACGATAACGCTTTAATTAAGAGTTTTTCCATTGAAATCAAGAGCTGAACCGTTCAATTATACAGATAATAGCCGAATAGGTGAAGCAGCTCATTGAATGACGTATAATAGCACCGAATATCAATAGTGACCATTCCGTAATATCCTACAATCCTACATATAGCTTTGCTCATGTTGAATACATAGCTTATCCCGATTAATGCCTTGTTTTGCTGATTGAATTTGAGAATTTGAGAATATTTTAATTTCATTTCATGTAATTTAATTCCTATTTTTATTTTCTATTTGTATATTTTTTTCAGTTTTTTTTTTTGGTTCACTCCGATCAATTTGTCATTTAATTGATTCATATAATCACAGCTTCGTTTCAGAATTTGAACTTCAATTTATGGGCAAGGAAAACTTGACAAAATAGTGAAGAATCTGCAATGCTCAACAGCTTGAAAAAATTTTTACGATGTTCAACAATAAGTTCATAATGAACATTACTGTCACTCCTCTCTCATCACAAATTTAGCAAGTATAGAAATTTCGTTGAATATAAAATCCTGAAAGAAGTTTAAGTATCTGCCTCAACAAATTACGAAAGATTTTTTCGCTTTCAGCATCAAGCATAAAATTTATGCCAAGAGACAAGTGAATGAGTAACATTTTCGGGTGAAAAATTGAATTAACTTTCACTCCAGTCGCGTCAAAAACGTAATTACCAGATCTAAGCCCCTAAATTTTCATGCTGGAACGGCAATACATAAAAAGTTGAACAAAGTAATTGCAGCTTCTCTACCAAATAGGCAACTGAAAGGTTGAAATTAAAACAGCTTCCCATCCCAAGGTTTTCAGTGGTTTTTTCAACTATGAATTAAGCTTCTATTTATGATTTTCATTTACCTTTAATATGAATTCAATTTATTCAATATCAAAATATATAACAACAATTTTCATAATCAATGAGATAGTTATCACGAATTGATACTACAAATTCCCAGATCGCCCACATTTAACAGAAATTTCAATCATATCAGATAATGGAACATTCTTAGATCTCTTGAGTGAATGTGACTTGGAACTATTGCTGCTCTTACAACTATCATCGCTTATGTTTTCTATAAACTCAAGTAATTCTTGATTGAATGAATCTCTATTCATTCAGCTATGAGTATGAGTTGCTTATCACTTACTGGCTTCAATATCGGCTTTACTGAGCAAAGCAAGGTTTTTGTGGCCGAACAAAAAGAAATACAAATGTTTGCGTGTAACTAGTTCAATCTAAAGATGGTCTTTTTCCTCAAACTATGGTTTGCTATCGGAAAAGGGAACTTGAAACTTCGATTTTCAGTCATCTTCCTAATAATCAATAACTGAACATGAATAATAGCATTTCAACAACTGTGGGCAAAACATCACCGAGAAAAAATGTTGATATTAAAATGAAAACGCACAGTGTCTTTAGTTTCAAAGTACAGTAAAATCCCGATTACCCGAACATCGATTATCCGGGCCCGTTCGTCTAGTAGTCTCTAAAGGCAGGTCCAGACGCTCCATTTTGCAAAAGCTTTAGTCAGCGCAATCTTATGGCTGAATGAAAACGTTGTAAATTTTGGAGCGTCTACATAATAATAATAATACAACTTTTTGAATGGCAGCTCATTACAGTGTTCCTTTAAATATTTATCTAACAGTAAATGTTTGATTTGTATTCTGAAATGCGATAGTTTCATCGTTTTGTATTAATTATTCAGTTGGTTGAAATATTTAGAGACCAAGAACGAGAATGATGCCTAAAACTTCACGGTATCATGTTTTGGTATATTTATCAGCATTTTGTCACCAATTTTTCGAGAATGTAATTTATTTTTGAAAACAATTTTTTCGATCAGATACTTGGGGCAAGATGTTGATGAAATTTTATATATAAATACATAAAACCTGAAATCCATTTTTAGAATTTCATTGGAATTATATATATGACTTATATGATCAAAACGTCTTATATTGTAGCAAAAACGTATGCAGGTATTTTGTAAAAATTTTAATTCGTTTTTGAGTTGTATGGTTAAACAGAGAAAATATGCGGCATTAGCATAATCACATGGTGTAGAGATATCTGTATATTTCGTTCAGTTTTGTGTGATATCGTCATGAAGGAGATAATACTCTGGTTAATTTTGGCATGGTGTGTTGTTAAAAAAATGATTGGAACGTCTCAGAATTACCCGGCGTTGAAAGTGGTCGCGAAAATGGCTTCTAAAAATGCATCATTTTTCCCATATTAGATTTATGTATCCCATAAAAAATTACGTGAAGAACCTAATGATTGGCGGAACTACTTGAGAACACTCAACGGTGTGCACTCGTCAAAGAATCAAATTTTTCGAAAATTGCTTTTCTGTTTGCGTTTGCATAAATTTCTTTGAATTTTCCCAATAAACTCTCATACCCCTTTCTAACGCTGCTAAGGAGTATAGCTCCTTGAATTTGACTTGCCGAATGCATGGAAAACTTTCGTATAATGCAATAAATTCTGTGAGAAACGTGTTGATCTGTGCAGACAAACGGTTGTGCAATACATAACGTCTGGACTGGCCTTAACGTATAATTCAAAAATAATTCAAAACATGTTACGACAAGTAATTTTGAGTAATATTGTATACTCTTGATAATGGGTTAACCACCCGAAACATATGTAGAGTTTTTAATATATTCAGTGAAACTTAAGTCAAGTATGTTATTTTTTGATTTTATACGTTACGACAAGTTTATTCCCGCCTCTGACTTTGTACTCCCACTCTTATTGATTTGCGAGATCAGTGGCGGATTTACCAATAGGCCAAGTAGGCCGGTGCCTACGGCGGCAGATTTGGAGGGGCGGCAAATTTAGCGAATTTTTTTTACAATTTTTTTTTTATAATTATACGTGTACACAATCTATACTATAATAAAATCGTAAACCTAAAATAGTCTGTTTATTCGAATAATATAATTTATTAGTTTTTATTTATAGTATTTTGATTAGTTTATTCGAAAAAAAATTAGCTAGGATGGCTTAAGATGAGTAACTGAGTAGAATTAGATTTTTTTAAAATTTCTTGTTTGTCTGTCTGTGGCATCATAGCACCCGAACGAATGAACCGATTTCAATTTTGTTTTTTTTTGTATTACAGGTGTTTTACGGGCGAGTGTTCTTAGACATGTTTGATGAAAATCGATTGAGCCGTTTAAAAGTTACAGAGGTTTTACGCTTTAAAGTCGTGGGTTTTTTGTTTTGCCTGTCAAATAAACTTGTCAGGTCAACATTAAACTCTTCAGTACATGCGGGTTGCAAAAATAATCTAGTAACTGACAGAATTATCATTAAGTTCACAATCATACTAATAACGGGATTAAACTAACGTATTGAATTTCAAAAGACAGTAGGGGCGGAAAAAATTGAATGGCCTACTAGCGGCAAATTTGTAAATCCGCCACTGTGCGAGATACTGCTGTAATTGTTTCTTTTTCTTCGATAATGTTCACCAGATAGTGTCTTTCATTCTTGTTCACGATTTATATTAGAAATTAAAAATGTCCCAGCGAAAAATAGTAGTGTTGCTTCTTAAAGACCAAGTGGTGATAATTGAGAGTTTGAAAAATGGTGAATCAGGCAGTAAGCTGGCACAAGTATATGGTGTAGGAACTTCTACGATATCAGACATCAAAAACAATTCTGATTCCTCAATGAAATTCACCTGCGCACTCGAGAAAGAAGATGGAAGCTCACAACGTGAAGCCATGAAAAAATCTCAAAATGAAATTCTGGAAAACACAGTTTTTACTCGGTTCTTATAAAAGAGAGCATGCGGTCAGCCCATATCTGGACCTCTGCTATGTGAAAAAGCATTGGATTTCAATCGAAATTGACACTTCTTTCAAGGCTAGCTGTGGATGGCTTGCAGGATTCAAATCTAGACAAGGAATTCTCGAACTGGAGATTCAAGGAGAAAACTGTCTGCTAACGTTGCATTAGCCGACTCATTTGTAGACGAGTTGAAAGAATTTCTAGATAGGAAATTCTTTCAACAGGACGAATCGGATCCCATACAGCTTTTATAACTTAAGCGCATCAGGAACTTGACTGCAATGAAAAGATGCGATTCTTTACGTCAAAGATCAATAAATAAGTTATTTCCAACCAAATTCTCAAATTAGAAAGGTATTTTGTAATTGATTATCTATCGTTATAGCTCGTTTTTCATATATGTAAAAAAACCTATTACATAATAAATAATTATTGCAATTTTAATGTTTAATTTAGTTTGGAATCTATTATCCGGATTTTTGATTATACGGATTTTATTCAATCCTGATAATCGGGATTCTACTGAATTAAAATTTTACTGCTTTCAACAGAAATTTACAGTCGAATATTTCGAGTGATAACTACTAATTATCATTATCAATACTAGTTACAACAGTGTATAACAAACTACTTTGAATTAATGAAAATAAAGCTGATACTACAAAATTAATTCGATCAATTATAATAGGTATATAAAACAATTGACTAACATCGGTGAAAACTGTGATGTTGGCAAAATATTTGCGACGAATTCTCTGTGTTCTATATTGGACAAACAGAAGGGAATATAAATACTCATGCTGAACACAAAATGTCAATTTTGTTGAATAAAAGCACTGCTGGCTTTTCTGAATATATAATCAATTTTCAGCATTTCCTAAATTTTAACAATATTGATTTCAGTTGAAAATGCAATCGTAAAAGCATAAAATTTAATTGCTCATTAAAAATCATCAAATTGGTTCTCATGTATCATGTTTGCTATTATCGGTTCTATTAAAGTGACAATAGTCACTCTAGCTAGTTAGCAGAGTGCTTGTGCGCAAGTATGAATTAGCATTCGGGATGCCCGGGGTTCGAATACCTGCACTAATTTCTCTGCAATGATTTTTTCTGAAGTTTATCATTGTGTAAACAGGATGCTGGGTCAGTATTTGTTCTTAATTCTATTAATTTTCCTGTGTTACGTAATTATCGTCACCATCCTTGATTCCTATAATCTGAGTGAGTTAATACCAAAGTCTATAAATGCACCCGCCTTTCTCACACATACTTGAGAGAGGAATGAAAACGCACGTTTTCTGTCTTCTCCAAATACTAATCTCTAGTTATGAGTACATACTGACTTCATAATTCGAAATATTCGACTGTTCTTTTATCTGAAACACATATAAGGAACCATAATTTGAGTTTGTCTCCTTCAATTTATTACGACTAGTACAAATCGATAATTTAACACAAATCTCACGAAGAATAACAAACTTATTTTAATATTAAAAACTTTATTTTCGTTGTTTCGTTCTTTATCACATCTTTGTCAAAACTAATGAATAGTTGAATTTTATGAATTACTATAGATATCAAAACGTCAATATCAAATATCGAAAATAAAGTATGCAAAAAATATCCGAACAACTAAATATCGTCAAAGTCAATAAAAAAACCCTATTGTTTACAATTCATACAATATCCTAATTTCAATCAATTCAAAATAAGTATAAAGGAATATCTTCTGAGATTTTTGTTCCATTCCGTCAGCGAATTCGAAGGTAAAGTCTTCAATTTAAACATGCTCACCACATTTTTATGAACTCATGTGTTATTTTTGTACGTTATATGTACCTAACACTTCTTTTACATTTTATCGTGAATGAGTTATTGGAGTTTATCAAATTTCTTATTATTATTTATTATTACTTATTCAGTCATGTGAATGAAAACTAGCACTTTCTAACTAGCATATGCTAGGTCTAGTAAGTATTTGATCAAACCAGTGTGAATAAAGATTTGTAGAAAATACCAGGTCAAGTCTAGTAGAATTCGGAAAAACCCAAGCACTTACTCGCGGGGTAGTAAATGCAAGTCCAAGTAATTGCTAGGTTTTAACATTCCTGCTGTGATGAATGCTAAGAAAGAAGCTTGAGAAACCTTACGTTCTGACAACTGTGGTGCATTGGGGAAACAAGTTACTGTAGGCCAACTAATAAAAGCATTGAAAAATGTGAAGTCTACTGTCAAGAAGAAGACTGACGTTAAAGTGACGAGAAACAGGAAAATAAAACTACAACCGTGGGAAAAACAAAACATTCTTGTAGTTGATAGAAGATGATAAACCAGTATTCCATAAAATCCCGGGTAATATTTCAGTTCGCACAAGTGCCGGGCCCTCAGTTCAGCAACCGACCAGTGATGACATCCAAGAAAGTTTGCCGAATACAAAAACTGAAGGGAAACCAAATAAAAATGGAGAAAAATGAAACCAAAAAGCCAAGAAACAAAGAAGTCGATGAACACTAAATCTGATGCCGACCACCACATAAATATGATCAGAAAAAGTGAAGAAATTGTGTCGAATCATGAAGTAGATGAAATTAAAGACCTGACACTTGCAAAGAATTGTTTTGTTGCAACAATACAAACTGAATAAGATCAAACTGGAGAAGGAAACTATATTGTTGGACACCATGAAGAAGCAAACCGTTGAAAAGTCTTCTCAAAATCACCGTGCAGCTCAGGTTTTTGCATCTCAATTTGAACCCAATCAAGGCACCAATTATAGACGGCAAACGAAAATGTCTCTGCCACAAAACTTTAGCCTCGGTCATATCTTCAGCTGTAGTTGGAAACCGTATCCAATTATGTGATAGTTCAACTACTCTTCTCATCACGTACCTTATAGTCTTTAGTTAGAAGTAGTACGATGTACAACCACATCTTGAGCTACACCAGATTGAAAGCCAGGATCACCCACAAACCTCAGAAATATTTCCATTGGCTGTTTTCTGGAAATACCACCGCCACGAGTATCACTTTCTTCAAGAAACTTTGCCGCAAGGAAATCAACACTCTCACTGTTACACCTTAACAGTTCTTTACCATTACGTTCGTTTATTCCAGAGCGAACAGAATAAATTTCACGTTGACGAATAGGCATGAACTCAGCCATGATCAACATCAAACTGTGGACTGAGCAGACAGCTAGTAAATGCTAGGAAAATTAAACAGTCTAAATGCTAGGAAAAAGTCATGCCCCAGACCAGGCTTGAAAATATCGAAGCATATGCTACAGAACAATCTTCTTCAAAAGTTTTATTCACACCATTTTTTAAGCATTTACTACTCGCCCGGGAAAACTTCAGAACTTACTACCCCTAGCAAGTGCTAGGTGTTTATTCACACAAAACGTAGCATTTAATTGAGAAATCCCTAGTATTTGCTTATACTACTTTTTATTCACTTTAATAATTATTTTTTAAATAATTGCAACTTATTAGATATTTACTACTATTTATTTACTATTTACTATTATTACTACAATTTGCTATTCCATGTTGACTTAATTTTTGAAGGAATGGAAGAATGATTCGTTAAACTCCTAACATTTGTAAGAAAGAAATTTCAGTAGTTATATTTCATTAGTAATAAATTAGGCATACGAGAATATAAAGACAAGGAATCTATTTCAATGGAAAATGCTCATGACACATCAAAATAATATTCCCATTTCATTGAACTCCGCTCCTATATTTTAATTGAGTGGATTATGCGCCAGAGTAATTAATCCATTATGGTGAAATATAGCCCGAAACTATCAGTGAAAACGCTTTGTTGTAATGACGACACGATTCTACAATGCAGATTTGTTATAATTATGCACGGAGTGTAGGGACGGTCCTTGCGAAATTATGCTGTTTTGCAGAGGGAGAGGAAATTGTATGCGACAATGATTTCTGTTTCGTCTCAGTTCATGTACTGTGTTAAATTTTTCAATTAAATTCGTTAAGTTCATGTAGCAAAATTACTGCAGATGCGGAGAAAAATTCGACATATAATTTTGTTTTCTGCATTCCTTCTTATTTCAGGAATATATATGGAGTAAAAAAATTCAAAATATTAATTGAAAAAGAGAATGAATCACCGAAAAAGTGAGTCAAAATCAGTTCAAAAGCTGAATTGAAAATTTGTACAAGTAGTTGATATCTATTTCAACTTACACAAAACTTTTCTTATACTTCAATAGCATTGTTTTCTTGTATGCTTATTCATTCATCATGTACATGCTTATTCAGTCATCAACGATAATGATATAATATGCAAGTAATTATCATCGAACATCTCAATCATTTTGGGTGGAAAAAAATATTTTGAATGTCTATATATTCATTCCTATTTGAATGTTTACTTTGATGCAAGAGAAAGTTGATCAAAAATCCTCTTCATCATTATATATTTATCAGGATGCATGGCATAAAGAAGTTGACCAATTTTCTTTCATGTTTTTTCGTCATCAATAACACAGTGGAACCGCAATTTTGTTGTCTCAGATCTGTGACTTGTTTTTGAATAAAATTTTGGTCCTCTGAATTCAAAAATGTTATCAATTTTTCTTTATTGCGTCAAGTTTTCAAACTACGGAATACTCTCTCTTTACCCTAAAAGTCATACTACGAAATGGGCATACAGAGAAAAATAAATTGGGTACTAACCAAACATATAAGCATGATTTATTCATACAAAGGTTATTATAATAATAGAAGTTGAATTGTGTTATACAAAAAATAAAAAAGGATATTAGGGTATAAATTTTCCCGTATAACTTTTCCTAGAACGTTCAATCTGGGGACATTCTCGCTTGATGCTCCAACCATAGTGATGGCTAGTCAGCCATCATACTAACATCCCATCTACCTTGATACGTTGCCTCCGTGACCTTCAGATCTTGGTGGAATCACTCACCCTGTTCATCAATAACAGCGCCAAGATTTTCTGGAAAGTTGACAAGATGGCTATGTAAGAAATGCAGTTTGCTCCTGTTATAGCCAATCTTTTTAAAGTTTTCAAAGAGTTGTTGAAGAATTTCGACGTAATTCTGGGCCCGTGTGTTTCAAAGAAAGTCCTGGAAAATACTTTTGAATGCCAACCAAGCATTCTTTTCAAGTTCGGTCATTGTTTAGAAAAAAGGGTCATCTTTAATAAGTTGCCGAATCTGTGACCCATCAAAGACACCAGGCTTCATTTCAATTTTTAAGTTTATATATTAAATAAGAACGAAATACTGCTATCCTTCTGTAAATACAGAAGCAAATCTTCTGTAAATACAAAATCGTAAAGCGGCTTCGCTATTTCATAGCGACAAGTTCTTTTTTTTTAAATTGAATGGACGATGAATCTACTCTGTGATAGTTCATATTTAAATGAGAGGTAATAATAAAAACTTGTCTAAAAATCACTGACTGAACAAGTCTTTATTCGACTTCTACAGCATTATCAAGAATGAATACATATCACAAAGACAACCTATAAATATTTTTCAGATCTGTTCGGAGCACAGAATACACCTTAATTATGTCATAGAGGAAACCCCCAGTTTCCAAATTATCAGAGATTTAACAGCGGGGAGTGGTTTAGGTATGATAATGAACTACCTGTAAGCCATGGAAATAAATAAACTTCAAAAATTCGATAAATACAATCTTCTCAATGACCAGTTAGACCTAAACCACTCCCCGCTGTTAAATCTCTGATAATTTGGAAACCCCCACCTATATGACAGAATTTAAGGTGTATTATGTGGTCTGAAAAGATCTGAAAAATATTTATAGGTTGTCTTTGTAATATGTATATTCTTGATAATGCTGTAAAAGGCGAAACTAGTCGAGTAAAGAATTGTTCAGTCAGTGATTTTTAGACAAGTTTTTATTATTACCTCTTATTTACATCTTTTTTTTTAATTCAGTGGACCTACAATTTAACGCGGATTCCGAACGGCCACTTGGCTTGTAATCAAAGTATTATATTATTATTATATTAATCATTACCCAGAATATATCATTCATTTACCTGGTCTACCGACTAAGATAAGGAGACCGACGACAAGTACATCTGTTGACTACAGTGTCTCATGCGTAACTGACCTAATTAGTCTAGACAATACGAATCTAAACCTATTATTTTATCGAAAAATAATCGACAAAAATATCAATTGAATACTCATAAAAAACTGATATTCTTTGTATTCCTCAGTATTTGGTTTCATGCATTCAAACCATAGATTTGTGTCAAAATAATGGTTAACGATTAACTATGCTATCATAGCTTTCTCATTTTCGCTGATTTAAATTATTCGTGAAACCTTCTGAAGCTTTGTATGATGCTAAATATCATTCAAAGGATTACGTAACCGCTTTGTATTCATCAAGTGAGGCGTTGACAGTTGAGTCTTTTGAAATTGGTCTTGATTTATGCTGAACTGTCGTGTCTTACATCCAAAGAAAATGTGGAATAGGAGTGGATGAATATTTAATATTCACATGCATTGAAATGGGACAAGACAGTTGACGTCGTTATATTTGAAAAACCACGAATATGAGAATATGATCACGTATATATATATATATATATATATATATATATATATATATATATATATATATATATATATATATATATATATATATATATATATATATATATATATATATATATATATAAAACGAAGAACCGTTCGTATACCGATAATTGTGTCTTTTGTCATTTATATATATATATATATATATATATATATATATATATATATATACTTTTGTATATTATACATGAATATTGCTCCACTCTGTTAGTCGGTTGGACTGCGGGGCTCTGCGAACAATTTTAAAGTGGAATAGATGTTTAGAATGAATAGATTATAAAAATGTTTAAAAATACACTGTAATACCTGGAATTAATGTCCGTTGAACAGAAAAAACCCTTTGCTACATATTATATTCGTAAATAAATTCAATGGACGATGAATCTACTCTGTGATAGTTCATAATTAAATGAGAGGTAATAATAAAAACTTGTCTAAAAATCACTGACTGAACAATTCTTTATTCGACTAGTTTCGCCTTTTACAGCATTCTTGATAATGCTGTAAAAGGCGAAACTAGTCGAATAAAGAATTGTTCAGTCAGTGATTTTTAGACAAGTTTTTATTATTACCTCTCATTTTATTATATTCGTATTTAATAGTGTTGGCGTTTAATTCATGTAAATCCATTATAATTGAATATAAACTTAAATTCAAACACTCGAACTTATGATTTACACTTTATTGACCCCATAGCATGACGCGTTTCGTTGTTACAAACGACTTCTTCAGATGCTTACAGAATAATGTTACATTATTAACTGTAAGCATCTGAAGAAGTAGTTTGTAACGACGAAACGCGTCATGCTTTGTAGTCAATAAAGTGTAAATCATAAGTTCAAGTGTTTGAATTTAAATTTATAATCGATTATATTCGTATTCGAAATAAAAATCAGAGTTGTGATGAAAAATGTAACATAAATCAGTAATATGTACGATTATAACACTACAAATACTGACAGTTCTTACATTCAACGTTATATATAACGCTCACTAAATCTGAAGACAATGAACGATTTAATCGTTTCAATAATTTATCAAGTCTCTTCAAAATTGATCCTATGGTTAAGATGTTCGAGGTGGTTAAAAAAGTATATTTTAGATAATGAAATAGATATGTAATTCAATATGTTCAACTATTCAAAAACTGTAACCTTTTAAAAGCTTTTGCTAAAACAAATTGATTATTGATCATTTATTCATTAATATTCTCGATATTTCGACACTTTTTTGTGTCTTCTTCAGAAGAAGAAAAATGCTGCAAAGTGATCAATTTCAATATGTGAAAAATATAAAGCTACTTACAATTAGAGTTTATGCAGTGAAAATAACATGAATAACATTTTTTTAAAAAACGTCTCTTATTTTGTTACCACTTGTCACAGTTTAGTACATAACAAGTTTCGAAATTCAAGAAACGAATGTTCCTTCGTACTAACTTCACAGAAATTTGTGAGAAAAATTTTCAACAGTGCCTTGTTACATACACTGTTAATATCGTACAATTCTAGAACCGAAGAAGAAAATAAACATTTTCGAAAGCTTGGAAAGTACTAAAGAGGTAACTTATCTTCCTGTCCCGGACTGCAATCCCAATTAAATACTGAAAATACATCTCTAGATATATATATATATATATATATATATATATATATATATATATATATATATATATATATATATATATATATATATATATATATATATATATAGTCTATTCTGAAAATTTCATTCAAAGTATCGAAATAGTTCGAATAAAACTACCAGAGAGCTGTCTACACGAATGTTGTCAACGAATACAGAGACTGTCAACTTTCTGTAGTGAATATTCAGTGCACTTCGAAGGACATCGAATTCGAATATAACTTAAATTCAAACACTTGAACTTATGATTTACACTTTATTGACTACATAGCACGACGCGTTTCGTCGTTACAAACGACTTCTTCAGATGCTTACAGAATAATGCTTTCATACATTCATGTTTTCAGACATTATTCTGTAAGCATCTGAAGAAGTCGTTCGTAACGACTTCCTCAGATGTTGTCAACGAGAACAAACCTATGATAATAGGACACAATTGGATCATCATTATTATGAATCATCAGTCCGTATTTAATCAATCAATCATGAATCGATGACTTTCAAAACCCACAGTTCCCATATCCGAATGAGTGGAAAACAACACTTTGTGAAAATACAAAAATTCGGATATTCGACCTGTGGGTGTGTTGAAAGCCATCGATTTTTGATTGATTGATTAAATACGGACTGATGATTCATAATAATGTTGAAACAATTTTATCCTATCATCATTCAACAAGGTAGAATTCACAATGTAGTATGTGTTTTTCGAAGCGCACTTAATATTCACATATTCATTATAGAAAGTGATAGGTTCGTTCTCATTGACATCATTTTTATAGACAGCTCCCTGAGAAATTTATTTGAAATATTTTGATATTTCGATTAAGAGTCTCAGTATTTAGTATGAGTCTTATTTAGTATATATATATATATATATATATATATATATATATATATATATATATATATATAATATATATAATATATTGAATACTGATAATTAAAATTATGATGTTGAGATTAATAATTGTCAATAATATGAATTATATCAGTATTATATCATTTTATGATATATGATGTATTCAGTAATACTGTTTCAGACTGGTGATATTAAAATTATCTCTTTATTATATAGTCTAGAACGATCTAGAACAATTTTATTGGAATTTATTTGAATATTTCGAATTGAAAGATACATTCTAACAAATTTTCAGATGGAGTTGTACGGAAAAGAAGTTTGACATTGTAGTTTTTTTCCAAATAATGAATAACCAAATGCGTACGAAATATTGAAAATTTCTATATATTCTTGTAAGTGACATTCTCTGTCGTGTATTTCTACACAATGAATTGCTTTCTTGGCAATAGTCGTAGGAGAATTGAAAAAGTTCATATTCTTGCTACAGATTGAAGCTTTGTCAAAACTTTGAAATAAATGATTTTCATTAATTGGTATCATTTACCGTCAATTCATTATTGTTACTCAAAATACCGAAAAAGAATTCAATAGAATTTGTTATTCTAGTACTAAGCAAAATACTCGATGTGAACATTTTCAAATTCTGCGAGGAAACTATTAATCTACCCAATTTACGTGATCGATGAACATTATAATGAGTGTGCCTCGTGGATGTTGTGACAATGAGTAATAATGAACAGTAAATGGATTCCGTGGTGTACAAAATAACGAGACGACCACCCTTACGTTGCGAAAACTGAACAGAAACTTGATCCATCTTATTAATTCTGGCTGAGGGTCATGTACCTTCTTTTCATCACCAAATGTAACTAATCATCGTTATATCGATTTGGTGGATATGCAGATCTATTTGTTTGGAACAATTCAAAAGGGGGAAAACAGCGAGAGTTAATCAATTTATTTCAAATATATAATAATATTCAATACTGTATCGATGATATTGCCACTATGCTATGAAAAAGGATAAAAAATATTTCATGCTTGGAATTTGCACATCATAAATTTTCTCAACAGTTAATCTGGATAGTAATTATGAAAGTGAGAGATGCTTTTATAAAGTTTTATTCGTGAACTGATACATAGCATTTTTGAAAAATAACGAGAGCATACTGCGAAAGTTAGGTTTATATAGCAAATTTGTGGCATCTTAGCAACGAACTGCAGATACGAGCATTCAATTTAATTTCGTTTCCCAATTTCTTTTCCTGTATATATATTTTTGATATCGGCGTTGGATATCACAACATTTCTATCGTTATAAAATAAAAATGAATGTTGAGAACCTTTTTATACAATATGTCCACGAGGTTCAACTTATTGTATAAGAAGGCTTATACAAAAGAAATAGTTAATCTCCATGAAGTGATAGCCTTGTTGTTGTAACATTTGTCACATTAGTAGGTATCGACTATATCGAATGAATTTGAAATTGAATTTGAATTGTTGAAATTCATAATTTGAATGCTTGAAAATGTTTCGTTATTTTTTGTTTTGATTTTGTTCAATAAAATACCTTTTCTGAATACTCATAACGATAATAGGAATTAATTAGCATAACATTAGCATAATGACAAGAGGAGTTCCTCCTGTGAGACAGCACTGTTGAGCATATGTGAGGAATAGTAAAGATCTATAGATAAAGGAGGGGTAGTGGTTGTAGTATTATTGGACTTCAAAAGAGCATTCAAAACTTTATTAAGATCATTGCTTTTGAAAAAACTAAATAAAATTGGTTTTGAAGGTTAATAAACGAATGGTTCAATTCTTATTTACATGCGCGATCTAAAAAAGTTAAGTTCAATGGAGTTCCCTCCTTGAACACCATTGGAGTTGATTTTGGCGTACCTCAGGGTACGGTCTTAGGTCCACTGCTATTGTGTATTTTTCATGTAAAAAAATGCTCTATAAGATTGTCCGCAGATGTAACAATGATTTATGGTTGTGGTAAAAATATCCAGACAGAATGGATCAATAGAGTCTTGACAACAATAAATGGATGTCTAAAAATAACAGTTTATCGCTGAATGTAACAAGGTCTAAATTTATAGTTTTTGGTACAAGTGGAATTCTCAAGGTAAATAGTAACGAAAATATAAGTATTGAAATTGAAAACCAGAACATTGAACGGGTGAAACTTGTTAAATACTTAGGCGTTATGTTAGATGAGAAATTGAGTTTCATTGATCATGTCGACTTCATATCGTCTAAAATTTCAAAGAAAATCAACTTTCTAAAAAGAATTAGAAAAAATCAGACGACATATATGAAGTTATTGCTCTTTAAGTCCATGATAATGCCACACTTTGAATATTGTTCCACGCTATTATTGTGATTGAGTAAAAAAAACTCAACAACTACAAAAGTTACAGAATAGTAACAGCTGTGCGAACAATTTTGAAATGTTAAAGATATACTTCAATCCAAAGCAAGCCTAATTGTTGAGAACTAATGTCAGTTAAACAGATAATACTTTTTACTACATATATATTTATATTTGAAGCTGAAAACAAATTGTTTCCATATAGAGCAATAAAAAATGTAAGATGTGGCAGTGATGTGCACAGTTATGAAACAAGAAATGTTGACAATTTCTGCATGCAAGTTTGTAAACTTTCTGAATCTAAAAATAGTATATTTTATGAAAGATTCAACGCATTTAATAAATTTCCTAGCTCCTTAAAAACAGTTAGTGACCTTAAGATATACAAGCTTGAATTAGCTAAGTTCGTTTTAAACATACGATTGTAAATAATATATTTTGAACCTAAATGTATTTATGTTTTCGTAATTGCTATTGGTAAATAAATATTGTTATTATTACTAATAATCTTCTTCACCAATGCCCATTACTCATACACATCAGTATTTTAATTCTGCGGTGAATTCTTAATTCCTCATCAATAAATGACACTGTTAATAACAAACATGTGGAAAAAGACAGAGGAAACAATTGCAGTACATTGACAAATGTACCGTACGTCAGAGATTGTTGACAATTGTTTTCCATATTAAGGATAACTCAGTGATGATGTAATAATAATAAAATGAGAGTTACAATAAAGTATGAATTAGTGATTATTTAGCCTGAAATTAACAATGAGTATTTACATTAATGGCTCAGTGGTCTATATATTGTGACCCTATAACACTTTCGACCTACTGGTGCTGGTGGGTTCCATTCCTACCGTAATATTGGGCCGGTTGGAATCGGCGTTAAACTGTAGATCCAATCGAAGCTATATAGGTCTCTGGCCTCCACTCTTAGAAATATGATAATAATAATTAATAATTATTTAATAATTGAGGGGTGATATTCAATATTATTATCTACCATGCGCACAAAATTACTAGCGCATAAAATTATCTAGTACATTGAACTAGAAACTAGATGTTTGATATTCTTGAGCCGATGAAATCCATGCAGGGGACTTTCCCTATGTGAAATATCCATTGTTCCTGAACTTTTTCAACTCTTAACACATATTGACCATCTCTTTCGAATAATGCGGCAGTTCATGAACATTCTTCGAGTCAAAACTTCAGCGGATCGTTGACACATTGACTTTTCAATATACGTACGAGAGAAAGATAGATGACTGTATCTGGTGTTCAAATATATTTTTTTTCAGTTATTCATGTTGCTGCACAAGTGATATTTGAATTCAATTCCCTGCTCTGTCAAATAATTGGCTCGTTTGTTATAGCATGTTTTTTCAGTATATTTCTTTAACGAGCAACTCCTGTTGAATTGTAAATTTAATCTAGGTATTTGAATATGCACTTTCCGAATAGTTATACCTCATCGTATTTGTAACTCAGCAAGGACCTATATATTTGAATCATGGGATTAAGTTTCCCATGATTCCATCAAGTTTCAAGTTTCCAAATTTATTCAATTATATGAGCGTCCCATTTGAATTGGGAATCGCGACCGAGTATCCCTCCCAAGTATATGTGCTGCTAAGAACGAGAAATTTCAATGCATTTACCATACCGTAGCAAGTTAGAGTATGGCAGAGTATACTTGCCTCAACGCCATCTTGAGCACATTCAGGTTCTTGAAATTCTTTGGAGGGAGGATAAAGTTTATATACAGAGAGGAGTCAATCATGAAGAATTATTGTGTCCATTTAGTATTTTATTGCAGGACAGCAGAGGAACTTTATCCTCAAATTTTCATACAAATTGCTGCAGAAAAGTATTGATGGTCCTCCTCTCTTGTCCGCTTTGAAATTTCTTGTTCCTAAGAAAAGTTCTCGTACTACAGAATTATTCTACCAACAAACTCTAAGGAAAAACTCTCAAATACAACTTCCGATTTGGTTTATGGAGTATACGTTCAATACAGTTCAATACGTTAAATACAATTCACTTTGACTTATTGACTTTGACACCTTGACTAATTGATTTATATTGAGTTCCCTGTAATATTTCATATAATTTTATTATTATTTACTTATTAGTTACTTTTCAGTTTTTTCTAGATTAGATTGAGCTCTCTGTTATATTTTTTCATTTTAAACATTCAGTTAATATTCAACATTATGTTATAATTTTCGGTAATTGGGTATCTTACCTGTTGAGACTACAGAACTTATCATTATTATTCCAGTCGTAGACTTTCACTTATTCGGCACAATTAAAAACCAGAGGGTGTCGGATTATTGGAATGTTCGGATTGCTGGATCGTATAGAGGACTTCATAATGAATATAATGAAAGGTTTATTAGGAAAAAAGAATGTATTTGGTTTTCTGTTCTACACGTTTACGAAACAGTAACATTCTTCTCAGTCGTTCACTCTTGACAAAGTGGTCGTGGTCGTGTCTCGGTCTTGTGCTACTGCGTCATAAGCGACACGGCGCCACATTGTTCTATGCTTAGCGGCTCTAGAGTTTTCATTTATGCTGGAATGTGTCACAGATTTTATTGGATCTGTTCACCTTGTTGGAATGCGCCCACGCGATCTTTTGATCTCGACTTTCCCTTGGACAACCAATAGTTCGATAGAGTCTTCGTTTCAGGTATATGTCCAAAGAATTTAAAGATTCTCAGCTGCACATTCGATGATAACCTCTCTTTGATGTTTAGCTCCTTCAGAATCGAGACGTTGGTTCGATGTGCAGTCCACGAGATTCTGAGCAAGAGTCTCCAGTACCACATTTCTAACGCATCAATTTTGCGACGTTCTTGCATCCTCAATGTCCATGTCTCAGCTTCGTACAAGAAGATTGGAAAGAGTAGGCATTTCATTAGCCGAACCTTTGTGTTTTTGGTTATTCTACGGTCCCTTCAAATCTTTGTGAGCTTTTTCACTGAAGATCTTGCTATGGCACAACGCCTCCGGATTTCCTCGTAGCTGCCAGCCTTTGAGATCTTGGAGCCCAGATATACGTAGCTGTTGACAACTTCACATCCCACAATGTTTTGAACGTTCACCTGGTTGTTATTAGGGCGGTCCACGATCATAATTTTGATCTTATCGCGGTAAATAGCGAGTCCAAACTCCATACCTGTGGTCTCCAGACTACAAAGCAGAGTCTCTATGTAATGTTTGGTTGAGGCTAAGAGAGTGGTATCATCCGCATATCGTAGATTTAACAATTTACGGCCTCCTATGGATATTTCCTTGTCCCAGTCTTCGAGAACTATCTGCATGATGTATTCAGTGTATATGATGAACAATAGTGGAGATAATATACAACCTTGCCTGACGCCGGCTCCAGTTTTAAGTCGTTCGGATTTAACACCGTCACTTCGGACCGCGGCTGTGCCATCTTCATAAAGACGTTTAATGAGGTGTACGAGGTGTTGTGGTACACCCATTTCAGTCAGGTTTATCCACCATTTGACGGTATCGAAGGCTTTACTAAAGTCAACAAATCACAAATAGAGGGTAATGTTGAACTCTCTAGCCTTTTCGACAATCTCTCGCATCACGAGAAGTTGTTCTCTTGTGTCCTTGCCTTTCACGAATCCAGCCTGCTCGTGTGAGATCTCTCGGGCTAACAGTAACATAGGTATCTCGAAACGTACTCGTAATTACATTATAATAATCCTTAATTGAAGTTTGCTTTTGTGCAGCGTGTGTGTTGGTTTAGAAAAATCTGCTCGTATGTTTCGAAATGTTTTCAATAAAATATCTGTAGCGGATACGTCGTTTACATCATATTATGTAGGTACAAATTGATATGAACCTAAATGCTGTATCTTGGCTTACTTCTATAATTGTTGAAGCTCCTGTCTCGAATATTTTTACAAGACTCTTTTTTTTACATATTGCTTTATCCGTCATTATTTGTTGTGTATCTCCGATCATTTCAAGAAATTCAATTTGCCGAAATTAAAGGGGATTATTGGACGTGCGGTCTATTGAAGTGACGGATTAGTGAAATTCTACTCTATCATTATTATTATACCCATCTGTGACTCCTAGTATCCTCAACAGGTCCTCCTAGGTCCTCAACCAGTGTTTTTATGTCTATGACAAACGACATGTATTTTATATTTTCATAATTGATAATGAGTAAATGTTTTCTTAACCAGTGTTTGACCTGAATGAAATCCGGTTGTGCTGAATATTTGGTTTATTCCAAGCTTTTTTCTGAATAAACAACAGTGTCATCGGCAAAACTAAGATACTATAATGCCCCCAGTTCTCACGCTGAGGAGACCATTTATATATACCCATAGGGTAAAAAACATCAATTTTTTTTACGTGCCGAAAGAATATATTTAATTCAATCGATAAAAGTAATAACAATGAGTAGTTAACTGGTGAGAAGAGCAACTAACCAATGCAATCGATATTCTGATGGAAAATTGGAGCATTTAATTTGAAGCACTTTCATTAACGATCTGTAGGTAATGTCCAGATTGTAGAATTTCCGAAACCCAATGAATACAATCAGAAATAGCATTTGGCATACAGTTAGTAGAAAGAGAGCGTTGAATGCCTTTCGAATTTCTCTCCGATGGAATTCCTATGATATGGATATGCTCATCCCAAGAATTTCCAAATATTCCCGAGAAATTTTCTACTGGATCACGCACGTTTCAGCTAGTCTTCGCAGAGTATACTTGTGAGATTTTCCCGAGCGTTCCAAACGCTTTCACGAACTGACGTTTGCACGAAATGAGATATTTCCAATACATTTCGAAATAAATTTCATTATATACTTGAAAACGTAGAAGAAATTTCGATTAATATAACTATCACGTATACACCAATGATATTAGGCGTTATTAAGTATTTCGAATTAGAACGCAAACAGCAATTATATTGATATTCAGTCGAACACTACTTCAAATTGATATTTCAAATAATAATGGTTGATCATTCTATCAAACTCATTTCACGCTATAAAATATTGTCGATAAAGTTGAGCCACATACTGAATTAAAATCCCTTTTCTCTTCATTAGAGTGTTCATTTTGTGCTCGATTAAATTATTAAATTAATTATTTTATTGATTCTATGAAAATCAATATAATCTTTTCACATACACACAACACAATATTCACATACAAACTTCAACTTCTTGACTTTGATATAACCTTTATTGAGTACCAATATCACATAATAATAATAATAATAACAATAATAATAATAATAATAATAATAATAATAATAATAATAATAATAATAATAATAATAATAATAATAATAATAATAATAATAATAATAATAATAATAATAATAATAATAATAATAATAATAATAATAATAATAATAATAATAATAATAATAATAATAATAATAATAATAATAATAATAATAATAATAATAATAATAATAATAATAATAATAATAATAATAATAATAATAATAATAATAATAATATTAATAATTATTATTATAATGATAATAATAATAATAATATTAATAATTATAATAAAAATTACAATAATACGGCGTGAAGATCTCCTCCATGGTGATCGCCGTCACGGGCCTGATAACTTGAAAAGGGCTCCCACAGAGCTTATTCAGAGTGACAAATCTCTTGTGAGGGAGTGTGAAGCCGTGTGAATCAGAGAACAATAATAATATAATAAGTCACGTCACATATGAACATAATAGAAATTGACTAATATAAATTTAATTGATAATAACAATAATATAGTAGGAAAAAACATTAACTGAGTTGTGTGGCAAAATAAATTACTGAAACTGTGAAAACAAAACCTAAATAATATTAAATATAAATATATAAATATGAACATAGGGCAATGGTAGTACTTTCTGCCGACTGAAAATCGGACGTCGGGGTACCTGTGGTTTCGAACCAAAAATCAGGCGTACCTATAATCTTCTTCTGTGCGAAAAAAAATCATTCATTACCGGTCGAATCAGCTCAAAATCTAGATGAACTGAAATAATACAGAGTGGTAACTGTAACACTGAAGGTGTCGTGAGTCATGGTTAGACTTTTAAGGCATTACTTTCAGGATAAAATAAAAAATATTAAAACAATTCAACTTCTAATTAAATGAGTTAAACTTAGTTCTGGTTTTCTCGAAGCTCCAATCTGAGCCTCTTGTGTTGCCATCTGACATCTCTTTCGAAGTCTTCTAGGGTGGCTAACAGGGGATATGGGTTGGCTAAAAGGGCTGAAAACATTCTCGCTACAGTCGCTGATTATCTCCACAAAACTAGTCATTTATGAGTTCTTGTTTCTGTAAATTTCTGTCATTTCTGTGAATGTGAGTGTTTCTCACAGACAAGGTGACGTCGATGGCCATCCGCCGAAATTAATTTTTAGTTGCATATTCCCAAATGATTAATATTAATAATAATAACTGAGATTCAATTCTCGCTGAACTCCTGGTGAAACACAATTAAATATTGAATTGAATTAAACACTTGACCTAATTCTTCACAATAACATTTAACAATAAAATTAAATAGTCAGCATGGTTCGAGCGTGAGCTCATTTTCAAGACTCTTATAAGAGTGTTATATATTATAATAATAATGGTAACAATATTAATAACTCTAATAAATATAATAATAATAATTCTGATAAGTATAATAATATTAATAATAATAAATGAGATTGAATTATTGCTTTACTCCTGGTGAAACATAATTTTCAAGACTCTTGAGTCTTATATATTAAAATAATAATGATTTTGATAACTGTAATGAATATAATAATAATATCAGTGACAACTGAGATTGAATTCCCTCTCTTGGTGAAACATAATTGAATATTGAATCAAATTAAACACTTGGCCCAATGTTTCACAATTATATTTTACAATGAAATTAAATTGTCAACAAGTTTCGAGCGTGAGCTCATTTTCAAGACTTTCGAGTCAACATGTTTCGAGCGTGTGCTCATTTTCAAGACTTTCGAGTCAACATTTTTGGGTGTTCTTCAACAATTCTTGAAAAAGAATTCCAAACATGTTGACTTTTTAGTTTTATTGTTAAAACTAATTGTTGAACTATTGATCCAAGTGTTTATTATTTTAGTTTATTAAACAATAATAATATTCATCGCGAAAAATTACTCACATTGTATATACTAAATTTCAGTTAATATGGTTAATACAACCATGATTAATGCTCACTTAAGGACTGAATTCTGTTTTGAATCTGATCTTCCATTCAGCCCTCGAACAAGAATCTTCGTTAAACTTCATAAGGAATTTACAATGGTAATCAAACATTTGAGGAAGGTAGAATGATCTCAAATATATCATTCCTTCAATAAAATTTAATCTTGAGAAAGATAGTCGTAGTGAAGAAATAAACATATAATACAAAAAAAAAAGTTTTATACATTAATGTCAACATTCGAATCATCAAAGTACTCTACCACACCATAGTATGCCTTCGTTGAGAGCAGAGCTTAAAACAAAGGCATACTTCTTAAACAAATGAAGATTCAGTACTTCCCAATCCGAAGTTAAACGGTTGAAAATTTCGATATTCTGATAATAGCGTTGAGTCATAGGTTGTTATAGGAATACAAGGATTATCGTCTTGGATAGATCTTCATGACAGTTCTGAGCTAGGTTCGTCTGTTGATCAACGGGTAAAGTTGGCTCAGCGATGTTTTGGTCCTACGCGCGCATTAGTCAATATGAGACTCAATGTTAACAAACTCATATTCATGAACAGAGGTATATGAAAAATTCCAGAATTGTAGAAAATTCATATTCTCAATTGAATGATCGTTTTATATTTCTAATTGATGGTTCAGTGAATGTTGAAGAAATATTTGAATAGATAATTAACGGGTGATTTTTTGAGAGTTAAGTTTTTCAGGTTGGCGGCACTGGTTGGTAATGGCTTCGAAACGTCATCTGTCAAAGTGAAAAGTTTTCAGTACACTCTACCATTTTATCATGGAAAGACTTACAAACGAGCAACGATTGCAAATTGTTGAAATTTACTATGAAAATTCGTGCTCTGTGAAAAATGTATTTCTTTTGTTACGATTTTTTTATGCCCCAGTTGGCCAAGTTGAACTTGGTTGACATGTGGTTTCATCAAGATGGTGCACATGCCGCACAGCACGTGAAACAATGGAAATGTTGAAGGTATTGGAATTGTGAATTGGACGCCATGATCATGCGATTTGACGCCTCTGGATTATTACTTGTGGGGTTATTTAAAGTCGTTAGTGTATGTGGACAAGCCGAACACGATTGAAGCGTTACAGGATAACATAACACTCGTAATTCGTGGGATACAGGCCGAAATGCTCGAAAAAGTGACGCAAAATTGGACCTTCCGAGTACAACAGTACTAGGACTTGGAACTACTATGTTTTCCTATAAAACAGAACGTAATTTGAAGTCAGATTCACATTTCAGTTGGAATAGTTCGTATCACTGGGCTCAAATTATTCTGCTCGGTGAAGCCTAATTTCATAGAAATCATAATTAGAGCTCACGAGCACCATTAGTAGTTGGTGTAGGATTTAACTGTAATTCACAAAATGTGTAATGTTCATCAGATTCCTTCTCAATTAGAAATGCATGAAAATTCATTCAAAAATATTCACATGTAGTACGATATAGCCATAACTAGCCATAATACATTATACAATAAGAGAACGATTGAACTTGAAATTATTTTTATAGGTCTTTTGCTTCTACTTTTTTTCCTCCCAAAAATGCTTCATCCTTCATCTCGAAGCAATCTTCGAGATATTTTATATTGATGTGTTGTAGATTCTTTTGGATGTCTTTCAGGCTTTATGTGCCGCATTTAATCTTTGTTAATATTCATATCGAGTAGATTTCTTGATATTTTATATTGATCTGTTGTAGATTCTTTTAGATCTATTTCAGCCTTTAAGTTTCAAATTTAATCTTTGTTAATATTCATATCGAGTAGTTTCCTTTTTCTTCTGGAATAACACTGCGACGCGTATTGCAGAAAGCTCAAAACTCTAACGTGTTGACTAACAGTCAATAAAATGTATGTTATTTTCTGGTTAAAATTATTATCCCGATACCTTCCAAATTCATTTTCGAGTGGCATCATTTACTCGATTCGAATTCTATCATTCCCAAATTCATGATAAACTATATATTTGTACAGAACAGAACGTAATTTGAAGTCAGATTCACATTTCAGAATTTTCAAACATTGTACTGTAATTAAATACATATTAGACAAATGGAGATGAGGAGATAGAAATAATGAAACTCAAACATAGAGAGTTGAATTTTTAGTCGAATTCATATTGGAGGGAGAGAGAACTTTTCAGACTGTATCTAAATCTCTCGTCAGATCGCAACTACTCTAAAAAAAAATACTATCATCAAAGTTGAACAGTTTTACTTGTTTACATATAGTGTACTATACATAGTTACATTACATTCTGGGAGATAATTCTTAATGATATTGATTTGAAATTTCTAGCGTTATATTTTTAAGGATCTATATATATATATATATATATATATATATATATATATATATATATATATATATATATATATATATATATATATATATATATATATATACTATATATACATATCATAGTATAAAACAAAGTCGCTTTCTCTGTTCCTATATCCCTATGTATGCTTGAATCTTTAAAACTACGCAACAGATTTTGATGCGGTTTTTTTCAATAGATAATTGATTAATTTTTAATTGATGCGGTTTTTTTTTTGAAGAGGAAGGTTTATATGTATAATAGCTTCCATTAAAGAGTGGAGAAAAACTGTTATTTTGAGGATTCTAATGTCATCTCGTAGATAATTACATTTTATCCGCTCACATTGCAAAATAAGGCTGAACTCTGCGAGATTTATCAAAATATAATAATAATAATATGAATTTATTGAGAAACATTCTTTACATTGTAGAATTACATTCATTTCAATTGATACAATAATTACAACTAGGAAGCATGCTCTCAAAAGGACTGAATTCAGTTTTGAGTCTGATCTGGGTTCAAACAAAAATATTGGTTAAGTTTATATTTACAATAATATACAACTTTATTTGAAAAGACAAGAAAAAAATTATCTCAGAAATATTAACAATAAAAAATATAAAACACTTGAGACAATTTCACATGGTGAAGAACATTTGTGTTAAAAAAATATAAAAACATACGATACCAAAAATTGATTCATACATTATTGCCTACATTCGAATCATCCATATACTCTGCCACACTATTAGTATGCCTTTAACTCTCCCCTTAAACAAATGAGCTTTCAGTACTTTCAAATTCGATGGTAAATGGTTGAAAATTTTAATACTCTGATAATAGAGAGACTGCTCAAATTTAGCTGTTTTATGCATAGGTATAAGTAGTACATCCCTGTTCCTTGTTGAATACTCATGATTACTATTCAATTCAATAAACCTATCTTCATTTCCTTTAACATATAACAAACATCTATAAATATATAAACACGGTAAGGTGAGTAAGTAATTATTGATGAAGATAGGTTTACAAGATGTTCGTTGATGACCATTGAATATTAATCGAAGCATTCGCTTCTGTGTAATGAACAACCTATTTATTTCTGTAGAGCAGCCCTACAGCAGAATATTATAATTTAGATGACTATATACAAGACTGTAATACACATTCATAACACAGTTTCTAGGTACGATGTTCTTAATTCTAGAGATTGCAAAAAATGATTTACTCAATTTTTTACAGAAGACCTCAATGTGTGATGTCCATCTCAAATTTCTGTTTATATATATTCCAAGAAATTTTGTTGATTGGGATGGTGATATAGTGTTGTCCCCATTTTTATCATCCAAAGTACTAATTCCATTGCCCTTCAGACAAAAATAAACACATACAGTTTTGTCAACCTTCACCATCAGATTGGTGTCATTCGACACCAACTCTCAAACTCCCACACAATGCATTCATATGCCTCCAGAAGTTCTTCAGGAGTCCTGCCAGAAACGACCCCCGATGAATCATCGGCATATAGTGTCACCAAAAACCGGGACAACATCGCAGGCAGATCGTTTATAAACAATATGAATAGAAGAGGTCCGAGGGCAGAGCCTTGCGGCACCCCAAGAGCAATGTCATGTCTCTGAGAATAACCCTCGTCTATTTTTACTACCAGATAATAATGTACAAGTATTGTACACATTGAAAAGGTCTACAGAAAACTCCGCTATGGTATATGTCTATCTCTTATGGACATCAATAACAGTTTTTTGTCACAGATCGCTTGCCGATAGTCCACATAGTTTAATTTGAAGTTCGGTCGATATAGATTTCATTATATATATATATATATATATATATATATATATATATATATATATATATATATATTATATATATATAAATTATATATTTATTCAAATTACATTATCAATGTATTTTTTCAATGTATTGACCTATTTGGTTATTGAAGTATTATATATGAATGAAAGAATTTCGTGGAATTCATCCAAGTGTTATTAATCATTACATTCGGTATTGTTTCACCAAGTGTTGTGCGAGAAATTGTATGACATTTGACAGACATATTAAAAAATCATTTCTGTAATGCTGTTGTATTTCATTGCAAGCAAAGCATTCATATTTGGAGCGAGTATTTTTGAGAGGTAGCCTGTCACTCCATTAAGGCTTTCTAGGCGTTCAAATCATTTACCGGAAAAAATATATGCTAGTTGGCTTATTAATGTGAAAAACATCAAAAGAAAATTGTGAAAAGTTCCCTGTGTAAAAAGTTCTTTATGTCAGTTGGTATTTTCGTTCAACACATTTCGAATTATTCGTAAAAGGTTTTCGTTCGTCTGTTGTTTTTCGATCTAGTAACCAACTCTATTCGATTTTACTGTTGGTTTTTCTGCTGAAATAATAGTAAAAGTATTCTTTGCAGGCGAAATGCTTATTAGATTAATGTTTGATAATTTCGATCAATTCCTTGCACAAAAATTGGTGAATTATTATCAAATATTTCTTATAAATGAATATACCGGTATACATTCCACAAAAATTATTTAAAATACTGTCATATGTTATAAATAGAGACTGTCCTACCCTTAATGGGTCCATTGATTTTCATGTATATAGAAAATGTTCGCGTTCAAACAAATTTTTTTCATTGGGTACTCCGTAAACTATATCCTTGTACAATCACCCATTAGATCAGGGGTTCCAAACTTATTTTGTCTACTGCCCACTTTGAGAACAAATTATTTTTTAGCGCCCTCATTTTTTCACCTAATTTAAAACCACTCAAACTTCAAATTAAATTAATTAATTATCGTGAGCTATTTTAGCGAAGATGAAACATTCATTCTAAATGAGACTTTCACTATAACTCGCAAGAGTTAACTTGAGACCTGATCGCTCAAGTTAACTCTTACTTACTGGCTACACTTGCCAATGAGAATGATTATTGAAACGCAACTTTATAGTATTCAGACAGAGTATCTTTTATTTAAAATAAAACGAACCCAATTGATTCTTATATAAAAACTAATGTGATAATGATGATTCTGATGATGTTTAATAAATTTGGTGATATCAGGCTCCAATTTATTAAAGAACAGCCGCGAGTAGCCACATGACAAACATGCATAAACTCGTTTATTTCATTCGACGCTCAATCTTACTCAAAAAGAAAGAACATGTATTCTGTGAACAAGCCGATTGATACAGGAATGCACAAATCGGGTTTTTCAACAAAAACTTGTTGAAAGATGATTGCATACAATTTATTATCTACGAAAATTAGCTATCTAGTAATACTAATAACTATTAAAATGCGAAAGTGTATCTATTGCCTTTTTATTTGTTCGTTTGTGTCTACTTTCATTTCGAAACGGAGCAACCGATTGACATGATTTTTTTTTATTTATTGAATAAAATAGGACTTATACATGAACTACGCGGAGAGAAGATCGAACCGAATTTGAGCAAACTCTTAATTAATATTAGTTGATGTTCACAAGTTGTAGTCGGAGCTCAGTCGGTTTCTAAGAGTCTTCCTAGCTAGATCAAATTACAAATCACCACCAAGCCTCTACACAACGCCAACATTTTTTTCTGGGTCTCTTATCGCCCCTCTTTAAGCCTTGCAATAATTACATAGGTGCCAGCTCTCCTACTATATGGACGAAAATGTCCAAATAGAGTGCGATGTCAGAGTGAGAAATTCTTAGCGCTTACTATTTCTAAGATTATGTGAGATTACAGAGCATTCAGTGTATTATCTGAAACAATATTGAGCAACCTCTTACACGCACAATACGTCTTTGCCATGAGCACATGAACTTTTACATATATTAGCCTGCGCGCAGTTCTCAATAAACTCCTGTCGACTTCAGGTCGTGGGTTTTGCGCCCTGGCGCAATTGAAATATAATTTTGAAAAATTGTTGCCATCCTGGGGTTGACTAGCTGACCTGCAGTAGCTACTTTAAGCAGCACGTTCAAATCGCTTGTACTCAATTCAATTTCCTACTTCTAACTCAAACAAGATTAGCAAGCACTACTTGTCACTCTTCTGTGCTTTGATACAGTGTGAATACCTTTATATAAACTAGTTTTCATATCAGTATACATGACTAGGAACTTTTTTAGAACTGTCACTCTATTCTTACTAGTAATACTGTTAACGAAATTTGAACCTCATCAAAAATCTATGATTTTTTAAGTTTTATGCAACTGTCATCAACAGTTTTATATTTTAAATAATCTCCAAGATTGTTACGTTTTGGAATGTTCATTTTCTAGGCTTTTGGAATTTTCATTTCAGCTCGCCTGGACCATGTTGCTAGTTGGTGTGAGGACAATTATTTGAGTTTGAATGTGTCAAAGTGTAATGTTGTTTCTTTCACAAGGAAAAAGGATCGCATTGATTGTGATTATAGTGTCGGTGGTCAGGTTCTCTCTCGTTCAGATAAGGCGAGAGATCTCGGTGTAGTCTTCGACCAGAAGCTTTCCTTTGTCCCACACATCACCCAACTTATTTCATCTGCTGCGAAAATGTATGGATTCTCTATACGTAATGGCAAATATTTCAATAATTCTTCAACATTGATAGGACTATTCAATACCCTAATCCGTAGCAAGTTGGAGTATGGCAGCACGATCTGGCATCCCATTTACACTTGCCATCAAAGCCATCTTGAGGCTATTCAGAGAAAGTTCTCGAAATTCTTAGTGTGGAGGGAGGATGAAGTTTATCCACAGAAAGGAGTCAATCATAACGAATTATTGAGTCGATTTAGTTTTATCTCATTGCAGAGCAGGAGAGAAACTTTATCACTCAAATTCTTTTACAAATTACTGCACAATAGTATTGATTGTCCTCCTCTCTTGTCCGCTTTGAAATTTCATGTTCCTAGGCAAAATTCTCGTAATACAGAATTATTTCACCTAGAGACTCTGAGGATCAACTCGCTAATACAATCCCCCATTTGGTTCATGGAGTCTACACTGGATAGAATTGCTAGTAATTGTGACATTCACTTTGACTCCATAGAATTTATTATCAGGAGTTATGTGAACAACAAAAATTGATTAAATGAATTGATTTAGATTGAGTTATTTCTAATATTTCATTGAATGCTATAATGTAGTTATAAGTTACTATTTTTTTTAGATCAGATTGATCTCTTTGTTGAATCTTTTGTTTAATTATTTAGTTAAAACTTTTTTCTAATTATTTAGTTATTACTTAGTTATGTATTCACTATATATAATGTTATTATTTTCTGTAATTGGGTGTTATACCTGTTGAAAATAAAGAACTTATGAAGAACTTATTATTCTAGAGACAGATTTATTCCTTTCGACTTTCATGTACGCTAACATAACGATTTCCATGTTTTGAACCGATTTCACTTATTTCTCCAATCAATGAATAAAACGAATTTCCTCTGATTCTCATATATATTATATATTTTTTCCTTAGAGGTGTATGTGTATCAATGCCAATAAAAATCAGCCATTTAGAAAGTATTCGAATCTCATTTAAATATAGAGCCAGTGGTAGATCTATCAATAATTGGGAGATTAATAGAAACTCGAATTTTCGACTTTGAAAATGGAGTTCGATTTTAATGTAATGAATTGAATGTATTGGCAATAAATTTAAATGAGCAACGGTTATTGTGACAACATTGATATAGCTAAAGTTCGATGTAATTATATTCATTTCTGGATATTCATCAAGAGCGTTACTCTGACAACATATCCAATCAAGGTAGTTCAATAAAATGGAATAGTTAGTTTTCTAATTGGATACGTAATTGAGGATTGTTTTGGAGTTCAGGTGTTCATAATACTGCAGTTGTTTTGTTTTATTAACTATGTCGCAAAATCTATGCCTACTTCTCGAACGAGGCATAAATTGAATGAAATGTCAATCAACTTTATCCAGCTTAAACGTATTTTCAGAAAACGTAAGATGTGAATTATTTCTCATTCAGACTTTCGTGAAGATTTCTAATTCTCTCATGGTACTTCTACTCAAGAAAATAATGTGGGATGCTATCTTTTATCAATAGACTGCGTAGTCTCGATATGAAATCTAAATTGAAAATATCAAATTTTACGGATGTTGACAGTTATATTTTCGAAATTTTTCCCCCAGCCTTCGGATATATCTTGTTCAAATTGTTCAAGGATTGATTGAATTTTGACAATATATTTCGAATTATGTAAGTTCTAATAACAGTTGAAGACTTAACAAAATTTGTGACATAAGTTTCACCCTTACTTTGACTTTTTCGGACTGAAGATCCGAATAATTTTTTTACTGACATAAGGAAACCTCAGAATCATTAATTGAAGATTTCAAATTATCTAGATCATTATTTCAATTATTGCTTTTAGGGTGGATATGTCGATGGCACATCGCAATGGGAGCTTCTACCAGTGCTGCTCTGGTTTCTGCATAGATATGTTGGAAAAATTCTCTCAAGAATTGGGTTTCACATATGAACTAGTTCGCGTAGAAGATGGCAGATGGGGTACGAACGTTAATGGTAAATGGAATGGTTTGATAGCTGATTTAGTGAATCGTAAAACAGATATGGTAATGACATCACTGATGATCAACGCCGAACGAGAAGCAGTGGTAAGTATATTAAATTAATGTATATATTTAAATCAGAAATTCTGTACAAGAAGAAGAATTCTGTAGTTCTCGTGCTATATTATCGCACTTGTAAATAATACTACTTATAGATATTCGCTATCAAAGTACACTACAATTTTAACCGTAGACTTTAGCTTCTTACCCTTTCAATAAAGTACATTATTATTCTTTAACTTTGGAAGGAGAATGGAGAATCCAATATTCTCTAGGATTGATCCCTAGAAGGACAATGCAGGCATCGCATTGTTCATGTTTCACATAACCTAATAGAGCTCTATAATAATGTTCTTTAGAAAAATTTGTCAAAAATTATTTAAAAAGAGTTATAGTGTACTTTGATCTATATATATATATATATATATATATATATATATATATATATATATATATATATATATATATATATATATATATATATATATATATATATATATATATATATATATATATATATATATATATATATATATATTATATATATATATATATATATATATATATATATATATATATATATATATATATATTTATATATATAGTATATATTTACTACAAGAAAAAGAATTCTGCAATTCTGCTGCCTTTATGTTTGACATAGCCAGCTCTGTTATTGATATTGAATAATTTGTCAAAAAATAAAGTTATAGTATACTTTGTTAGCGTAGGTATATATGTATATATATATATATATATATATATATATATATATATATATATATATATATATATATATATATATATATATATATATATATATATATATAGTATATTTGTATATATTTAAGGAAATGAAGATCTTGTGCTAATAGCCCTGAATGAAATATTTAAGAAAATGTATACTAGAACATTCATTCGAAAAATGGCTTAGAAGAGTTAGATACTTGCACGTGCACGATATGATGTCTCCATTCTTCAAGGTATATAAATGTTTGAGAAATATTGAAATCGATGCCACACCTGATGGAAGTGCGAAACAGCTGTTTTCTTCTGCAAAGAATTTATTAGTCGCACCACGTCAATCGAAGTGAGGCAACGATTTTAATTTCAAGCATCATTTCATGACTGTTAGTGAAATACCGTCAAGTAATGAATACCTCACAATTCCATTTATAGGAGTTAATACAAAATTACTACTGACTACTGAAAACTTACTACTAGCGTACTACTAATGCAACCTATTGACATTTGGAAACATCATATGATGACATTTGTCAAATAGACGTTGTAATTTAGTAGATAGCTACGGGTATAGAAGAAATGTGAGCGTTAGGTGCTTGGGTGTGTCTATGATCTCAGAGATGTTTTCTATTGATTGCCATTGTGAATTATGGGAATTGCGATGTACTCATTACTTGACGGTATTTCACTTGGAGTCATAAGACTTGGGGATTGAAATCGTTGCCTCTTCTTGTTGGACATGGTGCGGTTGACGAGTTACTTGCAGAACGAAACAGCTGTCTCGCACTTCCAACAGCTGTGGCATCGATTTCAATATTTCTGTAACATTTATCTCTTGTAGAATAATGGAGGCATCACATCGTACATGTTCAAATATCTAGCTCTACTATAACATTCTTTTGGTTAATTTGAATTTTACGAATCAATGATCTTGTGTTCATTTTCTGATATATATATATATATATATATATATATATATATATATATATATATATATATAAGATTAAGTAACTGCTTAATTCTGTTACGTAAAATATTTAGTTTCAATGGAATGAGTCTACTCTGCTCATTTTAAATGAGCTTTTGATAAAAACTTGTAAAAATCATGACTGAACAATTCCCAAACTGGACGTTTCGCGTTTTAAGATATATCAGGGGGTTGAATGTACAATGAGCACAAGACCCGTTAAAATAAAAATTTCTAAATAAACTAAATTTTACTAGTGAAGAAAATGCGAGACCATTCATCTCACTAGTTTACTAGTTTATTATGTTTTTTTTGTTATGTTTTTCTCTAACAGTATGTCTTTATATTGGCTCTTCAGATGTTGTTCTTTGTGTTGTTTAGAATACATGTTATGTTTTCAATGTCATTCTTGGTTTTTTCATATGTCCATAACATTTACTGTGAAGGGGGGCGTGGATGGTTCCAATTTTAACAGGAGGGGCGTAGTAAAAAAAAAGTTATGGGAACCCCTGGTATAGAAGGAACTTTTATTCCTTCTTCAAGAGCAGCTGTAACCAGTGACACGACAAAGTGAAACCTACACAGGTAAAACTAATATTGAGATTTTTTTCGAATGTTGGTAGTATTGTTGTAATTCTAAATAGATTATTTACAAACACTATCAGTTGATAACTTGTAAAACAGTCCAAGTTTTTCTAACAAATTATTGACAAAATTTCGCACAAAGGAATAAGAATTGTAGCTGCCATTTGTCGAAACTACGTTGGATAATCAGAAATGTCAAACTTCCGATCTATTGATATTATGCCTACATGCAAATTGAGCTATTGTGTATCAATTATCCATAACATACCACAATCGTATGTGCTACTCAAATTATCGATGTCCGTTCTGGAGTTTCTGTGTTCGGGTATTCTGATCATTCAAACAATCTCTTCTTGATGTTCTTTTGTTAACATACGGCAGCGACATGGTCAAAATTTGGGTGGTGACCTTCCTAGTCTTGACGAAGCACATCCTCTTTCGGTACATTAATTACTCGTATGTCTCACCAGTCTTTGCTTAAAAGTGGTTGATGTCTTACTATGTAATATGTATGTTTGGTCACAACTAGTGCATGCAAATTTGTACACCACCATGGCTTGTACTCAATAAATTAATTAAGTAGCTAGAAAAAATCATTTTTCAGTTGCTTCATATTCCTTATTGCTATTTTGAATTAATCTATTGAAATAATAGATTTGAGTTTTTGGTTGAGCCTCTCAGAATAACGTTATGTGATATATTAATTTTTTTGGTCTTTTTTCGAGGGAAGGCTATGATCCTCTTCAATCGTCATGTCCGTCGTGATGTTCTTGTTGACTTATCGGTCTGGATATCCGTTTTCTTTGAGAATATCATACACTTTTCGTAACTTTCATTTTCTGAATTCAATGATAAATAATTTGATAACTCTTGTTATTAAATTTTTGAATTTTTTATTATATTGACTTTCATGCTCATTGAATTTGTTATGAATATATCTAAAATATGTCGTTTATTTGCAGAGCCATTCCATATAAAATGTATATTCTTCTTTCTCATATTCTTTGATTATTCTCTTATCTGAAAAGGGAATAGATTTCTCGTTTTCTACTTCAAGTGTGAAGTGGAAGAGTTCATCTTCGCCTTAGGTGTTTAATATTTGCACGAATTGTTGGTGGACGACATCATTTTTCGAAGAAATCGTATCGAAACATTACATCGAGCACTGAAGATGGCTTATCATCGACAGATCGCAAGCACCGTTTTGCAATCGTAGTAAAGAGATTGTGAAAAATTAGCGTATATTTCACAAGTTATGTTATGCCTTCATCCAACATTTCTTCAGAAAATCAATCACAATAAGATGAGAATCTCCAGCCATTGTCTACAAGTTCAGTATAACTACATTTGGTTTATCGATCGTTATATCTGAGAGTCATAAATTTGGTTTTCATCCTATTTAGGGTGGGAGACTGGAATTCGTAAAATATTTGTATACTTAATTCAGTTTTTCCAGCGATTCCCTTCTGCGTGCAGCTTTTAAAAATAACAATTTTGCCGTTCAATATCCTTTCACATTAAGATTAATATACAAACAATAATTGAGAAAAATATTGGTCTGAATACCTTCCCCTGAAGAACTCCAATAATGGCAATCATAGAACCTCTTTCATCTCTTAAAATGTCAATGATTTGAAATTCATTTTCTAAATTCTCACAGACTATATTCTATGAATTGCTCCGTACAAGATAAGTTTTCAAAATCAACAGTGTCAAAATTTTTTGCCAAATCTGAAGCATAGCCAGACAGAGAATCTAAGCATAAATAATAAACAGCGGTTGGAAGCAGTTTGTTCTTTATAGGAAAAAGGTAGTTTTCGGAAATCTAAAATGACTTTTTATCAAGGGCCGGTACTTTTTGATAAAATCGAGTTCCGCGTTTTGAACAATGTTAGTGAATTTTTCGAAACTATTTATGGCGTAATGGCTGTTTCGATTTCCAATGTAACCAAAAATGATATTTAAGACATTGATAAGATAATAATTATGTTGCATTACCGTCAGTATTCATCAAAGAAATGTTTGTATATTAAACTTGTTCTCATTGCATCTAGGCTGATCATTGTTACTCCAATACATTCACTATTTTTCGTTTGTTATATGAATTTTTTGTCCATATAAATAATTTTGAAATTGTTTTTTGTTGGGAAAAGATATTCTGTACTCCATATATATATATATATATATATATATATATATATATATATATATATATATATATATATATATATATATATATATATATATATATATATATATATATATATTTTGAAAGTTTTTAGCATTAACAGGCTTTTTAATATGAAAAAGTTTATTTCTGTTGACGTTTCGTTGTTATATTACAACTTTGTCTTAAATTTATCTTTTTTTTTGACAAAGTTGTAATATAACAACGAAACGTCAACAGAAATAAACTTTTTCATATTAAAAAAGCCTGTTAATGCTAAAAACTTTCAAAATAAATACCTCAAACAGGCAATAAATCAATTTCAATATATATATATATATATATATATATATATATATATATATAATGGTCACTTTGAAGAAAAAAAATGTCACTAAACGATCATTTCGAGGAGTTGGTGGTCATTTTGGAGAATTTCCCAAACTACCACTCATATACTGGTACTGTTAGTGTGTACTTTGAGGAATTTTTTTATATAAACCGGTCATTTCGGAATAATTCCTCAAAATGATATTCATGATTTGGTATGTAACTTTGGGGAAGCTAGATTCTCCAAAATGGTATGTTTAAGAACATGGTCCTTTTAGGGAAGTGAGAAATAAAAATGCAGAAATATGAACCCGAATAATATAAAGTATTGAATAAAGTAGAACAACAGATAAAAAATGAAAGTGGTGTAATTTCAGAATACAGAAAAATAAATCAGGATTAGGATTGATGTCTATCGGGTGGTTTGACATGAATTCAATTAGTGTTCAATGTTTGGAATTATGTTTTCGTACTATAACACTCAGGTTTGGACTCTATAATAATTTTTCTCAATATTGGGTTTGTCATCACCACTACCAAGAGTAAGTAGTGAGAAAGTTGCATGAAACATCACGGGACGTTCGAGTTAGACTACGTAGTCTGTACGTAGCATTTGAAAAAGGTGAATCTCATCGAAACGTGCGTCATGCAGTATTCGTTTTAATATATGTGTAAATCTTGATTCAACAAGTGTTTCATTATGTTTATCGATTTACATCAAGTATCGGCCTCATCAATTATTAATATAAAAATAATATGTTATTACCAAAATGCAACTTGAACTATTACTATTTGCTGATCCGTGTATTGTAATAACAATAGTCAATGAATTAGAATAATGAATATATAATTTATTACCATCTATTAAATCCTAGCTTTGAAAACAATAAAATATTAACGTAACCAACTAAAACTTTCTGTTTGAAAGAATCTGACGTTTCAGCTTGTTATTACTTTTGTTATGCGTTGAAAATTATGGAAAACAAGGACAAAAACACCAGCTGATTTCAATAGGTAAATATTTATTAAAACAGGAAATCTAAATTAGCGAACATGTGAGGTCAGGCAACTCCTTTAATTACTCTAGGAACCTTAAAGGAAATATCATTTCACAAAGTAAATATATGACGTCACCACATTTGTTAGATACTATAGAATAGCAAAACATCTTTCATAAAAATGTAGCAGGTAAACATAAGCAGTGTTCATCGGGATTTAAAACCGCCGAAAGCTGCTTACTATGAATGCGCTGCGTGTTTTGAATGCGTGAATCGGAACGCACTCTAAGCGGTTTGTGGGCTAAACTAGAATTTTCATAAAGTTATATTAAAGAGTATTTATACCGTGGGTGCTATATTATTCTATGCGTGGAAATATAAAACGACACTTGTATTGAAATTATTTATTTACGATTATTTACAAGAAACGAACTATTGAACACGTGGTTGTTATTGTTACTCGATGGAAATTAGAATGACAGATGTTGAACATAGAACTGACTGTCAGAGAAGAGCTCTGACCGAAGAAGGAAGATTGAATGTTGGTAGCCCTTTTTATATGTTGCCAGTTGAAGTGGGGCGTCCACAGAACATACCTAATTAATTAAGGTATGTTCTGTGGGGGCGTCCCAATGTGGTCACAGAATAGTGATACTATTCTGTGATATGTTTTCTTCCATCGAATGACAATGACGATTCCCTACAGAACTCCCACCCTAGTGGCGGAGCCATGAAGGAAATTAATAAACAAACAATAGTAGTGAATGTCATGAAATATTATGTACAATTAATAGAATGTTGAAATGATTACATATTGAAATTGATACACAACATTTATGAAAATGATGTTAACTGTTTTGCTGCGAACTGAAAAAAAAACTACTATACTGAAGAACTTATCACTTTGTCGATGATTTAGAATTTCCAATCGTAGGGTTGTTGAATGGTTGCTGAGTGCAGGAGATCAATTCTTGAGGTACAAACACTTCAGGTTGATGATCTCTGGAAGGTATTCGACTCAATAATGGCATCTCATTTCTGATTTGTCGACAAAGGTGTTTCGGTTAGTGGAATTGGTTTTTTGATATGCTTCGAAGACTGTTGGGATTAATACGTCTGATTTTCTCGTTGTCACAATTAGTTTGAACAGATGTGTCAGGAAATGTACATTTTCTTGAGCCTTAGTGATGAAGAGACAGGGTTTGCAATGAGTTTCTGTAATTCTTCATCAACTGACTGATGTTGTTCAAATGCTCATAATTTAGGAGTTTGACAATCAATGGAAGAAATTCTACTGAGTGAATCTGCTACCAAGTGTGACTTGCCTTTTATGTGGCAAATGTTAGTAGAGAAAGTGTGAGGCTAATGTCTAGCCTGATGAGGTGAAGCTTTATCTACATTCTGACTGGATGCGAGAGTTGATAGTCAGTGAATATAGTAAAGTGCTTACCTTGAAGTAGATATCTTATGTATTTGATTGCACTCTAAATGGCTATAAGTTCCTGATCATAGGTGTTGTATTTTACTTGAACTTGTGACAACTTACATGAAAAAAAAATCAACGGTTTCCACTGGTTACCTTTGAATTGAATGGATTGGTTGAAGAGGTGGACCAAGAATGTGTTGTTGGCTGTATCTTCTTTGCATTGAATGGTGTTGTTGGCTGAATATTCTGTTGTTCAAAGCACTTCGGAGTTAACATGTTGACCTTCAGTAGTTATTTTGTAGTTGTTTGTTGTAGGCTGCTTCTGTGACAGTCACTTCTTGAATTACTTCCTGTTGATTGAATGTTGAGCACTATTGTCGTGGAACATCTATCTTGTTGTCTTCGTCTCTTGGAAAAATATTATGTGAATTGATTGTTTTTTATATTTCCACTTACGATCACGTCGGGGGTCACCAATTTATAGCGTGAGTGCTATATTATTTTATGTGTGGAAATACTAAACGACATTTGTATTGAAATTATTTATTTACGATTATTTACAAGAAACGAACTATTGAACACATGGTTATTGTTGTTACTCGATGGAAGTTACAATGACAAATGTTGAACATAGAACTGACTGTCAGAGAAGAGCTCTGACCGAAGAAGGAAGATTGAATGTTGGTAGCCTTTTTTATATGTTGACAGTTGAAGTGGGGCGTCCCAATGTGATCACAGAATAGTGATACTATTCTGTGATATGTTTTCTTCCATTGAATGACAATGACGATTCCCTACATATTAATTATTAGGTTAGGTAGAGATTGATCTCTCTACCGAACGAAAATTGTCAATTTAATGTCTGGGAGATACTGCCATCTAGCTAATTCTTAAGTTCGCATTTTGGTACTAACTAAATTAGAAGTTTACTATAAAAAGCTTCGATTTTTCAATTTTGGGAATTTAGAACTCTGCTTGATGGGTTTTAATAATTTTTGTAGAGGAACACTTGTTGGCGAACAGGAATGATTCAAATATATATCAAATGGAATGAGAAAACAATGGATATTGTATTGGTGGGGACAGGGGAAAATAGTTATAGGGATGCTTTAATATACGATCAAGCTAGCAGGCACGGCTTTTTCGGTGTTTGGATGTTCGCATTGAACTTCGTGTCGGAATTTTCATTTCTCCTGATTCAATGAATTGATCTCAATATTCAAGGAGAATAAATATAATATTGAAAACTTATATTGAACTTCGAAAAACGTTGTATACTTATCAAATTGAAATTCCTATTCCGACCAATATTGTACCATGCAGGTTTGAGACATCGGTATATTATTTGGTAATTCAAGTTTTATTTTCATGAACAAAGGGGTACCCAGAGCTGTTTTCAATTAAGAAGAGGGTTGTAATTAGTGCAAAAAACTTTCGATGGAATATGGTTTTTATGAATGATCTACAGCATTATATCCCAATTTTTGCATGATAACCAATTGTGGAAGATGTGTATTTTTGATTTTATTAGGACATAAATTTCATAAAATCAAAATTATATCTAAATTGCAATAAATAAGAATTCCAAATTTAATATTTCGATAAATTGAAGATATTCAAAATCAATAATTGATATCGAAATAAAGTTTATTTACATAAACACACAATGCATTTATTGTTATCATTACTCAGAACGATTATTAATATACATAACAACATTGAAATACTAATGACATTGACAGACCTGCTGTTCTATTGAAAGTACATCCAAGAATACATATAAACAAGATTTTTAAAATTATTATTGAAACGCATTATGAATAATTGGTTGCCAAAACACCTTAGTTCATATTGAATTAATAAATGAGAGCTATGCAAGCCACGTTCTCCGGCGTTTCTTTGCCTAAATTGTTGTTGACACTATAATTTGTCCGGTTTATGTTTCGCTTCAAATTATTTTATATGGGGCGTGAACATTTCATCATATTATGCAGCATAAATCACTCCCTACTTTCTAATAATAGTGATATTCAATATTATATCGTTTATTTAATTGAAAACCTGTAATTTTACACAATGATTATTCAAATTATTTAAAGACCGTAACTGATAATACATGAATAATAGTATGAAAAATATCAATGGTTTAGATTCAATTATTTTATTGGGGTTAAAATACCTACATTGAAAGAACTTCTGATTAAAAAGGGAGAGTTAAGTAAATGGAATCTACATTCACTCTCATTACTCCAGTGACTCAGTGGTAAAGAAATTGGATGTTACTCAAATGGTTCATGTTGAATCGACGCCGTAACTTTTTTTTTTTATGATATGTTTTTGGATTATTTATGAAAAGTTGACTTGAAATTTCTGTAGAAGCGAAATAAAACTAATTTAAGCATTTAATGACCATTTGGCTCTACTGTGTTGTTCAGTTTGGATGGAGTTTTGACCAAAAATTTATCTACCAAAATTTTCAGAACCCTATAACTTCTTAGCATCCAACCGATTTCTTTGAAAATAACGATGAACCGAAATCGAACATAGTTCGATTTCGGTTCATAATTTAATAATTCAATAAGTTACCATTTCGGAGGGGTTATTCCCACAAAATTTTTTCGGGCGAACGTCCATTTTGAAAAATTTTCGGAATTCGCAGAGCTTTCATACTTTGCCCAAATTTTGTCTCTACAATAATCCTTTTCCATTTTATAAAATCTTCGATTGATCGTTATATATCCGTCTTACGGACTGCGAAGAGTATAATAATGTGAATACTAACATCTTTCTGAATAAATGGATTGCATCCAGATAAATCATCCAACAGCAGATGTTATAATTTTTAATGTTTTCGTTATCTACAAATCATAACTGGTATACTGTTACTGTTATTTAGGTCTACAGCTTATAAGCACTAACAGCATTCATTTTGTTGAGAAATCAACAAGAATTCCTGATAACTCGAGCAGCTTTGGTAATGCTCTAGATTCCTGACGTCAGAACTCGAAAAGTATGACATTCAAATATCATCTCCCTCGGAAACTCCCGAATAAAACTTCCTGCCGAATGCTCCCAAAATCTGGCATTAAATAAATATCATATTTTCAAGGAAATATGAGGAAAATTCATTTATATTCAACATGATGTAAAACATGAAAATATACGATGTGAAAACTAATTACCAAAAATGATATTATCAAACAAAAATAATATTCGTTCGACTTTAATTATTTATGTTGAAAATTAATCAGTGACACAAAAAATAACAAAACCGACTGGCGGAAACATGAAAAAAATTTATTTAATTTCAAAAATTGAACAAGCTAAATAAAAAAAAATTTAATCAATTTTTACCAGAAAAAACCGTATAATCATCAAGTGTTATCGACTACAAGTTCAACAAAACTCATTGAAACTTGATTGGATTAGTAGACCGTATTTCATTAACGATTTCGAACAAGATATATAGATTGAAAAAAAAAATTCATTCACAATCTATGAACGAACATTTGTATTCAAATTTCCATCCCTACAAATATACACAATGTATACACCGTTGGAAGGTGACCATATTTATAATATAACCTCACGTAATATTATTAAAAATACTAACAAATAACGGTACTATTCCCTCTCTACTCTAGATAATGTTTCACTAATTCACAAGGAAACTGCTATGTTTATTTTTCTATCCGTCCTCGTCAACTCAAATGCAGCAAAAAACTGTCTGTCTATCGCGGTTGCATCCGCCGGCATCCTTTGAGGTTTGGGTCGTTATTCATTCTAACGTCACACACAAAGGTTTTGTAGATAAGTATGAGAGTATAAGGTAACTTAGCTATAAAGACACTGTCTGAATTATTTCTAATTTTCGGGTCCCCAAGAATATATTTTTTAACGAAATTTTATCTATTGAACGCTTTTGCTTCAAAAACTTATTTAATATGTTTGGTGTAAAACAAATTGCATCAATGTTTTTTAATAATTTTCTTGATTATCACCAATTTAACAATCGATTGAGAGAAATATGGAGCCTAATTAAGAAACTGCTTACGTTTCGCTAGTAAAATTCGTAATTTTTTAAAAACATTTGGCAATAAAAAATTTATGGCGTTTTTGTGAATTTTAAAAATGAAATTGTTGAAAAATAACTATATTTTATTAATAGCTTTTAAAGACAAAACATAATAACTGCAAAAACTTTTCGGTTGTTATGAAAGAGTTTACTTAAAGTAGGTGTGTATTTATGTTGTATATTATTAGTTCATGAAGAAGACGGTTCTGTTGAATATGTGATTTTTTGAATACTGAAATAGAGAATATCGTATACGAATTTGGGGTATCTTTTAGTTCAGCCAATCTAAATGTGCGCATGAGTTAGTTTAGACGCTGACTGATAGTAAAAATGGGAAAATGTTAGGCAGAACCTGGCTACGTTGCCATATTGTTAATTTCTTTTTCTTATCCGTTTTAGTGGCCTTCCTTGTTTGATTATACAAATTTTAATTCCGCAATTTTGTTAATGTAATGTGAAAATAAAGTACTTCGATATTTTTTCACTATTTTATTTGCCATTGTACACATTAACCATACTTGATAATTTAAAAAAGTGATGCTTGTACAGATACACCCAGTTAGCACTATCTAGTTGGGAGAGTTGCCTATCTACTTGACCTAGATCAGCGTTTCTCAATCTTCTAGTATTCGCGGGTCAAATTTCATTATATAGAATAAGAGAACAATCATAATGTTTTTAATGTATTTACATATTCCCACCGAATTCAGTGCATTTTAAATGGTACCATGTAGAGTAATTATCACATCCTATATTTTTCATGCCGGTGATTTCGGTATCTCTAGTCATTTCCTCTTCACCATTATTACATATCCATTCTCTTTATAGTACATGCACTATTTTTCTTCCCATTTTTACTTTTTTTATAATTTAACTGCTTTTCCGCTTTCCTTTTTTGTGATTCTTCGTTTTTTATGTTCCTCTTCTTCTTTCTTTGCCTTAATCTCAAGTATTCGATTTTTTTGTTCAATATTTCGTACTTTTCCTTTTCGAACTTATATTAGTATATAATTATAATACAATGTCGAACAAATTAGTATTCATACATTTAATTTTTTCATATAATGAATGCTTAAAATTGATAACTCATCAAAATTCTTCATTGCCGCCCAATGTATTTATTGATTTTGAAAATAATTTTCAATTCTGTTGAAATCACAAGATCAAAAAAATTATTTGTAATAACAATATACCTACGGCTGCATAATCATTATTTGCCTGTATATAATATACCTGTTATTTTACAAGCGTTAATACATAATATAGCAACAATTTAATAAAATTAAATTGCTTCAAGAATTGAAAATGAAAGTAACTTTTTTTAGGTAGGTATGCATAATCAGAAAAACTGCACTATTTATTGAAAATTCAATGTTCCTCAGACATGCCATATTAGAAGTTTTCAGTCCCACTGCATGAAATTCTCAGAATTACGAGTTCTTGTATTTGCTAAAGAAGCCGCCCGGCGTCGAAGATGAAAGACTGTTTTGACTGGAAACGAATGTGGAGTTGTGAGTGACTCATCACTGGCACTCTCGATAGCGTCGATACATCATTCTCCTTTAAATTATTTTTCTTTATATTATATTCTGAAAGCGACAATTAATTATTCATTTCAAAATGTCCACGATTTTGATTATATAGGTACTTACTCATTATAATCTTCAAGTGATCCCCAAGTAAAATCATATTCGTGGACATTATTATTTCCTATATTTATATTTCCGAGAGTTCCTGCAGAAGTATTATCTTTTATCTGTTCGATCTCCTTATAATTACCATTGTCTAACAACTCTTCTCCGTTTTCAATTACATGTTCATCGAAAACAAATTCACGTTCCCTCGTCTCCACAATATATCCATCGCTGAACTGAAAATGTTAAATAATATATATTCTCTATAAATTTATCACAATATTGTTTATTTGCAGCAATTTTATGACATCGGCTTCTCTTTGAGCGTTTCTTTTTGAGGTAATTCTTTTTCGAACCATTCTGAGAACTGAAAGTAAATTATTCGTAATACAATAATAACATGTAAGTCAAATTAGTAAACAAACGCTCTATAAGAAAACGAAGTGAATGTATTGATAAATACAATTTGTGATATGGAAATAATTGCTAGGTGTTCCCAAGAAAGTTTTAAGATATTACTCGTTTAGAATCTAAACGAATCTAAGCTTTAGATATTCGTTCGGTCATAAAAGTGAATGATCGTTGAATTGGAGTACCCGCGAAAGTTTTCCAATTTCAAAAAATTAACTTACCGTAATTACAGTTTTGTTACTGCTTAGTCACTCAACACCAGAACACACTTATACCTCTCGTCGACAGATGGCGAATTATTTAAACTGGAAATTTCTAGGGTATTTGACTGTTTTCACAAAAATATCTCAAATTATTCGTTATTGCTGATGCATACTTCCCATTCGATTAATTCTCTTTAAATTTTTCTAATTTTTATGAAAATGACAGAGAAAGTTTGAATGAATAAGAAACCCGCCAAAACACTGCTATACAGGCCAATTAATGTGGTGACGTCACTCCGCAACAAACACAGTAAACGTCACATTGTATCCGGCAGTCGACTATTAAATTTAGTGATTGTTAACGATTTCATAACTTTACTGCGATAAAATGACTTATAAATGGTGCCTAGTGCCGCAATGTACTAATACGTCTATTAAAACCCCTGAGAAAATGTTTGTGAACCTTCCGCTAAACACTAAACTTCTGAAAAAGTGGTTAATTCTCTCTCGTAGAAACCCGAAAGATATAGCTGCAAAATCTCACGCTTTCATGTGTGAAGATCACTTTAACGTAAGTAAATAATTCCTACCCTGTATTTGATACATAAATAACAAGTTGATTTTATTACATTTTCGTTATAGTCTTTATACATTCTACTATATTTTGAGGTTATTAATTACGTACGTATTTTATTGTTGATCTTGAACGGAATTCCTATCTTTATACTTTCGTATAATAAAAGATTTAAAATAATAAAACTTCAATACTTTATTGTATGTAAGTTATATTTTAGCCAGAGGTCAATTAACTATGATAAAATTGTTATTGCAGATGGAAAAAGATATGGCAAACTATACACAATATCAAATGGGTTTCAGCAAAGCTATAATCATGGTTAAAGGGGCTATGCCATCTAAGTTTGAATGTCAGCTTGATCGCAAGAGAAGACTGTCAGACCCTACTATGTTACGAACAGCCTATATCAAACGTTTAAAAACCAATATTTATCAAGAAACAAAAGCTGAACCAGATGTGCCTCCTGGAACAAGCGCACTGAATGATGACAGTGATATACCTCAAATGTCTGAGGAAACTTTGAGTACGTAATTTGCATTTAATCCTTTATTATCATGTTATTCGGAGAAACTAATAAATATTATGTTTTTTCAGTACCAACCTATTGTGACAACGAAACATCAACTGAGCCAATTAGTAGTGTGGACAAACAAATATAAAAGTGTCTTATAGAAGTAAGGCAGTACAAACAAAATCAAGTACAAGAGATATTTGCCTTTCTCCATTTAAAATTCCTACCACTTCGACTATGACATCTCCATTTATAATCACTGAATGTGATGAAAGATCTTCTCTGTCAGGCCAGGTTGTCAATGTTAGAAAGAAAATTAATTTTCTCAATAAAGAAGAATCTGATAATGACTCTACCTACCTTCCATCAGTTGTAGCTTCTTCGTCATCAATTACTTCAGATTCTGACATAGGGACAAACATAGTTAGACAAAAAACTCGATGTTTAAAGAATATGTTGTATCTTATTAGTAAAAAACCATTAATGTATGTAGGAATACCAGAAGATTGTTATTTTATAATCAAGCAAATTTCTAAGCAAACAAAAATTCCCATAGAACATATTTTACTTTGTTTGAAAAAAATCAGATTAAACAGCACATTTTCTGAATTGGAAGATAATTTTAGTATATCACTATTGTATGGCAGTAAATTAATTCTCAAAAATATACCTAAAATAGCCAACGTATTACGCTCATTCATTGTAAAGTTGAATAAACAATTTACGTTAAATACTTTACCTACAGCATTTAGACAAAATTATTACAATGTAAGCTGTATATTAGACTGTTTAGAGATTGATATTCAGAAACCATCAAAATCACTTCATCAAGCATTAACTAGATCTGACTACAAAAAAGAGAATACAGTTAAATATTTAGTTTCTTGCACACCTAATGGATTTATTAATTTTGTTTCATCTGGCTTTGGTGGCAGAGCAAGTGATATTACTGTATTAGAAAATTGCAAATTTTTGGAAACTTTAGAGCCTGGAACTGTTGTATTAGCTGACAGAGGTTTTAAACATGTGGAACAAATGCTGGCTGAAAAGGGCATAAAATTATTTAGGCCACCAAGTGTAACTTCAGGTTCCAAGTTATCGAAGGATGAGGTTCGTCAAACCAAAGTTATAGCTAGCTTACGAATACATGTAGAAAGGGTCATAAGACGTATTAGAGAGTTTCACATGTTGAAGCAACATGCAGTGGTAAATGCTAAAATACTTAGAGACCTTGATCATTGTATTGTTATAGCTTGTGGTTTGATAAACCTACAAGATTCGTTAATAAAATAAATGCAGCAAATTCATAAATTATTTTCAGTATTTTTGATAATTATTTCTTAATTAAAATATTTATAAATTAGGTGAAGCACTGTTATTAATATTTTTGTCTCTTACCAAGTGAAATATCTGTAAATATGTTAGAATTATTTGTAAAAGTCTGTCCTGGAAATAAAAAAATCCATAAAAACTTTATGTTACTTTATGTAAAACTTTATTTTAAAGCATTTTTATTAGCAAAATTAGTATGTACATAATATGTAAGAAAATTGAAATAATGAACAAAAAACATTACAAATATTAATTTTTTATTATGTTAAATGCCAATTGTACGTAAGAATATCGGATAAATATGATTATATGACAGTCATGACACTGGCTACTTATGACACGACTTTCATTTTCATTCACCATAAGGGTTACAGAATAACTTTTTCTTCTCACTTTGTGTTCGGGCATATCCTACATTTTATTGTGCAAATTCCAGATTCCCGAAACAGTTGAACATAGTCAACAGCATCGTCTCCGTAATTTTCTCTAGAGGACCTGTAAAAGCAAGGAAACCATAGTATATTTCTTACATGTTTAATGTAGTCAAGTAGTACTGCACTTGATTGAATTTATTATGATTTTGGTTCGAAAATTGGTAAATAAATAAATTCAAAAATGTATAGGTATATTAATTTTCATGCTTCATATATCTATTTTACATTTATTTTCAACTAAAGCTTGTAAGTAGTGAATGGTCATTTATCAAATAACCTAAAATGTTTGTGATATTAAGTAAACTTTTTCAGGCATTTTCTAAAACATTAATTCATTTAGAGTATAATTTTACCATAATTTATAATATAAAGAGTAATACTTACTGTGCTGTTTTTACATTCTTTAATTCTGGAGCATAAAAATCAGGATTGTTTTTGAAAAACTGTGCAACCATAAAAGCGTCTATTCTTGGGAGATTTCTGCTATCAGCTTTAACAAAATTGCTCTCCATCGTACCTTATATAATATATACACATATAATTATTCAAAATGATTTCTCTGTTTTGTCTCTAACAAATAAAATAGCTAATAAAACCAGCAAATAAACATTCAAACACACACGTACAAACATCATAGAAATGAACGTTAGCCTTTGTTGGCTGCGATGTGACGTCACTTGCGATTTAGCCAATCCAGTGCGTTTTCAATCACGTGATTAAATATGAAATTTTAATCATTTTATTATCGATTTCTTTTAAAAATCATATATATTTCAAAAGGTTGTAATGACTATATTGGTTTAAAATAATATTTACTATCAACCTAACAACATTTCGATCTATATTTTTATTGTAGTCAAATACCCTATGCGAGGTAGTAGAATGACGTAATATACAATCTTAAAATGATATCGGTATCGCCATCTACTGACGCAACGCAATTTGGAGTTTACTAAACCGCAGCCTTAACTAACGTATGTGAGCAGTGAGGAATGGTCTTATTCTATGACAAATTCAACGGCTTAAACCTTGAACGTGGAGACAAAACCACAGAACTTACCAATTATATATATTGCATGACTTGCACTTATAGAATATTGACCCACGGTTCTGGGAAGCAAAGATTACATAACACTCCATAACGACTGCTCGGTCAGAAAATTTGAAGTTCTTTAACCAATTTTCATTGATCCCCATAACGTGTAAATTACATACATTATATTTTAACGTTCGAAATACTTCTACCTGAGTCAGAGTATATTTTAAATTCGACTAGGTACCCGGAAATTCCCAATCAGTAACTGGAAATTTCCAGTCTCATGATAAAAATTTCCACTTACTTCGTGGAAATCTTGAAATATTAAGTTGAAACTTTCAGTTACTAAGTGGAAGTTCCCGGATACTAAGTCAATATTTACAGATACTTTATGTGAGTTTCCAAATACTTCATAGAAATTTTCAGAAACTAAATCAAAATTTACTGATATTAAGTGGATATTACTAGTTAATAACTTATATTTCCACGAAATAATTGAATATTTCCACTCATTCAGTGTAATTTTTCATTTGTTAACTAGAAATTTCTTCTTATATATTAGAAGTATCCACTGAATCTTTAGATTGCGATGGTACTGTTGGGGTTTGTTAGGATGTATACCCAAACTCTGTTCAGTATGAACATCTTTATTTAACATAACTATTTACAACTAAATACATTGAAGTGCACTTATAATGTTTGTAGATGACAGTCATGTTGACTGCTTGGCGACTAGCGCCGAAGTGTGTGAGATCTTGTTGTCTTCTCCCGAGGTTGCGTCTCGAGAATGCGCAGTCGTCTTTTCTTTTTTTCCTTGCTGTGACTAGTCTATCGGTTGTTGCATCCAGTGGCAGGATGTGACTAGTCGCCGCAGTACTACATATTGTATAGTCTTCGAAGACCAGGTGATAATGGGTGTTTAATCCCTGAGCAAATTGTATTTTCGTTGTACAGTTGTACTTTGAGGCAGATATCTAGCTCGTGTAGTTTAGATCTTAGAGAAACCTTTTCCGCTCACGAACATCTCAAGACTTCTGAACAACTACATAATTACAGGTCTAAGGCGGATAGATTTGAGATGTAGAATTCATGACATTATTGTGACTACAGAAACAATTCAAAGCATTTCAAAAGCTTTTGATCTCGATCGTAACTGCGATCTTATTCTAGTGTTTTTATATACAAACTGCGTCAACTGCTAAAACCTCAATTTCACATAGTATGAATATATTATATCACAGATTATACTAGACCATATTTATTATTTACTGTTTCCGTAGTTTTAATGACTGCGGTTTCTTTGATTTCAAAACATATAAGTGAAACTTTGAAGTCATCAACTGGAAATATCCACTTATCATCTGTAAATATTCATTTAGTATCTGGTAATCGACGCTTAGTTAATGTAAATTTTCACTTAGCGTCTGGAGATTTCCCCTTAATATCTGGCTGGAAATTTTCATTTACTGAACGAAAATATACACTTTATACTTGGAAATTTCCAGTTAGTGTCTGGGAATTTACAGATAGTGGGTAAAAATTTCTAGTTGGTAATCGGATTACTACAGACAGTTAAGAAAATATTATTGGAATTTATCGTGGGTCTTCCGTGCCATTGTAGATCAGCATCAAAATCGACCAAAATTTATGTGATACTGTGGCGCACCTACAAGCCAATCAAGACATTGATGCAAGCCAAATCAAAATGACGAGTAATAATAAACATACCACTTCATCGATTATTTGAGTATATTTCAAGCAATCTAGCTACAAGTGGTACTTACCATACTATTTACCACGTGCACTTAAGTGAGAGTGGTTAGAGACTAGATAGACATGAAACGGCTATGACGCCATGGCCATCTTCAGATTATAGAATGAATTCTAATAGACAAAATATATTATAAAAAGTAATATAACTTGCTAATAAACAACAAATGATACGATCAAGACAATGATGCAAGTCAAATTAAAATGACGACAAATAATCAACAAACCATTATATAGACTTTTATAGTATATTCCAAATAATCTGCTAGGTCAAAGTGGTTATACATAGTATTTACCACACGTGCGCCACAATGAGACTGATTAGACTTATATACATGAAACGGCTATGACGTCATGAGTATCTTCTGATTATAATGAATTCTTATACACAAAATATATTATAAACAATATTATCACTTGTTGATGAACAACAAGTGATACGATAAAAGTATTTTAGCAATAAAACTATTATACAAATACAAACGCATTTTGATAACTAAGTTATCGAAGCGTATATTTTCGTTTGGTAGTGAATGATAGATAATATGTCAAACACTCTTGTGAGCACACATGAAATAAAATCGAAGTTTTTATTCATTGCGCAATATCTACACCCTTCGGAATTCAATCAACGTCTTAATCAAGGTTGAATATCTATAATAGATTTATACGCAGTTTTCGAATAACAATGATATGGCATGCTTTATCGATAAAACAAAATAAGTTCACAAAACTTGCTATTATTATGTATTAAGTATTATGGGCTATTTGGTCTCAGCACTTGCAAATAATGAACATGTTACCAAAAACTACGGCAGTACAAAACCTGATAAAATTCCTCCTGATGAAACCATTCAGTGGTGGGACAATGTTACGAACAAATATCATTTCCGTAAGAAAACATTTTTAATACGTACTTTGGATATCACTCTGTTTATGAATGTGGAAGGCTTATAACTGAAAAAATTGCAATTTTTTTAATTACATTTAAGAAGGTTCTAATATAGGAATACATGAATGACGCTAAAAACAAATTTAATACCTCAGTTTCGTAATTTTGTCAATTTTGTTCACTTTGGGAAGTACATATGTACTGGTATATGTGTACCAGTGTTTATACCGGTATAAAATACTTTATATATATATATATATATATATATATATATATATATATATATATATATATATATATATATATATATATATATATAAATTAGAAGTAATAAGAAATACTTCTAAGTCTAGAAATCACTGACTGAACAATTCTTTATTCGACTAGTTTCGCCTTTTACGGCATTATCAAGAATGATTGCATTATCAAGGCATTCTTGATGAATGCTTTGAAAGGCGAAACTAGTCGAATAAAGAATTGTTCAGTCAGTAATTTTTAGACAAGTATTTCTTATTGCCTCTCATTTAAATATGAACTATAACAGAGTTGATTCATCGTCCATTTAAGTTATATATACAAACTGAAATATTATGAGTTATCCGCAAAATATGAGTCCCACTATGAATGAAATTTAACCAATTTGTTAACTCTCTATTTCGATACAACTAACCTTAATACAGAGGAAGCATATACTCACAAGCTCCATTAGTCAAATACAGATCTTTGTCAAACTTCCCTTCCCTCACAAAACTGTGTCACATTTTCGGTAAAATAGATGAGGTAAAACTTGCCAAATATAACTTCATTACTGGCAGAAGTGTTTTTACAAGACTGAAGGATAAAGCACCTCCATCTTCAATATCAGATTGTATCTACTGTATTCTTTGCTTAGATTGTGAAGGAGTTTATATAGGTCAAACATCGCAGACCATTAAAAGAAGAATAACTCTCCATAAAAGTGATGTAAGACTTCATCCTGATAGATGTGCTTTAGCACTACAGTCCTCAAAACAATGACATCGCTTTGATTTTGAGAATTTCAGAACACTGGATGTGGCTGGTGTTAACCAAAACCGGATTTTCTTGGAAATGGTCAACATAAATAAAAATATTAATAGCATCAATAAGATGACGGACGTTTCTAGACTCAGTTGCATTTACAAATATTTACTTTCAAAGCATTTTAAATAACCTCTGTAAATAACCTATAAATTTTAATACTTTTGTGTTACGTTTTCGGTATGACATTTGTTTCTACAATGGTTTACTCTTTTACCTTCTGTACTTTTTCGTTGAAATTTCTCTGTGCGCCGATCAGCTCTAGTCTATTGTTTCTATCGTTGTTTGGTTAGTTTTTCATAATTTTTATATTTTTATATCCTAGTATTAATATCCAGTTTCCTGTATAATATCATATATATTTCAAGTACACACAAAACCTGTTTATGGTGTTGGTCAAACATTTTACCTAGTTAGCCGTAAGATTTTTTTATCATATTATTTATTAACATCTGTCATTTTATAGGGTCTTGATGAAGATTATAATCATAATCAAAATATAGACCAGGTTAACAAATTGGTTCAAATTCATTCATAGTGGGCCTCCTATTTTGCCGATAACTCATAATATTTCAGTTTGAATTACAAGGCAATACTCCTTCCATTATTATATATACATATTGTATATATATATATATATATATATATATATATATATATATATATATATATATATATATATATATATATATATATATATATATATATATATATGTTATTATTATTTTGAATGTTTTCATCAATAACAGGCTTTTTTTGATATGAAAAAGAACGAAACTCAACAAAAATAAACTTTTTCATATCAAAAAAGCCTGTTATTGCAAAAAACATTCAAAATAAAATATCTTAAACAGGCAATAAAACATGATCAATTTCAAGAAATATATATATATATATATATATATATATATATATTCTCATATATATATATATATCCGAATATATATATATATATATATATATATATATATATATTACAATATATATACTATATAAATTCAATTATATATATATATATATATATATATATAGGTATATATATATATATATATATATATATATATATATATATATATATATATATATATATATATATATATATATATATATATATATATATATACTTTTATATATATTGGTCGAAATGAGGTGTGAAATTTCACACAAACTTTGAAAGAACTTCAAGGGTTTAACCGGTACTGGAGAGAAATTGGAATTAAATAACGAAAAACTTTTCCAATAAAACATCTACTACTCCTCAGAGATTGATTGTTCGCTGAAATCGGAGTAATAGAAAAACTTATCGCAAAAGTTTTATCAAATACCTTGCTACATAGCATCATATTATTTTCAAACTTAAACTAAACATTGATCCAATTATTGCATCGGTTTTCTTGATTTGAAAAGAAGTAAATGCAAAATCTTGAGTATTTGAATTTAAGATCACATTAGCATCATAGTTACTAAGTGGACAATTTTTTAATTAAGAGTGGTCAAATACTGAATATCAAAAGAATCGAAACAAATCTCATTCAAGCGAATTGAATTTTTCACATGTTGATTAGTAGTGCTTTTGAAAAATATTGCGAGTATCTGAAGTTTATTATAATGAAAACCAAACGATTCAATTAGAATCGTAGAACTATAATGGAATTTTATTGTAATTATGATTAGTAGTTCAAAGTTTGAACGCGAAATTTTTTCAATCAATGAGTTCGTTCAGCTATTATCGTGTTGTGAGTTGGAGGAATAATTATATCTGGAAATGAAAAGCAAGTACCGCCTTTTTCGAATAATTTGTAGTTTTTCTCCAGACTTGTATCATGAGATTATCTCTTTAAAGATTTCAGTTTGCAAAATAGATTTTACGAAAAGAATAATTGTATCGTAAACGTATAAGTAGAATATGTAGAAAGTGGACTGTATTTAACTGTAAGGAGAACCTAATTCGTCTAACAACGTATTGAGAATAAATATGTTCAAATGAAAAGTAATAGAATGCAATGAATAAAACAAAGTAATGTAATAAATCAATATAATGCATGTACATACGACACTCCACTTACCCCGGGGTAGTCCAGGAAAGGGATAGAGACTTGCAAGGGCATCTAGGACAATGTGGAAGTGTCCTTTGTAGTCACTCGCCGTAATAAGTCAGTAAGGCAATATACATTTTGTAGTAAATGATGTACGTTTTGTATTAATGTTATTTACTATATAACCGTATATATCGACGTCTTGTACTGCAATGTCTCTTTTATTTTCGGTTTCATCACATCTGGTCCAAATGAGGTATTCAGGATGGTCGTATGGTAAACAATGGAACGGGTTGAGTATAATGTGTATGCATGATTTAAAGAAATAATGAAAAGAAAGTAAACTACAGATATTATATTCCGTCCATCATCACCTATCATTCATAGTCATTAGTAAAAACGAACCAATAATCCTCCTGTTTTTCGAGCAAAGTGCATAATTAATTTGAGCTTAAATTGATTCGAGGTTTCGATCTTTCGAATTGATTTGATAGCGATTTCGAAGTTGATTGTTATCAACTTCAACTGATGCGATCAATATCGTTCCTCAATTTTCAATTAAATTCCAGTAGCTTCGTGATGTTGAAACGTGTTGTACCATTGTTTCATTCGGACTGCTGAATTATTTTCGTTTTTGTTTTGAATGAAGACATATGAAATTAAACTGGTTCCTTTTGATAACTATGCATTAAAAGTTATGAAGTTTATCCTGATTGCCTGCCGTTGAACGTTTTCAGAGAATTTCTGATAGGGGATCTGATTCTGGAGCTACCCGCATGCAATTTAGTTCCCACATATTACCTATGAGAAGTTTTGTCGGGATTATTGGAACCAACGATTTGAAAACAATTTTTTGAGTGAATAAAGGAAACTTTCTTCTTTGTATTGTCGGTAGAGATGATAGATTTCATATATGGTCGCCAAAAGAGCTGTGAAATATACCTATCAATAATAATTCATATTTGGTAGCCAAAAGAGCTGTGAAATATAGCAATCAATAATAATTAAAACACATATCAGTGCAGATCTTCAAAATATGCCTCAACTAATGATCGGTGTAGTACAACTGATGACTTCCTTGTAGAGAGAAATTGTATTGTGTTTTCATATAGTGTAAGCATCGATTTCAATATCCTCTCACAATTATACCTTGCAATATAATGTAGGCATAACATCGTACATGTTCACATAGCCATGACATTCAATGGGTTTTCTGCTAAGATATCATTGGATCAATTCCAAAAATTTCTCGAAAAAATGACTAGTATTTTCTTGAATATTAAATGTTTATCCAGTTCCCTGAGCATGATATAAGTACTCTTCAATTCCGTCACGTCCAACAAACGAAAAGCCTTGTAGCAGGAAACACTGAACTGTCTACGTTTCCAATCAATGTAGGCACCGATATCAATATTCTCTAACATCTATTACTTGAAGGATAATGAAGACATCAGATGATTATTCATGTTTCACATAGTCAACTTTGCTATAATATTCTTTTCAACACTCCGTTAAAATTATCGAAAGAAAGTTGTAGTATACTATTTTCAATATTGAATATTGACAAGTGTGCTGACATGAACACCATAACTATAGAATTCTTTTTCTCATAGTAGATTTTTATATTTTTTCTAGCTATTTATAGCAAGACACTTATGAAGACAAAAACCGAGCGTCTACTACCGCAAGCTATATGGCATTAGTTAATCAAATAAGATGAAATTGTTCATAAACTATAGTTCTAAAATGCAGTATCTTAATTGATAAGATACTTGAAAACATCTAACATTGAAACTTTCAATGTTAGAAATAATTTTTTTTGACAAACTATTCAAAAAAACATTCTAGCAGAACTGGCTATGTGAAGCATAAACAATGCGATAACTCCATTGTTCCTCTAGGGATAAATGTTAGAGAATCTTGAAATTGATGGCTACATTCATTGAAAGCCTGAGACAGTCACTGTTTTGTACTACAAGGTACTCATCAGTCACGCCACGTTCAACAAATTAAAGGCAACGATTTCAATCCTCACATACCCTCTCTTTGAAATAGAGTGAGTCATATGCATATATAATGCATAGATTCATGTACATTCCAAATCTTAGAATCAATGAAAAGCGTATGAATCGTAACATCAACATTTAAAGTTTCACACGTCCTTATCAATTAAGGTACTACATTTTACAAGTTTAGTTTTCAGGAACAATTTCATCTGATTCGATGAAGTAATGCGCCATCTAAGTTGCGGTTGTAAAAACGCTCGTTGTCATTTCTCGAAACATGTCAGAAATCGTAGGCATAGATTTCAAGATTCCTTAACATTTATCCCTAGAAGGATAAAGGAGATTCCAATATTCTCTAACATTGATCCTTATAAGGACAATGGCGACATCGCTTGTTTATGTTTCACATAGTCAGCTCTGCTATAATGTTCTTGTGAGTAATTTGTCATAGACACTATCTTGAGAAGTTATAGTGTACTTTGATATATATATATATATATATATATATATATATATATATATATATATATATATATATATATATATATATATATATATATATATATAATATATATATATATATATATATATATATATATATATATATATATATATAAACATATATTAATATTTCCCAAGAAAGATTTTAAGAAGGCAACGAAAGACTTGGAGAAACTATGATGATGTTGCTCACGTCATCTTTGTGATATAACTTTCTTGAGAAGTCGCTGAGATAATAATTTAATCCTTTCAACCGGGAAATTACCATACAGCGTCAGAACAACGAAAGCATATAGAATCCTGGAAAAAGGAAGTACGTAATTTTCTATGAAATTATTCAGCGGAAAGCAACGCAGTAGTATGTAAACGACAAGGAATTATTGGAATAACATCAACTGATTCCGTTTAAATTCCATACAAAGCTTTCGAATGCTATTGAGTCCTCAGATTTAAAAAGGCGTGGGAATGCATATGGAATATAAACCAAAAAACAACAATGAAATTTCAATAACTCCTAAATCATCAATCAATATTTCAGATTTCAATTGTTGAGGTACAATGCTAAAAGGACTTTTCACTTTTCCACCATAAAATATACTGAGAAAATCATATGTGCATTAGGTGTTGTACATACATAGAGGTGCAAAAAGCCATGCTTATAGAAAGAGATAAGTTAGAGCTTTATTACCTTTCAAAATGAAACTTGAGTGAAGACGAAGTAATTGATGCAGAAAATGTTAGATGAAAATTCAAAAGAAAAGCAGCCATGGCTTTACATTTTTACCGTCAGCTACGGAAAATGAGATATTATTGATTTTTATTTCCTATAATTGCAACATATTTCTTCATATTTATAGTACGTGAACATATTCAATAGTAAGTGTGGTTATTCTACTGTAAATCTGCCTCCTTTTGTGCTCATAATACAGAAAATACGAGAAATGTAAAACGGATGTGCTCCTAGGTATACCTTTAATATTTAATATTGAAGTTATTAATTATTAACGCATACAAAAATTGAATGAATTTAAAATATAAATGAACTGAGATACTCTTAATCGAAATATTCCAAATAAAAATATCAGGGAGCTGTGTACACAAATGTTGTGAACGAGAACGAACATATCACTTTCGAGAGTGAATATTAAGTGCGCTTCGAAATAATTTGTATTTTCTAGTATTAATGATTCGTGAATCTTGAAACTAGCCATCCTTTTACCCGCCGGGGCGTGATCTGGAGCGATTAGGCATGGGACCATTCCTACACATTGCAGACATATTTCTGTGGTATTCGAATGAAATATCCTCGAAGCGTCACGTACTCGCACTAATGTTGTTATGAGTAGGAATATAGAACACGAGGGAGAGTTTATACGTCTTTTCTTCGATAGAGGGAGCTCACGTGAATTTTCACAAAGTGTTGTTCCCCTCATTCGGATTTAGGACCTGTGGGTGTTTTGAAAGTCATCGATTCTTGATTAATGGATTAAATACGGACTGATGATTCATAATAATGATGAATCAATTGTATCCTATAATCATTGAACAAGATCGATGATTTTTTCGAAGAGCACTCAATATTCACTCTCGAAAGTAATAGATTTGTTCTCATTGATAATATTTGTGTAGACAGCTCCCTGAGAGTTTTATTTGAAATATTTCAATATTTCCATCAAGAGTCTCAGAATTTATTACTATGAATGATTCGTGAATACTCTTAATTTTGTATATACACTGGAAATTTTGTTTTGATATCTAGAATGTACGTTTAAAAATGGTATTTCTTGTTGACGAGATATCTGCAATTTTTTGAAAAGTGTTTTAATAGTGTGACATGTATAACTTCAATTATAATGAAAAAAATATGTTATAAATATATTTATTATTAGAAATAATATATTTATAGATTACAAATAAAATTGTCTAATTTCCATATCCAATTAGACAATTGTCCTTCATTATAAATGTGGCAATGAGTTTCCATCAATACTTTCGAATAGATAATACGTTTAACTCATTATCGTGAAGACAAATACTAACGGAAATATTTTTTTTAGGTAGACTTCAGTGTCCCATTCATGGAAACTGGTATCGCAATTGTGGTGGCGAAACGAACTGGAATTATATCACCAACAGCCTTTCTAGAACCGTTCGATACTGCTTCCTGGATGTTAGTTGGAGTGGTTGCTATTCAAGCTGCGACCTTCACAATCTTTCTTTTTGAGTGGCTGTCACCAAGTGGTTTCAACATGATGCTCTCCTTACATGAAGTGGGTGAAAGTATTTGGACAATTTTTTTATTTTTCACGATAAACCTTCAAAAATGTCTTCTTTGAACTAAACGACACAATATTGAAATTTGAAGGCCAACATTGAGTAAGACGTTTTTTGTTTTGCAACGGCATGCGGAATATGCGGAAAAAATGCGGAAGAGCCATGAAAATACAAAAAATTTCGAGTAATAATTTTGAGAAAATATATAAATTACTATACGTTTATTAGGTTCAAATTAATGACCATTATTCATTTATAAATGAAATTCAAAATGTATATATTTGAAACGGGCTTTTCCGGTTATGTTTGCAGCTCCATCTGGAAGAAATATGACTTGAAAAACTGGTCTGAAGTATGCGGAAAATATCCCAACTGAAGCATGTCTTAGTGTGCGCTTAAAATACGCTGTTCTTTGATTTTTCACTGAATTTTCAATTCGTGTTATATTAATTTTCGGACATATTTTCTGGGCATATCTTTGTTTTTTGGTATATCAGGTCCTCATGGGACGTAGCGGACAGTGAGAATTCAAAATAAACACCATAGAAAACGTTAAAGTCAAATTATTAAATTATCATTATTATCACAGAAATGTAGAAACGTTGGATTAAATATAATAAACCTGTCGTTTTGAATATACCGTATCAATCAATCATATGTTTTTCTAGAGTTTCTAGTTTTACTCTATATTCTTAAATAGAAAGTCCTGACATTGTTATTAGACCAGGATCGATAACTTTGAAAATGGTAAATTGTGAAAAAAAATAATAGTAGGATGAAGCCCGTTAAAAAAGGACGAAAATATAACAAAAATGAAGGAAAAAATAATTAACGAGCGATCTATGGTCGGGAAGTGGAACGGGGTGAGTTTTTGAGAGTAAAAAACGGTGTACCTCAATTTGCGAAAAAACTACAAGTCCTATGGAAAAAAATTAAATGCCAAAGTTGTAGGTAATGAAGAGTTCTACAACTTTTTGAAGTTGTAATCACACATCTTTCACATAACCACAAAATTTATGTGAAAAATTCAAATAATCATGTTTTTGGTTTTTTATTTTTATCTTATGCAGAAAAATTTTTTTCACGAAATTTCGTGAAAACTGACCTTTCTATATCCTAAAGACACTGTAACTTTTTGATTTCAAATATTAATTTTTTCACCTTATTTTGACTCAATGTCGAAAAAACAACACTCTAATTTTCAATCTGAGATCCTCGCGTCAAAATATTAGCTTTTTGAAAAACGTCGCGGATATTTCTGTTTATTGAAATCTCATCTTTCTGATAATGTAAAAAAATATATACATTACTATGGTAAATTTTCTCAGAAAATGCAAAGAAAGAACTCGAATCAGAAATTTTTTATTCACTACGTACAATTTTGAGCAATTTAGTAAAATTTACACTCTAGTAACTTGAAAAACTGAAGATTCAATGTTACGTTGATAAACAAAAAAATTACAAATCCATAAATCATAGAGATTACAAAAAATATAGGATTCAAAGGGGGGAAATGAAATTTCGGATTCGAGTTCTCTTCTTTTATTTGCATTTTCTGAGAACATTTACCATAGTAATGAATATATTTTTTCAAATTATCGGAAAGAAGAGATTTTAACGAACAAAAATTTCCCCGAATTTTCTTGAAAAGTTGATATTTTGACTTTTTATTGGATTGAAAATAAGGTTGTTTTTTCAATACTACGTCAAAATGAGGTGAAAAAATAAATACTTCAAATCAAAAGAATTACAGCGTCTTCAGGACATAGAAAGGTAAGTTTTCACCAAGTTTCCCAAAAAAAATTTTTTTTGCATAAGATAAAAATAAAAAAGAGGTTATGTGAAAAATGTGTGATCACAAAAGTTTTAGTACTCTTTATTAACTACAACTTTGTCATTCAATTTTTTTCCATAGGTCTTGTAGTTTTGTCGGAAATCGAGGTACACCATTTTTTACCTTTAAAAACTCAACCCAATAAAAACTCAATAATTTTTCTTTTCACTTTTGTTATATTCTCGTCCTGTTTTAACGAGTTCCATCATACTATTATTTTTTTGTTTTCAAAAATTATCGACCTGGTCTATATACACAGTGTTGTATTCTCACTCACTGTTGTATGCTCACAATGTTAACAATTCTGCGAGATATTATAATTTTTCATGTGAGAATTGGACGTATTTCGATTTGGTTTTTTACAATATTAAAAGCGGTGCCGGCTGATTCAAACATTATGAAAATGACTCCGCATATTTGATGAATATCGAATGAGTAGTCAGTGACCTAATTAACAACTGACGTCTTCCTAATGATAAATTCACAGATTTCTCAATTTATTTCATTTTGATTTTGTTTGAATTTCACTTCGATTTTTCACAATCCGTGATTTTCATTTAAATGCGCCAACATTTCTTTGGGCCTAATTTTTGTTATCCTCAGTCCGATCAATGAAGTTCACAGGTGAACTTTGAAGTTTACCGATGATTTCATTAATGAAACCAATTAAAATTGGATTTATTATGCAGGGACCTTCGGCATCTCATCGTTTTTCACTCTTCCGTACATATTGGCTCGTCTGGGCAGTCCTTTTTCAAGCTGCTGTACATGTGGATTCTCCACGGGGTTTCACTGCACGATTCATGACCAACGTATGGGCCATGTTTGCCGTAGTTTTTTTAGCCATCTACACTGCCAATTTAGCTGCTTTTATGATAACCAGAGAGGAGTTTTTCGAATTTTCTGGTGAGTATTGATGGATTACCTACAATCTGATTACTAAGAAAAATTCAAGAGAAATTGCCCATTTCCGTTCATTTTTTGTCACCAGCACTCAATATTTGGAAGAACACTTCGTTCAATCGAAACGATACTTTAATTTTTACAGCCATTCATCTATTATAATTCTCCTTCAGTCACTGATGATGTGACGTTGCAATCTATCCTTTGCACAATTCAATATAGAACAATCAAACAACTAAAACAAACCGTAACACTATCAAAATATTGAAATCTACTTCGTGTTTATTATAATTATAATGTTATATCATCAATCAGAACATGATGTGTTCCCTTTGATGAATAAATCTTGAATAGCCTACAGCGATATTACATACCTAATATATATAATGGGTGATTTTTTAAGCGTAGTTTTTTTAAATCGAATAAAACACTCTATCTGCATTGTATATTCAAAATTATTATTGAAATTGATAAATTGGTCTTTGCCATTTACATTTCAAAGATTACTTCATGTAAATGAAGGCCAAATTTTGCGTCAATTTTTCGAGCATTTCGGCATGTATCTCACGAATTACGCGTGCTATATTATCCTGTAAGGCTTCAATCGTGTTCGGCTTGTCGACATACATTAACGACTTTACATAATTGATGATTGATGCCCTTTGAAAACAGCTATAAGTATTGAGTTTGTAAAATTATACCTAGTATTAATCCAGCACTGGATAAAGAAGTAGTACTTCGAAAAACGTCATACGTATCTGTATTAAATTATGAGAAAATTCTAAATATTGTTTCTTTAGGGACTTACATAACCCCACAAGAAATAATCCAGAGGCGTCAAATCGCATGATCTTGGCGGCCAATTCACAGGGCCATTTCGAGAGATAAGCTGCTCACCAAATTCATCTTTCAACATGTTCATTGTTTCACGTGCTGTGCGGCATGTGGTACCGTCTTGATAAAACCACATGTCAACCAAGTTTAACTTGGCCATTTGGGGCAAAAAACAGTTGCGTATCATGGCTCGATATCGTTCGCCGTTGACGGTAACGTTTCTTTCACGGTCGTCTTTGAAGAAAAATGGACCAATGATGCCACCAGCCCATAAACCACACCAAACTGTCGTTTTTTCGCGATGCATCGGTAATACTTGTATAACATGCGGCTGTTCATCACTCCAGATGCGACAGTTTTGTTTATTTTCATATCCGTTAAGCCAGAAACGTTAAACCTCATCGCTGAACACAATTTTTCGATAAAACAACGGATTTTCATCGAGCTGTTCTAAGGTCCATTCACCAAGAATTAGACGTTGTGTTAGGTCATTCGGCTTGAATTCTTGCAGAAGTTGAATTTTATAGGATTTCAAACCCAAATCAACAAGTGAATTTTTCCATGTGGTTGAGTAACACATGCCCAATTGCTGAGAACGGCGACGAATTGACATTTCACGATCCTCATTAACACTGTACGCTACGGCTGCAATATTCTCTTCAGTACGCACTGTAGGCATACGAGACATGGTGCGAAATTTGGCGATAACAGCACGAATTGTTGATTCACCAGGTCGATTATGACGACCATAATATGGTCGTAACAAACCATACACATTTTTCACAGAGCTCGAATTTTGATAGTTAATTTCAACAATTTGCAATCGTTGGTCGTTTTTGAGTCTTTCCATGACAAAATGGCAGAGTATGCTGAAAACTTATCACTTTGACAGATGACGTTTGGATGCCATTACCAACCAGTTCCGACAACCTGAAAATCTTAACTCTTAAAAAATCACCCGTTATAACGAAGAATATAATGACGATAAATATTTGACCCAACTGAATTTTGATTACTCCAGAATGAATTAATTATATTTTTCAAAAATCAGTCACATTCAAAACTTGCCTTCTTCTCAATTAAAGACGCAAAATGAAAACAAGATTAGGTTACGAAATATCAACCGAAAACGAAGCAAACCAGATTTATATCGATGTACACTGAGTTGCACGTGAAGAGCAGGCGACTTCTTCCTTACCATAAGTGGCGGACTAGTAACGAAGAGCTGTTGATCTGATGTTCCGTTCCAAACGTGACATACTACCAATATGTGTTCGTGTAATTCAGAGTTTTGAATAGAAAACACTTGGCTTGCTTTCACAAAAATATTATCAATTGCTCTCAATTTTTTCAGGCTGTTAATCCATTCTCAGAAGCTAAACTGGACTTCAGTTTGTCTTTCAAAATGGGGTAACTTCAAAAAAATTATTTGACCTTGACAATTAGTTCGAGGTGTTACTCAGTCTCAAGAGCTAAAGTGGACTTCAGTTCAGCTTTTGAAAATAAGGTTACAACCCTTTAAAATTCTCAAGCAATTTATATAATTTTTGTGAAACCAAGTCAAGTGTTTTTTATCAAATATATTCAACAATTTTCTACCAGGAGATCAGCGAACATTCAATCAACTTTATTGAAAAACTCAGTGTATCATCACTTCATTATATCCAGTCTTTTTTTAATTTTCAATTTCAAGATGATATCATTATTTAGGCTTAGAAAAAGTGATCGATTTGCGCGAAGACTGTAGGCAACTTGGAAGCAAATAAAATGCTGCTTTTTCAAGAACAATCTACCATTCGAGCATATTGTTTTTGTATACTCAAATTTCGTGATATATATTCCTAACACTAAAGTATAATTAAATCGTAAACTTCGTTATAACAATTGTTACTACGAATGAAGGTTGATAATAACAATTCAATAATTCAACATTAAATTTCATAATGCCGTCAGTTAGTCCTTATATAATACCCAAATTCATAACCTAAGTTCTGTCTTCCAATAAAGGAATTTTGATTTATATCTGCGACTGTCAGGCATTTCCAGTTATTTCCCGACATCTCTCGACTGGCTGTGTTCTATGTCTGGAATTCTAAAGGTCCCATTTTACTAGACTGATAAGAAACGCTAGTTTAAAATGATGGAATGAAACTCATATTGAATCGATATGAGTTTTCGCCTTTGAGTTTAGGAAATGCCATGCAAGAAATTAAATTTATTAGAAATGAAAACTAATCGATACAAATTATCAAATATTATCCAAAGTTGCGTCGAAAATTGTAATTCACTTGATTCCAATTTTTTATCATAAAATTATATTACAAAAAAATTGTCAATCGAAACTTCGATAAATAACAACAAATCGCAATTTAAGAATGTGAGTCAACAAATATCATTATCATGAAAAAACCCACAAAATGCGAGCAAAAGTGAGACACCTATTATCAAAAACAACCATTCTGACTAAAGTCTCGCAAAAATTCTATTTAACCAACTAAGGATCTGAATATTCCACCATGACCTAGGTCCATGGAGAAACAGCAAATACAATAATAGAACTTGAAGATGAAGATCCTGTGGTTTTCATCTACCTTTTTCTACATGAAAGACCAACTTGAAACGGAGTAGCTAGGTATGAAATAGATCTCGTGAAGTGGAGTTTGAGCGGTAACGATAACTGCGACTGCATTATGATGCAGAACTAGGAAATGATTTGGTCAGGTATGAAGTTTATCCACAAAGATGTAGTTATTTTGAGCAAATGCAAGTAGTTTTCGCAGATTATTTTTGAAAATGAGTTATTTTAGCACCTTCGCACAAGCAAGAAGAAGAGTTATGAAAATTCAATGTGCCTTCCAGTACGTACTATTTCTACATATGCATAAGTTTCAACAGTTACTGATTGATTTCTTGCCTACTGAGAGGGCCTCGACTCAAAATTCTCGAAAATTATTTCTTTCTACTTCTCATCTTCTCATCATTTTCCTCTTTATTTTCAATTTTGTGGTCATATTGCCAAGAACATTTTACTCGTAATGCGACCTCTACATCTAAGCTTGAAAGTCTTTTTTGGAATGAATTCGCTCATATCTCTTTCAGGTTTTTCTTCTTTTCATTGCATTATTGCCAATATTCGTTTATCTGTATTCTTCTTCACCTTCCTGATCAATCTCACATAGGTCTCCAAGTGCTGTTGTTTCTTGCTCCACATCTTCTTTGTTTATTTGGTTATGGTATATACGCTTATCTCTATTCCTTTATCCTTCCTTGATTCTTAGTTGGAGATGTACCCGATGTATCCTGCAGCTATTATCAACGCTGAACGCCTTTACCTATTCTAATTGAAATTCATTTACTTACCACACAAAACATTAATGAATATTGAATGTCTAAGTTGCTTTCTTGGCGTGAAAAATCTCCACCACTATTTCAGCTTATTTTGTTGCATTTTCAATTCACTTAATAGGACAGTTTATATCACTACAACTGTACTGAAAATTTGAGGAAAGTAGTAAGTTGCAATGAACACCTCAATTATAAATCCTCACTTATCATTTTGTGGTAGTGCATTATTCGAAAAAAATATAATAATGAAGAAACAATCAATTCTCGAACTCTCATGTGCAGCATCCGCAAAATGTTAGCCGTTATTTAGTAATAGTAAATGTGTTCAACCAAACAAAAATGATAGATTACTGTATGAGGCCCACCTGACTCTGAAAGATATGTAATATATAGCTGCTGCCATTTCATTTGCACTTATCTCGATGCTGATGCAGCAAATGAGAATGAATGATCTTGACTGTCCATAAATCCTCATTTTTTCATGTGAAAATATCGAACTATTCCTATTTTTCAACGGAAGTATTCTGTGAATTATTTATGGGTTTATCAATAAGGATAATATCCTTTATTCAAGTCACATATTTAAAACACATATGTCGCGCATGTGTATTTATTTATACATTTTCAAAACGTTGAAAGTCATGTATGTCTGTCGTAAAGAATCGAATTTAAACTCAGTTTTTAGCGAGACAGATGGGTGATAATCTGCCATAATTTCCACACGTCCTGTAAAATCCTCCTGTTATAATAATCCCATGTTTCAATCTAGCTCTGAAAGGCTTAGAAGTGGCTAATGAAAAGCTTCGCACACATTTTTCATCTGTTTTTCAAGTTCATATTTTGTCAAAATGTTAAATAGAATACCTCTTACACATACATATACATCTAAAACATATATTAATAATTAAGTAAAAGAAGAAACTTACGTTGAAAACCTACACATTTTTTTATATAACAGCCGTTTACATATGTTTCAAGGTTATTGCCTATCGTCAGAACGGCGTAGTTCAAGTTAAAGATGAAAGTACTTGAAGAGATATATAAAAAATTAATATATAAAACACGAAACACAGTTTCGTACACGTTTTATACACTCAAAACATTTGGGAAGAGTCAACACAACGTTGCAGACGACAATGAAATACCATCCGGCTATTATGAGACTTTTATAACTTCTGGAACTACCCAGATAATCTTAACAATGAAATAATTATTCTAAGAATTATATTCAATGCAGGCAAACTAAAATTAAGTAAAAGAAGAAACTTACGTTGAAAACCTACACATTTTTTTATATAACAGCCGTTTACATATGTTTCAAGGTTATTGCCTATCGTCAGAACGGCGTAGTTCAAGTTAAAGATGAAAGTACTTGAAGAGATATATAAAAAATTAATATATAAAACACGAAACACAGTTTCGTACACGTTTTATACACCCAAAACATTTGGGAAGAGTCAACACAACGTTGCAGACGACAATGAAATACCGTCCGGCTATTATGAGACTTTTATAACTTCTGGAACTACCCAGATAATCTTAACAATGAAATAATTATTCTAAGAATTATATTCAATGCAGGCAAACTAAAATTAAGTAAAAGAAGAAACTTACGTTGAAAACCTACACATTTTTTTATATATAACAGCCGTTTACATATGTTTCAAGGTTATTGCCTATCGTCAGAACGGCGTAGTTCAAGTTAAAGATGAAAGTACTTGAAGAGATATATAAAAAATTTAATATATAAAACACGAAACACAGTTTCGTACACGTTTTATACACCCAAAACATTTGGGAAGAGTCAACATAACGTTGCAGACGACAATGAAATACCGTCCGGCTATTATGAGACTTTTATAACTTCTGGAACTACCCAGATAATCTTAACAATGAAATAATTATTCTAAGAATTAGTTTGCCTGCATTGAATATAATTCAATAGGATAAGCTGAACGATGGACTACCTCAGGGCTCTGTGCTTGCCCCACTGTTGTTCAGCCTGTACATCTGCGATATGCCGCTAACCACATTCCGGAAGTTCGGATATGCGGACGATTGGGTACTGACAGTGGGACTTCGAAATTTTGAGGAAACGGAAACGATTTTAACAACAGATTCAGCTATAATGGGAGCTTATTTTCGGAGATGGAGATTGAAACCAAATCCAACTAAAACCGAAACAGCCTGCTTCCATCTGTGCAATAGGAAGGCGAATAGACAACTTAGGGTCTACTCTGACGACAAACCGCTACTCCACAACCATTATCCAATATACTTAGGGGTCTCTCTGGACCGTACACTGTCATTCAAGCACCATCTAGAAAAACTTTCTGCAAAAATAAGAATCAGAAACAATATCATCCATAAGCTGTGTGGAACGACGTGGGGTTCTACTGTTGATACTCTACGCACTTCAGCACTAGGTTTGGTCTACTCCACTGCGGAATATGGTGCTCCGGTGTGGCTCAATAGCGCACATACTCATAATATCGATGTTCAGTTAAAAAATAGCATGAGAATTATTAGCAGCACTCTACGGTCGACCCCTACAGAATGGCTGCCCATACTGAGTCATATTCCGCCTCCGGATCTTCTACGAAAAGCGGCTCTCCTCCGGGAATATAAACTCATCCAAGATAACAATCAACTCCCCACTCCCCATTCATCAGGACACAGATATACTGAAGATGAATAGGTTACGATCTAGAAAATAACCCATGAAAACTGCCGTTGAACTGTCCCATTTCAACCTAACAAACTTATGGGAACTAAACTGGACCCAGAACTGCCCACCACATTGTCAAAACCTGCCCTGCATAGGAAAAGGACCCCCCCCCTTTCGACCAACCTCGCAGAGTGTGGACGACACTGAATAGAATACGCACCAACCATAGCAGATGCGCAGACTCGCTACATAAGAGGGGCAAGGCTCTGTCCCGAAACTGCGACTGTGGAATAGTCAAACAGACCGTTCGTCACATCGTTGGAGGTTGTCCCAACATAACATATGGTGGACCTTTTGATGATTTCCTAAACGCAACGAATGCTGCTATTGCTTATGTCAAAAACCTTGATGTTTGTGAATGAATTTTGCTATCATTACCAAACGATAAATAAATAAATACTTCGAAAATTTCATATCAGCAACCTTTGGTCAATCTCCTGATGTCTTGATTGCAGTTACAACTTAAACTGTTACAATTCAAAGCATAAGCAACGCCAATTGTCTGTCTTAAATGACATAGGTGTACTTTGTTAATTGAACGAATCAAACATTATTTTTTTGATTATGAAATATTCAATACAATAAAAATTTAAATCGAACTTTTCACTTGATGTTTCACAAATATAATTTGTGAACCAAGAGTTAAGCGAGGATTGAATCTTAGTTATTAAAAATGACTGCAACGCATACTCGAATCTCGCAATTTACTACAAAGAGTACATATCAAATACTTGTGAAACATTGAACCAAGAGTTTGATGCAAATTTTTATTTAATCATGTTTCGCCAAGAGATAAGCCAGTTCATTTGTGACTTCCTAATCTTCAGTTTTTTTCTGATCAAAGTACAGAACAATACTACAGTAAGGAAAATATACCTCAAAATAAGAGCTAACATAGAATCGCAATTAAACAGTCATTCTTTTCGTAACCATCGAATTATCGAATATGATAAATTGAGATAGCAATTCAGTGTATATTTGAACTGTTTCTTTGAACTTCGTTAATTCCATTAAATTCTGGTTTTGTAAGTTGATTACATCATTCAGTTCCAACTAATTGGAATATAACTGTTCCAGGTGTTGATGACCAGAGATTATGCCGACCATATTCCAATAAACCTCTCATCAAGTTCGGCACCATACCATGGTCACACACAGACTCTACTATTGCTAAATACTTCAAAGACATGCACAGCTATATGAGGCAGTTCAATAGAACTACGGTACTCAATGGAGTGAGTGATGTCCTCAGCGGTGATCTTGATGCATTCATCTACGATGGAACAGTTCTGGAATACTTAACTTCTCAAGATGAAGACTGCAGATTACTTACAGTTGGGTCCTGGTACGCCATGACAGGTTATGGATTGGCGTTCCCACGTAATTCAAAGTACCTAAAGATGTTCAACAAAAGACTATTAGATTATAGAGAGAACGGCGATTTGGAAAGATTGCGACGTTACTGGATGACAGGTGTATGTAGGCCAGGAAAACAGGAGCATAAAAGCTCGGATCCTCTAGCGTTAGAGCAGTTTCTATCAGCATTTCTTCTATTAATGGCAGGCATTCTCCTAGCTGCCATACTGTTATTTTTAGAATATTTGTATTTTAAATATATAAGAAAGCATTTAGCTAAGACAGATCGTGGTGGTTGTTGTGCCCTTATAAGTCTGTCTATGGGTAAAAGCCTAACTTTCAGAGGTGCAGTTTTCGAAGCTCAAGATATTTTGAAACATCACAGATGCAAAGATCCAATCTGTGATACACATTTGTGGAAGGTGAAGAGGGAACTGGACATAGCCATTTTGAGATGTAAACAGTTGGAGAAAGAAATGGAATCGCATGGAATAAAGCCACCTCCCATGTGTAAACGGTAAGTAGTTTTTTTTTGTATCGCTACTGCTACAATGTTGAATGCTGCATGTAGAGCACCAAAATTTCAGCACACTCAAAACTAACTTCCTCAGTCAGCTTGATTTATAATCTTTCATATCATCAAATCAGTAGCTTATTTTAAATACATAAATACAAAGTTATTACGTGCAGTTTTCCTTTTACTATTGAAAAAAAAAGAACAAAACCGGTAAGTAAGTATCAAGATTTTTGCTCCTGAGAATCATATAACATTTTATGACAAGAATTATTGAAAAAACTTGACTAAATTCCACAAAACGTGGTGAACACATTTGACATATAAATGGGGCTAGTAACCTATTATCAGAAAATCTACACACTCTATCAAAATGAATTTTTTTGACACAATTTTAAAAGAAGTTGATGAAATATTAACTGATATTGTTAATATTTGTTAATAATTTGGACCATAGTATAATTTAAATTGAAAGAGTAACACTTTCATAGAATCATATCAATTGCTGAATAGTTTTTACCAGGCATTGCACCATATTCGAATGTTCAACTGAAGCTGAAAGTTAAACTGAACCAGTTTTACTTCTCAAAAGGGGGTAACACCCTGAAACAACGGTCAAGCAATATATATATGAAAATGAGCCAAGTGTTTTTCTTTCAATTTACAATTGTATCAAATTTTGAAAAACCTTGTTTGTGGAGTGTCTTCAACAGTTTTTTGTCAATTCATCGAATTAATTATAATGATGCGATATATACGGATACATTTTCGAAAATATATGCAAGAAGTTCTCATTTTCAAAATTATATGCTATGCAAACTCATAATTGAGTTTGGCGTGAGCACTCAATGAGTATTTTGATATATTGCATGCATAATACATTAATTAATTAAATTAAATTATATCAGCTACATGTTGGGTTGTATATTATTCATTAATTGTCAAATGAAACCATGAGATTACATCAAATATCCAGATCTTCTGGAAAACACTAAAATCTATAAAATTCAAGTATGATTATCTCTCTTATGGATGAAATTATATTTATGTACCTATTTTTTCGTCTTATGGATTTTTAAAATATATATTAATTTAAACATATATTTTAAACAACCTATTGGTGTTATTTTCATTTTGGTCAAACCTGCTCGGTTTTACACACCTTGCGGCATGGTCTTCTTTGTCTTGTCGTCTCAGATTAAATTCATCTTTGTGTCCACAACATACAATATAGTCCAGGCTCCCTTGACCATTTTGGAACTTGATTACTATCAAGCCAATTTTCCGTGAGTAGTTTCATTTTGATGAGCCCAAGAATTTTCTGTACGGAACTCCGGCTTTGGTAGTTAACAGAGATAGCATGGATCAAATAGGTCGATTTGATCATTCTCAAATATGTTATACCAACCAAATTTTTCTTTGTTAAGTCTCAAGATAATTATCTAAATTATTCGAAAAAATATTTGTCCGACAAAATCTATTGCTTCATAAAAGAGTCCCCTTTTTCAACATGTATCGATAACGAGGTCATCATAAACGATTACTAACCACCTGTTTTTTTATTCTGTTGAAATGTATATAATTTAATAGTCATATCGTCCTACAAATTATGTACAATACTTAGTACTTTATTTTGATGAATCTCGTAGGGTTCAGCCTGCGTTTGTGATGTAAGCGGAAAAAATTTAATTATTTACGACATCACATTATGAACCTCAAAAATAACCATATTTCTCCACTATTTAATGGATATATTATACATATAAATACCTGTATTTGTCCACTCTTTAATGGATGTTATTATACATATAAACCTTACTATTCAATTACTATTAAAAAAACCGCATCAAAATCCGTTGCGTAGTTTTAAAGATTTAAGCATACATAGGGATATAGGGACACAGAAGGCGACTTTCTTTTATACTATGTAGTGATATATATATATATATATATATATATATATATATATATATATATATATATATGGCGAAACAACATTGGCCGGAAGAGCTAGTATATAATCACTACATAGTATAAAGCAAAGTCGCTTTTTCTGTCCCTTTGTACGCTTTAATCTTTGAAACTACGCAACGGATTTTGATGCGGTTTTTTTTAATAGATAGAGTGATTCAAGAGGTAAGTTTATATGTATAATAACATCCACTAAATAGTGGAGAAGTACTGTTATTTTTGAGGTTTCTAATGTGATGTCGTAAATAATTACATTTTTTCTGCTTACATTGCAAACGCAGGCTGAACCCTACGAGATTTATCAAAATAATGTACTAAGTATTGTACACATTGAAAAGGTCTACAGAAAAGTCCGTGATGGTATATGTCTATCTCTTATGGATAACCCACAATATTTTTTTTGTCATTTACTTTTTGCGACAAATAATGGCTAATTTTCGAAGCGATTTCAACCAATACAGCATTAATCCTTATATAATTAAATACCTTAAATTCATTGTTGATTCAATATGGATCTATATGGCCCTCTACAGCATATGATTTAAATGAACATGGCAAAACAACGTTGGCCGGGTCAGCTAGTAGTTATATATAATAAGAATGATATTCATTTAGAATTAGCAAATACAAAACTCATAGATTTACATTCAAAATGTGTCATTAACAATTATTCGTTTGAAACGAACTTAGCTAATTAACGCTCAAATGCCTTAAGGTCACTAATTGTTTTTTTGGTGCTAGGCAATTCATTAAATGCATTGAACTTCATAAAATATTATATTTCTTGATTCAGAAAGGTTACTAACTTGCATGTAAAAACTGTCGGAATTTCTATTATTATAATCGTGCACATCACTGACACATATTGCATTTTTGTTACTCTATATAGGAACAATTTCTTTTTAATTTCAAATATAAATATATATGTAACATAAAATATTTTCTGTTCAACTGACATTAGTTCTAGGCAATTTCACATGCTTTCGATTGGAGTATATCTATTACATTTCAAAATTCTTCGCATAGCTTTATTCTGCAATTTTCGTAGCTGCTCAGTTTTTTTTGCTCAATCCGAATAACAGAGTAAAACAATATTTAAAGTGTGGCATTATTATTGACTTAAAGAGCAATAACTCCACATATGTCGTCAGATATCATACATACTGAAACTGGAGTAGTTAAATACAAAGCCACTCGTTCTGAAACGTTGCGGAGTAAGACATGTATCAAATATCTTTGGTAAAGTCACAAAATATGGAAAATATCTGTTACAGGTTTCGAGAATTGCCCCTTCGAATTTCTAAAAACAAAAGACAGATGTACATCAATTTCTACTATATTATATAATTATGTAGGATATAATGAATACGTCCTGATGAAATTAATTGTACTCAATAATCTAAAATCATTCTGTTCACTAAATCAAATTCTAAACATCACAAGAATATAAAACAGTGAGCAAAACCTTCACATTTGATCGAACTTGGCGTGCGTTTTTCGGTCTTGGTTGTTCTGCCGCTTCCTTTAGGATGATTGGGCCTTGGATTCGACGTCATAACCACAATGCCACGTTTTGTCCACAGTTATGACCTTCTTGAGCAAACCTGAATCGTCGTTGGCGTCATTTAACAGCCCCTCCAACTTTTCTAATAGTGATTCGAAGATTTTCCAAAACCATTCTCTCTATTGTTTCGATGTTTGCTTCGCTTCTTGTCGTGGTTGCAACACCAAAACGCTCATCGTTTTCATGATCTTTTCGGCCTTCTGATAAGCGCTTGTACTACTCAAACACTTTTTTGAGACAAAGTGGACTCGCCAAATGGCACAGTCAAAATTTTCATTGCGGTGGAAAACTTTATCCATTTTTAGAAACATAAAGTTTTCGATCTACGAGCACCGATTGTCTATTATTCATCAGTCTGTTAAACGTCCTTTCCATTGTAGATGCTAGTGGAAGTAGTACAAGACAATTTTTTGCACAAAACATGATTGGAAACTTTTACTTATTCGATTTATATTCCTTCAAAACAATTATAATCATCCCTGATGAAATTATTGTTGTATTATTTTGTGTAGCCCCAAGTTTTGGTTAAACACACCCATTGCTGAAGTTCACCATTCACCACTGTTATTTACATAGAAGCCATCCATAAATTACGTCACTCTTCAAGGGGTTTGGAGGGGGAGCAGCATATGGTAGGTATTGCTTCAGTCTCGAGGTATACTTGTCTAATTGATCATGTAGCATCATAATTAGTATCATATTTTGCATAATACAATGCTACTAATCAACACAAGCAATCATATATGAGCCAATAAGAATTTTTTTCCATCGGGAATATCCGTACTTAAAGAATTGCTGCTGGGAATGCCAGAGAAATTCTTTGTTTGGATGATAATCTATGGTTGGTACATAGATGTTGATGTTGGCAAATTAATTACACAACGAGTGTTCATGACATCAACAACCAGAAACGAAAACGGAATGGCTGCTATGCCACTTATAAATTATTTGAAGAAATAGGTTCAGAGTTCATGGACTAAAGCTGTTCAAGTTTTCTATAGTTGTCATGAGTATTTTTAGTTTGGTTTGGTGATTTCTTGAAATTTATGATTTGATGTTAGTTTCATTAAGAAATAATTCAAATGGAAATAAACGTAATTCCAAAACTACTGTTTCAATAATTTCTACATGTAAAATTGTGACGCTACACTATTGGGGAGTCTAACAAATGTGACGAGCTGTGACGAGTACGAAGAGGGGTCGAAAAATCATGGAAATCATGTGACGTAATTTACGGATGTGTCCATACGGGTATTTAATCTCTCAAAATTCGTCAACAAAGAAATTTGTGGTTAATCACAGAGTTTATACTCACTGAACTATGCTCATATCTGAAAAGTTTTCTAATTGAACAATGAAGTTCGCTTCTATTAACTGATTCTATAGAAGGTGCGTATCGTTTTTGCACACTCAAGATGCACAATTCCATAACGTACTTCCGTTTTTCTATGGGTCATCTTATGTATGACTATTTTAGTACAAAGTTGATGATATATGTTGGTTAAATTAGGTTTAATATCAATTTTAATACGTTCATTTCACTATGAGCTATATCTTCTTCATTGGTTAGGAGAATTAGTTTTATTATCAACGTTTTCATGCAGACAGATCGGGCGTTACTAAAAACAGTATTTTTGAAATAAAGATTTCTTCATTTAGGGGCCGTCCATTAATCATGCGAGGCTCGAAAGGGGTGGGGTCCATTAAAACAATCACGAAATTTCACAAGGGGGAAGGAGGGTGTAGTAATACATCACGAGTATCTATTTTTTCGGCAAACGTGCGATACTGAATCGAAAAGCGGTACGTGTATTTATTTGATGATGCTTATCCACTTATTGGTGTTGAAGAAAGTTTTGCTAAACCGTGGTCTAAGGACATTGTAAATTAGATTATGTTCATGTATTACTACAAAAAAAGTTTTTCGCATTTCTTTCATTATTTTTATATGAGTCCAAAACAACTTACAACCTTTCTGTCTACCTCTTAAGGTTATTATTGTAGTTTTCTTTTTTAAAATTTGATGATACTCAAACCTGTATTTTATAACAAATATTTTCAAAAAATTAAGATTCTTTACAGGTGGTGCAAAAAATACACGTGATACGGGGCAGTAGTCTTGAACCTCAAAATGTATCACCAAGGGGGAAGGGGGGTTAAAAATGCCAAAAAAATTTCACATGATTAATGGACGGCCGCTTATGAGTGACATATGTTACATATTATTTAATCTATTATTTTGAATCTAATAAAGTGTAACTGACTGAAGAAGTTCGTCGAAATAAAGTCCTTAATATTGGTTAAGCTTTAGTAGGCATTCAGTCGTATGAAATGGAACCAGAACAGCAATTCTGGCATATTTTTTAATTCATTATGTATCAAATAGGCGTCAACGTAGCACCAACTGTCTTACGTCCTGCCTGGGTTCTTCCGATTCACCTGAGTAAGTTCGCGATTATGTGTTGTCTTCTGTAGAATAGTAAAGCTTTTCAATATTTTGATTGCTGTCGTATTAGTTTTTGCCAGCATAAACATTTAGAGCAACATTTTTCGTTAAGTGTATTGAATACCTGAATAACAAATTGATAGAGTTTGTTAGATGTTCACCTGACTTTCATTCACTGAAAAGTGAGAATTATAACTATTCCATACATGTATAAAGATATCTGTCTCAGGTGGAAATACCATGGGAAGTCAACGAATAAAACAATTAGAATATTCAATTGAATGGAAGATCTCTATATTTCAGTTACACTTTTGATAATCATATACTGAATAAACTGTATTCGCTTATATTTTCTAAAAGCTCATCTTCGTTAAACAAATTTTTCGAACTTGTTTTGAAAGTAAAAACGAATGAAAGGTAATGAGATTGAATTCTCGCTTAACTCTTGGTGAAACATAATTGAATATTAAAATAAATTAAACTCTTGGCTTAATGTTTCACGATTTATTTAACAATATGTATAGTCAACATATTGTTAAATAAATCGTGAAACATTAAGCCAAGAGTTTAATTTATTTTAACGGATGAAAGGTCTGAATTGCTGAAATATTATTGTGATATATATTCTTATTTCATCAAAATAGTGAGATATAAGTTTTTGAGTATGTTTTACTTCCATTCACATTCAAAAACGTTCAAAACGGAATAAACTTCTAATCTAAAGGTTAATAGAGAGAGAAAACGATTGAAATAGTGGATTTTTCTACATATTGAAATATTGTTTGCATAGAAAAGTGAATGACGAAATATACTCATATGACTCATCGATAATATATATATATATATATATATATATATATATATATATATATATATATATATATATATATCTACTCATCAATTACTGATGAAAAAATATATTGTTGGAAATGCCACCAACAAAAAATTTTCACATACGAAAAATTTCGATACATATCTAAAGCTCGTGAAAAATGCCTTCAATTCCTTTATACTGACTCAATGAAACCAATAGCCTAAAATATTACTAGCTGAAAGAATGTCAAAATTTTAGGAGCTTTTTGATGAATGTTGAGCTGAGAATAGATTATAGCACTCTTTTTTTCTGCAATAACATGTAGGAAAACATTTAGGAATACACTGCCTGAATATTTGGGAATGTCAGGCTATTGGCTGCCTTTATAGCTTGGGTGGTAGCTGTTCTATATAATATTTCTTTGAGTAGAATATAAGTGAATTTGTGTATATTATATATACATACATATATATATATATATATATATATATATATATATATATATATATATATATATATATATATCTTGAAATTGATTCATTGCCTGTTTAAGATATTTTATTTCGAAAGTTTTTAGCAATAACAGGCTTTTTTTGATATGAAAAACTTCATTTTTGTTGACGTTTCGTTGTTATATTACAACTTTGTCAAAACTAATGAATAATAGAATTTATGAGTTACTATAGATATCAAATGTCAAACTCATTTTCTAGAAAAATCAAATTAGTTTTTTTTAGTGAAGATACAAAAAAACTAATTTGATTTTTCTAGAAAATGAGTTTGACATTTGATATCTATAGTAACTCATAAATTCAATTATTCATTAGTTTTGACAAAGTTGTAATATAACAACGAAACGTCAACAAAAATAAAGTTTTTCATATCAAAAAAGTCTGTTATTGCTAAAAACTTTCGAAATAATATATATATATATATATATATATATATATATATATATATATATATATATATATATATATATATATATATATATATATATATATATATATATATATATATATATATATATATATATATATATATATATATATATATATATATATATATATATATATATATATATATATATATATATATATATATATATATATATATATATATATAATAACACGAACACTAGAACATTCATTTGAAAAATTGAAATTAATCAAGAGAATGTTATAGTAGGACTAGATATGTGAAAGTGTACGATGTGATGAAGTGCGAGACATATATGTTTCGTTCTGCAAGGAACTCGTCAGTCGCACCACGTCCATCGAAGTGAGGCAACGATTTCAACCTCCAAGCATCTTCTTGTGACTTCAAGTGGAAGATCGTAGAGTAATGAATACTCTACAATTCCATCTATAGAAATCAGTATTATACCTACGGGTATAGAAGAAATTTCGATGCTTGGTGTGTCTGTAATCTGAGAGAGAGGTGTTTTCTACTGATTTCTATAGAAGGAATTGTAGAGTATTCATTACTCTACGATCTTCCACTTGAAGTCACAAGAAGATGCTTGGAGGTTGAAATTGTTGCCTCACGTCGATGGACGTGGTGCGACTGACGAGTTCCTTGCAGAACGAAACATATATGTCTCGCACTTCCATCAGGTGTGGCATCGATTTCAATATTTCTCTATCATTTATCCCTTGAAGGATAATGGAGACATCACATCGTACACGTTCACATATCTAGCTCTACTATAACATTCTCTTCATTAATTTCAATTTTTCAAATGAATGCTCTAGTGTTCATTTTCTTAAATATTTCATTCAGTGCCATAAGCACAAAAAATTTCATATTCATATATATATATATATATATATATATATATATATATATATATATATATATATATATTTACACACATGGACATAGAGAAAATGACAAAAAAAATTCATACAAGTTCAAGCCTTGTTTGAGAATTGTAACATTTCAATTTTTCAGTTAAATTCTCTACAACATAGGTAACAAAAATACAATAAACACAAAACCTACGGGGTTAAACGGAGAACTGATTAATCACAACTATGAAACATTTCAGACCAAGAGCATAATTAGGAAAGTGCGTTCATATGCTTTGATGGCTAGGTAAAACCGGTCATAATGTAAATGATGGTCAAGGTCGAACCCTCACGTCACCTCAGGTAGTAAACAAGCAGGTGTGAGGGTGTTTGGGCCAGCCTGGTTTTCACATACTTGCTACAGTAACTCAAACGAAGAAAAAAAATGTTTGTCCCAATCAATTCGAACAGCATAGTAAGGTTTGTTTCCTAAGACCGAATTCATATTGAAACCAAAATTACAGAGACCATACGACTGGTTATTACTGTCGCTATTCACAGTGTTTATTTATGTGGTTATTTGGTACATAATATGACGTGTCCTACTGATATACATTTGTGCAGTTACATGCTGAGTATATTAAGTAAGATCATCCATTTACAGCGTTATAGTCTCTGGAGAACAAGCGAGAGCAAGACTGAGGGGCTTCAATAGGGAGAAAGGAAGCAACTCTGATTTGTTCAGGTAATGCTCTATGGTTTTTCTCGATTTTGAATTATTCAAAATTGAACAAAGATGAATCTAATAACTCTAAGTACTGAATGAAACTCCCTTCTGGTCACTATTTGAAAATTATGAAAATATTTCTTTACTGTCCAAATAAAAAAAAAGAATAATAAATAGACGATGATACAATAATTGAATCATGAAAAAGGACATTGTATTCATTTACTTGTAGAACATGATATTCACTTTTAATGCAAAACTAGATAAAAATATGAGTGTGCACAGAACGTCTTTTAAATCTACATTGAATTATTATCATTGTCTCGTCATTTTTCTACGATTTCTGTTAATAGTTATGAATGAATATAAAACAGCAAAGAATGGTAGGTTCTTCATATACTTCCTCTTCATTCCATGTGTTACTGCTTTTCTAATGCTGTTTTTGCTTATTCTTGAATCTTTAAATGTTTTCAATGAACTAATAGCAGAATCTCCAAATTCTCTCATTAAGAACGGGTGTTTTTTTTTGAGGTATAGAACTTTAAGTTGGCATTACTTTTGAAGATGGCTACCCATTTAACAGCTGAGAAGTGATTTATTCTCAGTTTGGTTTGGCAATTCATCATCAATAGACTAACGCCTGAACAACGCTTGCAAATAGTGCAATTTCATCTCGAAAATAATGGTTCTGTGCGGAATGCGTATCGCGCACTACGTCCATTTTATCGTCGACAAAGTCGTCCATCAGAGCAGTTAATTCGATTAATCATGGAACGTTTTCGCACCCCGAATGAGCCCATCCGCCATCGAGCACAGGAATTGGATCTGTATCCATTAGGGTGGGTCGAAAAAAATCGATATTTTTTTTTCGGATCGTAATACCGCGGAAAAGTTGCTAAATGGTATGACTAAATAGGGGAAAAAATATAAAAATTATCGGATGTTATCTTCCGTTCGCGCATGAGCTCTAAAGTTTGATTAAATTTTGAAAAAATTAAAGTTTTTTGGAAATTTTTAATAATTTTTTTTATTACGATATTCAATATGTAATAGGGAAAAATGTCATCTACGACACACTAATGAATTAATATAAAAATACTGGTATTGAGTTTTAACATCTTCCGTTCGCGCATGGGCTGTAAAAATAGCAAAAAAGTGTTGAAAACCTCAAAAATGTGGACTTAGGAAAAATAAATATATACAAGCTTCAACATATTATTGATGTATTATCCAATAATTACAAAGTACATATTTCACTTACGAATAGATTACATGTCTGGTAGTTTGAACTGTCTTTTGTTATCAAAGGCTGGCATCGTGGACCTTGACTTAAGTGTCGTTCTTATGTACCCGTCTCGAGCTGCAGATCCGCAAACCTTAGCAGAAGCCTCGCTCACCAACTTGACGCTTCTCTCCACTGCTTGAGTATGGACTGGCATCTTCTGTGATAGGATTTCCCACTTCGGTACTTCTTCTGTTTTGATGTAGGTTTTCAGTTCATCATCAGTGACATCTTTCAATAGAGGCGGCGAAGAAAATTCACAGTTTGTCCAATAATTTAATTCCGTGTAGTCTGTTGCGGAAAAGTTTAGCTTAGGTGCCACGTACGTTCGAATTGTTTTCCTCTTTTGGTCTCTTTCTCTTGCCTTAATGATGCGGCGGAGGCCCAGTTCTCTTATATGTTTTCTGGGATCTTGAGTCATAGTAATCATAACATGTTCTGGATGCGCAAAGAACCCATTTCTCTCTATAACTGGGTCAATTACAGCTTTGAGTTCATCTTTAAGATATCTTGAGGTTTCAATACATTGGTGCACGAGCTTAGGGCCATCAGTAAAAAGTTTGGTCTTCTTAATACAAAACCACATCGGCATATATGACTTCAGAATGAATATTACTATTTCCTGGAACTCAGCAGTTGGATTTTCTTGACTAATGTAGAGTCTTAAAGCACGGTTAGCTGTTGTTAGCCACCTGGAGTGAGACAAAGGTCCTGGATCCCTGATTGATAAATCTTTTGGGCATTCACCTGATTTAATCGCTTCTGATATTTCCAGCAAATACTTCTGATCCTTACTAAGAGTTTTTTTGTCTATCTCAGAGATTTGGCAATCAATACTTTCAAACTGCACTACTGGAAGTGTTTCACATTTGATCAATTTCCCACCAATCGGTCCTTTCAAAGAATTTGGCCCGGTCGACTTACCATCTAAATACTGAAATAAATGGCGGAAGGGTAGTTCATTAAAATGAAGAAGACAAACTGCCCATTGCAGAGGCTTACCTAAGTGTGTTTCAATACGGCGTATTATACCGTTTTTCAATCCGGTGTTAACATTGGTGCCATCACAGCCAATAACGACTAATTCGTCTTATTATTAGGTATTACATTATTGATATCTGTAACTATACATGAAAAGAAAATAGGACAAAAATCCGATTTTCTTGTATTTTGGCTATATTTGGATGTCCATGCGCGAACGGAAGATGTTGAAGTGCAATACCGGTATTTTTATATTACTTTATTAGTGTGTCGTAGATGAAATTTTTCACTATTACATATTAAATATCGTAAAAAAAAATTATTACAAATTTTCAAAAAAAATTATTTTTTTCAAAACTTTAGAGCTTATGCGCGAACGGAAGATAACATCCGATAATTTTTATATTTTTTCCCCTATTTAGTCATACCATTTAGCAACTTTTCCGCGGTATTACGATCCGAAAAAAAAATATCGATTTTTTTCGACCCACCCTAGTATCCATCCAATTTATGGAAGATTTTGCGGAAGGATCTTGGTTTTCGTGCTTACAAAATCCAACTCGTGCAAGAATTGAAGCCAAACGATCATCAAGCAAGGCGTAGATTCGTCGAAAGGACCCAAAACGATATTACCGTTGTTCCCGATTTTCATGAGCGAATTTTGTTTACCGATGAAGCGCACTTCTAGTTGAATGGCTACGTCAACACACAAAACTGCCGCATTTGGAGTGAAGATAATCCTCTAGTGTATGTCAAAACACTGTTACATCCAGAAAAACTGACTGTTTGGTGCGCTTTATGGGCTGGTGGAATCATTGGTCCGTACTTCTTCAAAAACGATGATGGCCAGAACGTTACAGTCAATGGTGATCGGTATAGAGCCATGATTACTAACTTTTTCATTCCTGAATTGAACAACCATGATGTCCAGGAGCTGTGGTTTCAACAAGACAGCGCAACATGTCACACAGCTCGTACCACAATCGATTTATTGAAAGACACGTTTGGGGACCACCTTATTTCACGTTTTGGACACGTGAATTCGCCTCCAAGATCTTGTGATTTAACACGGCTAGACTGCGTTCTGTGGGGCTATTAAAGTCTCTGGTCTATCCGTATAAGCCACAAACGCTTGACCATTTGGAAGACAATATTCTCCGTGTTATTGCCGATATACGGTCACAAATGTTGGAAATGGTCATCGAAAATTGGACGTCCAGATTGGACTACATCCGTGCCAGCCGTGGCGGTCATATGCCAGAGATCATATTTAAAATGTAATGCCACAAGATTATCTTTCGAATAAAAAAAAATTCTTCTCCATCTAATGATCCATCGTTGTTTTATAGCAATTTAAAGTTCTATACCTCTGAAAAAAACAACCTTCACTATAGTTTACAAACAATTCGATTCCTTTTGAAAGGATAGGTCCTCTCCTGCAGGAAAGTCACTTTTTTGTAGATCATTGAATTATCCAGATAATTTACATCTATGTCCTTCTGTCTTTCAGCCCAAGAACAGAGATTGCAGAAATGGAAACGGTACTGTGATCAGAGCACTTCTGCAGCAGTAACAACACCAAAAAATATCGAAATTTATGGTATCCTGAATGAAATCTGCCAACTATTAACATAAACTCTTATGATTGTGGTGCATTGTTATATTAGAATCAGTGAGTAAAGAACTTTAAAATATGTGAAATGTAGTAGAAAATAAGGTCATATTTTCATTACAAACAGTATCATAAAAAATTCAAAACAGGAATGTACTAGATATATGTATGAAAATTATTCACACTCCTGTCAGGTGTTTCCGAATCATGGATGCCATATTGAAAAGTTATAAATGACAACTAGATATTTCGAATGAAATTCTTCATCCTTCACCCTTTTGTAAACTCCTTATTTTACATAATAAATAGGCCCCCTACATGCAAAAGTAAAGAGTATCATATGTGAGAAATTAATATAATTCTTCAATATATCCATTTAGATAAGAAATCTTCGTTTTCGGACCGTACTGTGAAATATATTGAGATATATTGAGTTACAGGGATGCGGTCTGATGTTAATTTAAAATCTTTATTTCCTCATGAACTACATATTTCGCCTCAAATTTCGTGGCTTCTTCAAGAGTATGAGAATTCGAGTAACAGCAGGATTAAAAAACACAGTCCAAATACATATTCAATGTTATGACGTTCATCGCGGAACTGTCACACGTCAACTGTCACCGTTATCTGTAATCAGACTTCACGACATAAGCATTGATAAAGCTATGGCAGACCAGGGCAAAAAATGTCTCGGATTCCAATTCCAATTTTGGCAAAATTCCGGTTTGTTTGTTGCATTTTGACAGTTGTATTCCCGGATCAACAAATCTTCATAATTTTCCATGTGCGATCGGTTCCACTCAAATGATGTACATGTAGCAATCTGTTTGATTATCATCAGAGCGACGGTTTCAAATGGTAAATTCTGTTCAATCTAAATGTGAAAACTGAAGCATCATGCAATCGGAAGTGTTTTAAAATAACGACTAGAGAATAATGAACATATATGTATGAAGACATATATATTAAATTAAATTAAACACTAGGGTTAGTGTTTCACGATTATATTTAACAATATCAAATAGTCAACATGTTTCGAGCGTGAGCTCATCTTAAAGACTAAACTCAGTTTAGTCTTGAAGATGAGCTCACGTTAATTAACATAGCCTAGTGTTTAATATAATTTAATATTTAATTATGTTTCACGTGTTGAGCGAGAAATCAATTTCACTAAAGACATATATGTTTGTGAGGGGTTGATGTTATATGTTAACGTAAAATGAAAATCGGGGACTGCCGCGGTAAAGCTATGGCATAGCTTTTTTATCAACTTATGCAATTATAATTATTTATTTATTTTTTATTTATGCAATATTTTTTTTTCTTTGATAATAATTCAAGTTTTGTTTTTGATATCAATTCAAGTTAAACTTTTTGAGCGTGGTGACCAATAAGAAAACAATTTTTTATTTCTTTTATTGAATAAATGAGAAGTTACAATCGTTCAAATATTTTTATTATCTTACAATACATGTAGGTTATTCAGGAATTTTTATCATTGAAACTATAGGTCTATGGTAACTGAAATAAGAAACATAAGTTTGAGACTTGATATCCTCTAAATATCTGAAAAATGCCACGTCGATGGTGGTCCCATATTTTGTTGGGGATTCTTGTGGATCATTTTTCATTTTCAATTTAAATTTTTCCAAAACCGCTCTGCCACGATTAGTGGAAATTTATTACAATTTGTGCCAAGTTTTTCGGCCCTTCTTCAGTGTACGCCAGTAAAGTGCCATAAATAAAGTGCTCTACCTCGTCAATTTTGGATTCGGAGAAATGTAAATTGCTACCATGATTATGTGTAGGCCATTTCTGAGTATGCATAAGCACGCACAAATATCTTCAACAAATGAGAGCCTGTACCGTCGTACCATATACATACATACACGTTAAACGAACGCTCGGCCAAGCTACATTGTAGGCGGAGTAGGGGATGTTAGGTTTTATTTTCGTTACGGAATTTCTTGATTCTGCCGCCGCGCTCAAAGCCCCGATAAAAGCTATACAATAGCTTAAAAGTGTCTATATAAACCAAATCGTAACTATATTACAAAAGTAATAATTTAGAAATATCTAGAGAGCATTGAAAAGTGCATTCCATCCAATTTCATGTCAATGAAATTCCTGCTGTAGTAATGAACTGATTGAATAGGGTCTAATTATTCTGTAATTCTTCAAAGTCGTTACTGGTTTGTCCATATAATTGATAGATGAATATTACAAACTTTCGAACAATAATTCTTATACAACATATCTCTAGACAGTTGAATTTCAATAATCACATCAATAAAGAATACTGTTATAAAACAGAAAGGAATAAACGAAGTAACCTCTTCAGTTCTTTTTTATATTGATTGAAAGTAATTTAAATGCAGAAAAAGTTATAAAACATCATGCAACAAGAAAATTTCCTGTACACCCTTGATAAATCGATTTTCATAAAATTCAATCACTAATTCAATAAATATAAATGCTATTAGCTTTCGAATTGATATCTATATTTTGTATTTTATTATGTCTGTCCTTGAAAGTTGTGGCTACCGAATAATTCCAGATTTTAATGGAAATTATTTAATTTTATTCAATCATGTGATTAACAAACCTGTAAATATTCAGTTTTTCATGATCAGAAGACTTCCAAAGCATATATTTATGTCTTTTGTATTCATTGAACCATTGAAAAAATTAAAACTTCCACAGGAATCAAACAGTTGAAAGGAATGAACGAATTGATGTGTTTTTCCAAATGAATGAATAAATTAGTTGCTAAATTCCTGTGTGCTGCTTTCACATCACTAAAAATTACTCGTTCTGTTAATATCTGTTTTCATTTGGTACATTATTCGAAGGATTTCCTACAAGATTCAAATCAAAATATTGAAATAAAATGAGTAAAGTTAATTGAATAATTATTCAAGTTATAATGACACGTTTATTATTATTTGTTAGTTTCTTCGTGTCTCTTCGGAAAAAGTTTCTGAATTGATCTCTGAATAATATGAAATAAATTATTCGAACAGAATTAGTCCAGCTATTGGTATGTTTTCTCAATGAGAAATTCAATAGTTTGTCCATTGCGATGATGAAGAATTTCATTCGATGCTTAAGTTTTATGTTGAGTGTAATTGCAAGAATATTGCACCTGTGAATCGATATAGCTTTAAAGAGAAAATGAAAAAATTATAAAAAGTTGCCTCGTCACATACTAAATTGAAACCATGAATTATCAAAAACGACACAAATGGATAATGAGAATTAATTTTGATTCTTTTTGGAACGAAATAATTCAGAAATTGAAATCACTATTCTTTTTATCAAATAAATGAGTTAGATGTATAATCTTGTTATAAAACAAAACACTTTTGACGATATTAATTTCATACTTCGAAAATATTTTTCACTCATAGTATCTCAGAAGCATAATAAACATTTAAACTATTCATTCAAAAATCATATAAACCCCAATCTATATTGAAGCTTCCAAATAACTCTTTCAAACATAATTATATTTTTTCTATAGCACTGTGTAGTAATTAAGATTTGATATCTCTGAAATAGGTGGGTTAATGTTCCGAGATATTCAATTACGAGTACCGAATACAGGAATGAAATGAATGAATGAAAAGACGTTTTATTGAGATTTTTGTTTACATTAAAATTCATTGTTATTTTTCGATTACAAGTTGGGAGGTTATAAGGTCTCGCGACTTTCTTCAACCCTGTGCTACTAAATTATATTATATTCAAAAAAAAATTTTTTTTTAAATATGGTCATATCATATTTTAAAGGTGTAGCTGTGGCCGACTCATCTTTACGTGCCATTCGGTCAGTCAGAATGTCAGATTTTCAATCCATCTGACATTTGATGGTAAAGGAAACCACAGAAAAGTTTACCCTCGTAATTAGGAACATATGGAATGATTACAATTATATTTATAATATTGTTACAGTAGAAAGAATAACAGGCAGGAAGAATAGCGCTTCCTCACTCGCGCACCTTTTACTTTCAGCACCCTAACGACACTTATCGCAGGCTAGCGGATGCGGAGTGGTATCCTCTAGGTCAGGGCTTCTTAAACTTTTTTATATAGCGACCCCCTTCAAGCTTAGAAAATTTTAAACGACCCCCTCCTCCATATAATGAAATATATATTAACCGTAGATGTAGATGTAATATTGCACTATTTTACAATGTAAGTAAAATAAGGATTAAAGAATACGTACCTATTCATTTCACATATATATAATTGGAAACGTTGACGGGATATCGGTCGTAATAAAACACAATAAATAGATCCACTTTCCACTCTGTTCTTCCATATAAGAATTTTTTCAACAAAGGCCTCAAGTTTATTTTTTACATAAACATATTAACGCAGTCTCTCCGCATTGATAAATTCATATCATTGATTTTATCAGAAATATCTGCCAAATAGCAAAGCTTGAGAAGCCTTAAATTATCGTGAAAATAATCGGCCAAATTAGAATTTTGCTCTGTTAGAAATATAAGAACTTCATCTTTTAAAGTTAATAATCGTTTCAAACTTCGACCTCTTGATAGCCACCTAACTTCAGCATGTAGCAATAAACCTGTATAATCCGAATCCATATCAATACACAAATTTTTAAACAATCAACTATTAAGTGCTCGACTTTTAATAAAGTTAATGATTTTGACTGCATCAAAAAACACAGTGCTTAATTCTGGTGCAATTTTTTTAACAAGTGCCTCTCGGTGAATCATACAATGTGTAAATGTAACATGATCATTTCCAGCTTTAACAAATGCTGTAAAACCAAGATCTTGTCCGGTCATTGCTGCAGCACCGTCCGTGCACACACCAACACAATTCTTCCAATTTGATCCTTTTTTTTCAAAAAACTCATTTACTTTTTTATATATATCTTTTCCACGGGTATGACCTTCCAGAGGACGACAAAACAGTATATCTTCATGCATGCTTCCCTCATAAATATATCTCACAAAAAGTAACAACTGTGCCATTTTTGAAATGTCTATCGACTCGTCCAGTTGTATTGCAAACTTTGAGCTGTCTTTAAGCCTCATAAGAAGCTGTTGAAATTGATCATTGCTAATGTCTGAAATTCTTTTGGACACAGTGTCATTTTATAATGGAATTTTACTAATTTCAGCAGCATACTGTTTTCCATGAACAATTTCAGACATTCTTATAACTGCAGGTAGTAAAAGTTGCTCTCCAATAGTAAAAGGCTTTTTCGTTATTGTTATCAAATACGAAACTTCATACGATGCCAATACATATTTATCATTCAAAGTAACACACTTCTCCAAAGTGTTCTTTTCTTTATTTGATGTTTGCAAAAGACGCTCAAAATATTCTATTGGCTTTTTTGATAACGTTGCATGTTTAGTATTCAAACGTCGTTGCAGTTTTGACGGTTTCATGCTTTCTGCAGCCAAAACTTCTTTGCAAATTAAGCACACTGGTTGTTCTTCATTGTTGTGAGAAGAGCATGTGAAGCCATACTGCAAATATGATTCGTCATATCTTCTTTTTTTTGTTTTGCTAGAAGTCGGATTTGAAGCACTCCAACTTGGTTGTGACGGCGTGGCAGACTTATTAGTTGGAATTTTAATTAGCCATTTATCCATGATGGTTAAATAATAATAAATGATTAAACAAAATGTAGTTGTACTTCAATCGAAATCGAAAATCGAGGAGCGCGTTGTGTTTATTATTTTAAATGCTACTTCCATATTTTCATTTATTGGCCCTTCATAACAGTTTTGCATTGCCACTTTTTTCAAAAAATAGTTATAATAAAACTACAATAGTATTTTGTATCAATTGAGTTGTTAGAATTGTTTGCTTCATATCGGCTCCGTAAAAACTGCGATTTTATGGTGGTGATTCAGTGATATAATTTGCGAAAATTGTATTAGTGCGTTCCTCTATATGCAACGTTTATGAACATTAAGAAAATTTAACATTCGTGTGGTGGGTTTTTGTGTTAATTACATTTTTGAACTGAATTAATATAACCGAATGAACGAATCGAAATAATATCGTATCAGTGCACATCACAGATGTTCAACGATAAACGGGTATCATTGTAAGCGAGTGGTATCTGGCGACCTTGCCAACGGTCGTATGCTATCGCATTGAATAATGTTTCCACAACAAGCCGGACCACAATCACAAAATGAAAACATATTAATGCAACAAAATAATGCATTATTTCAAGAAAATTTTCAACGTTCTCAAAACGAACAGCAACTTTATAATAGCTGGAAATCGTCGGAGGCCGAGAAGGTAAATGCTATCAATAGAGCGCACCAACTTCAATCTGAATTAAGCAAAATATATAACATGTATGAAGAACTGAGCAAAAAATGCTCGGAAATGGAAACAAAAATGTCTAAGAATACTGAAGAAAAAACAACAAAAGAATATTTCACTGACGAAGAGGAACTAGCTCACGAAACAGAATGGATTCGTGTTAAAAATAGGAAGAAAAGAAAAATGGATACTTCCCTTACTCCACCTCTACCGAAACATCCAAAAGAAAATGATAAAACTAATGTAGGTAAATCTAAAAAAGTACAGGTACCTCCACCAATTATGGTAGACAATATTGAAGATTTTAACGAACTTCACGCCACTGTGAATAAATTACATAGTGCAAAAATTAAAGTTATTAACCACAAAAACGTGAAAATTAATGTGAATAACGAAAATGATTTCAGAGATCTTTCGACAGTATTAAACCGGAATAAATACTCTTGGCATACCTATGAGAATAAGCAGAATAGGCCGATTAAAGTTATGGCAAATAGACTGCATTATTCTTTAAAAACAGACTGCATTGTCCAGGATCTGAAAAAGCGTGGCTATAAAATCATCGAAGCCACGCCAAAACTAAAATATAAAACGAAGCAACCTTTAAATATGTTTATGCTCTCATTCAGTCATGATGAAAGTGTAGATAAGATCTACGGAATTAGGGATGTATTGGGCGTTCAGGTGGAAATCTTACCACTAAGGAAATCCAGGCTTGTGCCTCAATGTAAAAGGTGCCAATCATATGGACATACCCAAAGATTCTGCTCAAAAGAACCGCGTTGTGTTAGATGCACTGGAAAACATCAAACAGCCAACTGTGACAAATCCAAGGATACTCAGCCGAAATGTGTGCACTGTGGAGGGGGGCATCCTGCCAATTACCGGGGGTGCTTGGTTGCAAAAGAAATGCAGAAGATAAAAGATAATCAAAACAAGAAGCCCATCTTACCCGAACAGCCACGGAGGGTAAATCAGCAAGAATCGGTAACCAGAACTAAACAAGATGGCAGGACCTATAGTCAAGCTGTTTCTGGTGAGTATGATACTGAAATTAGTAATAAATTACATTTAAATAATTCCATTGAACAAACTCTCCAAAAAATACTTGAGAGACTAATGCAAATGGATGAGAGAATCAGTAGACTAGAATTCAGCGCTAAAGGAGCAATACCTAAAAATTTCTATGGCAAATAGTTTAGTTATCATGGAATGGAATGCCAATGGACTTTTGCAACATCAGCAAGAATTGCAAGCGGTCCTAGACATCGAAAAAATTGACATATGTCTCATTGCTGAGACACATTTCACCAATGAATCGTTCCTTAGACTAAAGGGATACAAAGTTTACCATACTATACATCCTGAAAACGCAGCAAGAGGAGGCAGTGCAGTCATTATAAGGCAGACAATTAAGCATCATAAAGAGATGGAATATAAAACTACAGAGTTCCAAGCCACAAGTGTTAAGGTTGAAACTAAAACATATGAGATCTTGGTTTCAGCAGTATACTGTCCGCCAAAACATGCTATAAAAAAGAGTCAATATCTGGACTTCCTCACCAGTCTTGGTGAGAGATTTATTGTTGGAGGTGACTTCAACGCAAAGCACACTCAATGGGGATCTAGGTTAATAACGACCAAAGGAAATCAACTTTTAGAAGCAACTAGAGAGCTAAAATGTGACACACTTTCAACTGGAAAACCGACCTATTGGCCTACAGATCCCAATAAAATCCCAGATCTAATTGATTTTTTTATTACTCGGAATGTCTCCACCAATTACATGCAGGTTGCAGAGGCATGGGATATGAACTCTGATCATTCTCCCATCCTCCTCACGCTTAGCCATAATATTATCGAAGTTGAACCAGTTCCTTCATTAGTCAATAAACTAACTGACTGGCACAGCTTCAGATTAGATCTTGAACAAAATATCAATTTAGCAGTTCCCCTAAGAAATGAAAAACAATTAGATGATGAAACTGAAATATTCGTTAAGCAGATCCAACAAGCTGCTTGGAATAATACTCCCACCATTAAACCAAGAATCAAAAGTAACAACTATCCAAGAGCAATAAGGGATCTCATCTCCGACAAGAGGCGGCTCAGAAGAATTTGGCAACGGTCTAGGTTTCCACCAGACAAAACGAGACTAAATAACGCTACTCAAAAGCTCAAAAGAGAAATCAAAAGTTTTAAAAGCGAATTAATTGGTGCTTATTTGGGTGAATTGTCAAATGACAGCAAAACTGATTATTCACTTTGGAGAGCTACCAAAACATTGAAAAGGCCTATTCAGCAGAATCCACCAATAAGAAATGTAAATGGAAGCTGGGCAAAGAGCAATGAGCAAAAGGTTAACTGTTTTGCTGAACACCTTGAGAAGACATTTCAATCAAATGAAGGCGAAGAAGCACTTGAATGGGAGAACATTATTCAACTAGAAAAAGAAATTAAACTTAGCACACCAAAAGAAGTTGCTTCTGAAATTAAAGAAAACATTAACCCAAAGAAAGCTCCAGGTTACGACCTTATTACTGGTCAGATTCTGAATGAGCTTCCTAGAAAAGCTATAGTTAAACTCACTCATATCATCAATGCCTCATTTAGATTGAGGTATGTGCCAAACATATGGAAGATGGCTGAGGTGATAATGATAGCTAAACCAGGAAAACCTCCAAATATGGTAACATCATACAGACCAATCTCTTTGCTACCGGTTATGGCAAAACTGTTTGAAAAGCTGTTTCTTAAAAGGCTGAAACCATTCATAGAAGAAAATAACTTAATTCCGCCACATCAGTTTGGTTTCAGAGAAAAGCATTCTACCATAGATCTAGTCCATAGAATAACTGATAGAATTGAGAAATCGCTAGAGGAAAAAAAGTCTGTTCAGCCGTCTTTCTTGATGTGAGGCAAGCTTTTGATAAAGTGTGGCACGAGGGACTGAAGTTTAAACTAAGAAAAATTTTACCCAAGCAATATAGTGAACTACTGGAATCATATATCTCAAACAGATCATTTAGAGTGAAGCAGGAAGGCACATACTCTGAAATAAAAGAAATTAAGGCAGGAGTGCCACAGGGTAGTGTATTGGGACCTGTCCTCTACCTACTATACACCAGCGACATTCCTGAACTAGGGCTCGATACAATAGCCACTTTCGCGGATGATACAGCGATACTAGCAGTGGGCAAAAGCCACGAGGAGGCAGCAAGAAGTTTGCAAGTATCAATCAGTAAAGTTGAAAACTGGACAAATTATTGGCGCATCAAACTCAACGAAAGTAAATCCGTTCATGTTAATTTCTCAAATAAACGTCATCAGTATATCCCAATCACTATAAATAATGCACCGATACCATACTCTAATACGGCAAAATACTTGGGTATTACTTTGGACGCTAAGCTCCGCTGGAAGGCCCATGTTAAAAAGAAAAGAGAGGAGCTAGGCTTAAAGTATAAGAAGATGTACTGGCTGTTAGGAAAACATTCCACCTTGACAACTTACAACAAGTTACTTCTGTATAAACAGATTCTCAAACCTGTATGGACATATGGCATTCAACTGTGGGGCTGTGCCAAAAAGACCAACATTGACATCATTCAACGATTTCAGAATAAAGTATTAAGGAATGTTGTAAATGCTCCTTGGTACTTTAGAAACAGTGACCTTCATAGGGATTTGGATGTCGAAACTGTTGATCAAGCTATCGAAAGATTTGCCAGGAGTCATGAACAGCGACTACTTCATCACGTCAATGTCGAGGCCATCCGACTTCTCGATAATACGACACTAGTGAGAAGACTCAAGAGGACCAAACCTTTTGAGTTAGTTTAAGTGCGAAAACAGAGTAAACTGATATTAGTGTACACGTTAACTTAGTGATAAAATATTATCTAGATTCTAAGAATCGCTATTGAGCGATATCTTGGTTCTGTTATCTTGTAGTAAATTAAGTTGGAACGAAATTTCTCGTTGATCAGACATGATAAGATCGAAATAGTAAATTGAAATAAAAAAAAAAAAAAAAAGTATTTTGTATGATTTTGATTTGTATTTGTATTTGTACGTAGTGTGTATACTAATTTTAAAATATTATTTATGATGATTGAAAAGTATCAGATCTTTGCGACCCCCTTTCAGTAGTCTCGCGACCCCCAGGGGGGTCGCGACCCACAGTTTAAGAAGCCCTGCTCTAGGTGATCGAGGATATCGTCTGGAAGCTCCTGGAGAGAATGCAGGATCCGTGCTGGCGGAAAGGGGAGTTTGTTTCTGAGTTTTCTGCGAAGAACACGTTCAGTGGGTCCGTACCACTAGGTCATCATCGTCTTTCGGGGCACTAGATTGGGGCCGTTGAAAGTGCGTTGGGCATATCAAGCTTGGAGTGTTTCGATGTGGGTGAAAACCGGGGCCATTTTGGTTATTTCGTGGACAAGAATAGAAGGATATTGTCTGTGAAGTCTGAAGATGTTGCGGCAGATTGCTCGTTCGCAGCTCTCGATAGACCTCACTAAACGTTTTTGAAGGGTGGAGTAGAGCAGACATCTGTACGGGATCACAGGGCGAATTATGCCTTGTATATGTTGAGGAGAGTCAGAGGATCGCACCCTCGCATTCTACCTCGAAGTGCATAAAGTAGATCCGGATACAGGGCTGATTCTTGCGGTGCTACATTTCGTTGGCCTCTTCTTTCACTTCACACATCTGTGAGGATTCAAACAACAAACAGAACTAGGAACAATTCCGATTGGTATCAGTTCCTTATACCTTAGCTATCATTTCGTATACAGATTAGTCTATCTGCCAACTTTGGGCATTAGTAAAACCTCTCAGATATAAGATTATTCAACATACAAACTCATACTCCATTTAGATTTTTATGATTTTTAAAACAAAAATGGTGGATGGGGCGTAATACTTGGTCCTCCGCGCACTCGCCCCTAAATCAGTTTTTTTCAGTAGATAAGACTTCTTCCCTCGGATGATAATAAACTTAGTTGAATTTGAATGTTTTTTCTCACCATTGTAATTTATTAAATAGACGACAAACTCCATTAATTATTTAAGGGTTCAGAGAAACACAGAAACCTATTCAATGTTTCATTATTCAACATTAAATATCGAGTCATTGCTGCTATTTTGAAACCCGTCCTAGAAAATATGATGATTTCCTTATAAAATATTTCAGATGCAGTAAAAAGTTATATTATCGTTTTCAATTAATGGAACTATTGAATATAAATTTCATATTTAGGTAGAATTAATAGAAAACTGTTTCCATGGGATCTGAGCAAATATTTGAGAAGTTATTCAAATTATAAATTTTCGAAACAATTCATCGAAATATTTATGAATTTAATTCATTATAATTTTCTATTGATGTGTTGAGAACACTTTCGAAAACGCAATAAATACAAACTAAAATCATTTTTATCAGCTGATTTATAAATGACATATATTTCATGATAATTGTGGAATATTACAAGAACTTGCCAGCAAATTAACCACTAGTTAGTTTTGTTTCTGCTATATAAATTCCCTGTGTGCTGTCAAATTATTGTGGAGGATTTTACACATTTCTAGTTCTATATCTACTCAACTGCAGTGGAATGTGTTTTTCGGTTCAGTATCCGATACACGATATAAATAATGAAGTCTGCATTCAGGAATTCATTGCCTGTTGATGTCATATTGTCAGATTTTTGCCCTATTGCATTGGTTATAAATTGTACGATTTTCATTCACCATACGAGTACTTGTTTAATTAAATTTCATTTGAAAGAGCAAGAGAGATACAAGATATTTTATTGTAGTGAATATTGATATGTCAGTTAGAATTAGACTGGAATATTCTCAAATTAAATATATTGCTAAGACCATATCTCATTTTCTGGTGTTGCGTTCATTTTGAATAATATTTTCTTGAAAATATTGGACATGACGTTATGCAAGATAAAAAGTTCAAACTGAGAATATTGAATAAGAGTGATAAGGCATCTACTATAATTTTTTCAGTTTCGTATTGTTGTTGCAAAAACGTTGTTGCTGTTATTGTTGAAATTTCAATTCACGTTTACTCATGTAGAATACGATAATACAAATGAAAAAAATGTATCTATTTGATTCTAATGAATTTTCAGACTTCATTGTGATTTAACTCTGAAATTCAATAATGATGAATCACTGGGAAAAATATCGAAGCTTGTTTTTTTCAATCTGCATTTTTACTGGTTATAATTGTTTCATTAAATATGTTAAATTGGTGAGAAAAATTTTTCCTATCAATACGTTGCTTTCACGAATTTTAATTCGAGAAGAAGAATTTTGATAAATACCTAGAATATAAAAAATATGTGTAATTTTGGTTCAATATTACTGTCGTTATTACTACAATGATTTTTCGATTCATCATAGAGTACAAATAGAAAAGTTTGTTCAAAGCCGCTACATCATTGATGGATAGACAAAATATCCATATTTTAGGTAGGTAGTATGAGAGAGAATGAAATAAATACTCAAATGATATAAGATGACATATACTCCATGAAAATATATCAAATTACCTAAAAATGAGTTAGCTATGTGTCTATTGATAATACTGAATTTAAAAGACGGTTTCGAGTTAGATTAAAACCAACCGACCGAAAATTAAATTTTTTTCATGAATAGATCGATGTATTTTGTCATAATTGAGTTGATTAAATATATTAAATATTCGCTATTTTCATGGTGAAACATGATTTAGTGTAATATTGGATAGTGTTGGCGTTTTCTTGATGTAAATCCATTATAACTGAATAAAAGCTAAAATTCAAACACTTGAACTTTTGATTCACACTTTTATTGACAACATAGCATGACGCGTTTCGTCGATAAAAACGACGAACTTCAAAGTTCGACGAAATCAAAAGTTCAAGTGTTTGAATTTCAGCTTATATTCGATTTAATATAAATTCAGAAGAAAACACTTGGCTTAGTTACACTGAATTATATCGTTATTTGACAAATGTTTTCGTTTGTTACCACATTTCCGAAAGTTTTACTTCTGAAAATGGGGTTGTTTATTCAATTTTATTTGTATTTTTTCATATTTGAATAATTACTTGGAAACGAAGGATAGAACATTTGTAATCAGACATTTAGTTGACAAATCTTTTGAAAGAACAAATATATTACTATGATACAAAATATGGCTGATTTCTACAAAAAAATCTTGTATTATCAAAAATGGATGTTTTCGTCCTCTGAAAACTTATTTCACTTTCACATCTTCGTAGTGAATTCAAATGCAAATGAAATTTAAAACTGAAAATTTTCCTCTACCGTCAATTCAATTGTTCGGTGCTCTAGAGTTGACAGGAAGATTATTCATTTGCCTTTTTCTTTCAAAAAACTCATAAGTCTTGAATTTCATATTTTGTTGCATAGAAAAAGGTCCTTTTTCAACAAACGTATTGAATGTCTTAAATTTCATCAATAGTTATTTGTGATAAAGCTACGATGATGGTTACCTGTTTTTGATAATTAATGAATCATTCAAATTTAAACAAAAAATTTTGAATTGATACTTGCAATTAATAATTGAATAACTAATATTTTCTTACTTTCTCTTGGTGGCAATTCATTCTTCCAGAAGCTTGCAAATTCAAATTTAGCAACAGGTTTGATCTAAAAAGTATTTTGACGACGTTTGGATATTTGTGGAATTGACAAATTGTCTTCCATTTTTGGAGTGATAAGAGAATGTTATTGATGATTGAAGTTGTTACATCATCACTCAGGAATGGACAAGGTACATTTTATTAGGTCCTGTGAAAGGAAAGTGTCTGTCTTGTATTTCATTTCAATGCAGAATTGATTCAAAAGTTTTGAATGCATTCAATTGAATATTTTTGCTCTACATGACTTTTCTCTTCATACCACAACTATATGATGTTTAGATTTGTCCAGACTATGGTAACTGGCTCACAAAACATAAGTCAATATTTTCGAAGAATATATTTGATTTTAATTAAAGTTTTAACTCAATCTTCGTCGGATGAAACTAAATAGATATTATCTGGTGATCGGTAAACTTCAACCAATAACTACAACAAAAGAATTAATAAAGAAGTGATTAATCTGTTAAAGATAAGTTTGCACATAACATATTTGTATCGAATCACAATGACTAAGGCTTGAGAAAAGTTCTATGTTCTAAAAAGTTTCATGCTCCAATCGTCCTACCTGCAATTTGTTTCCATCTTGCCAAATCACTGCTAATGGTCATTGATTATTTTCCTAAGTTGCTATATATTTTACCACGTTTATTATCGGAAACTAGATATATATTTTCCATTTCGATATTTTCCTGAAGAATTGACATCATGCTAAAAATATTTTCAGAACAAAGTGTATTTTTTCAACGAATATTTATAACAATACCTACTAGTATTTGAAACTTCATCCTTCTGTTCATTTTCATCTCATAGTGAAAAATTCCTTTGGTTCAAAAAATAAAGGATGTATTTTCAAAAGATGATGATTTGTGCATGAAAACAATCTTATTTTTAGGTGTTTTGTCAGACGATAGTCGTTGACCGAACTTGCAATAAGAATGAAATATATAACTAGTGTAATGATAATAAACAAAAAACATTCAATAGTTGATGTTTCATGATCATTAATTATCACATGGAAACGAAGGAATCCATTAATTCTATATATTTAATTCTAAAATAATTCGTCATAATCACTGCATGACAATTATTATTAATCAATATCTTATTATGACTAATAAAATCAGCCCTTATTTATTGTTATTAATATTTATGGTAATATATTTGTACGTTCAGGGATATTATTGTTATGAAAATAAAATAATGTTAGTCTTACATTTGAGTTCTTTTCAATGTAACTATTTAATTTATTGTAAACAATTCGGAAAACGAAGAAACTTGTTTAATTGAACTAAATTAATTCAATTCAATTCAAATTGAATTGGGGTTTTTTGTTATATTTTCAATTCATTGCAGGTGATTCGATTCCTTATTATTTTTTTTATTAGTTCAATTTTTCAGTTGAACATTTCAATAGTAGGTACATCCCGACCGAACTGTAATTATTGCTAGATTGAGAATTGATTTTTTTTACTGATATTTTCTATTAATATTACCGAAAATATATCTTATTTTGGTGAACATGTTCCATTTCATGAATCAATATGATAAGATAATATGAACAATTGTAAATATATTTGCAATAAAATCATATAACAAGTCAATAATGTAGACAAAGTATAAATGTTGAAACGTGTAATCAATATATAACTTATATTCGAATGACATAAAAAATTTATTAGATTATATATATATATATATATATATATATATATATATATATATATATATGAACGCTGGAAGTACATTTCAGGCTGTTTTTATTTATGAATTCTGATAAACAATAAAACTCAGCATTGGAATATTGAATATTTGTATAGAATAGGTATACACAGTGACTTTCATACGATGTGATAATATATATAAAATACATAATATAATTGGAATGTGTCCATTTTTTGTGAAACCCAACACATTCAAACCATTCAAAGGAAGAAATTTAATCAAGATAGAATAGTACCGCCACTTTATAGAATTAACCAGAGATCTTCAAATGCATTTTTTTCTGTCACTCCCAATAGTTGAAGAGATGTGGAAAGTTATATTCCTAATTTGTTTCAAATTCTATATTGTTGATCCATATCAAAATGCCATAGATTTAATTTGACAAGTTTATATAAACTCTGTCTGCACAATATATGTCATGAAAAAGTCTAGTAATCTATTGTTTTTTAAGATAGCGTTGTTACTAATTCTAGGTCTTTAAATTAGGTGTAAATTATTATATGATTCGATCATATCTTATAGTATAACCGAACGTATTATGAGAAATTAAACAGTGCAAAGAAGTCCAAAAAAACATTTATGATCCTCGGCAGAACCAAAAACAAACACTCATCAAATTTACAAATGAATGAAATGATTCAAATATGATTTTCATATTTTTTTACTAGCTTCTGATGAGAGACAGTGCTGGTTTAAAAGTGATATTACATTGGGCACTGATCACCATAATTGTTGAGAAGTGTATAGGGAAGATCTGTGGCAATAACCTTGGGGGTTTTTGTTTTGATTTTTCACTTGAAGGCATATTCATTCTTGCCTGTATTTTAGTATGACAATTAATCTTAAAACCTTCTTGTGCAATATGAAGATAATTTCCAGATATTCAATATCAATCTAAATATACCTATATATAGATATTAGGCAATGACGATAGGCAATAACCTTGAAACATATGTAAACGGCTGTTATATAGAAAAATGTGTAGGTTTTCAACGTAAGTTTCTTTTACTTAATTTTAGTTTACCTGCATTAAATATAATTCTTAGAATAATTCTTTTATCGTTAAGATTGTCTGGGATTTCCAGAAGCTATAAAAGTCTCACAAAAGCCGGACGGTATTTCATTGTCGTCTGCAACGTTGTGTTGACTCTTCCCAATATGTTTTGGGTGTATAAAACGTGTACGAAACAGTGTTTCGTGTTTTATATATTAATTTTTTATATATCTCTTCAAGTACTATCATCTTTAACTTGAACTACGCCGTTCTGACGATAGGCAATAACCTTGAAACATATGTAAACGGCTGTTATATAGAAAAATGTGTAGGTTTTCAACGTAAGTTTCTTTTACTTAATTTTAGTTTACCTGCATTAAATATAATTCTTAGAATAATTCTTTTATCGTTAAGATTGTCTGGGATTTCCAGAAGCTATAAAAGTCTCACAAAAGCCGGACGGTATTTCATTGTCGTCTGCAACGTTGTGTTGACTCTTCCCAATATGTTTTGGGTGTATAAAACGTGTACGAAACAGTGTTTCGTGTTTTATATATTAATTTTTTATATATCTCTTCAAGTACTATCATCTTTAACTTGAACTACGCCGTTCTGACGATAGGCAATAACCTTGAAACATATGTAAACGGCTGTTATATAGAAAAATGTGTAGGTTTTCAACGTAAGTTTCTTTTACTTAATTTTAGTTTACCTGCATTAAATATAATTCTTAGAATAATTCTTTTATCGTTAAGATTGTCTGGGATTTCCAGAAGCTATAAAAGTCTCACAAAAGCCGGACGGTGTTTCATTGTCGTCTGCAACGTTGTGTTGACTCTTCCCAATATGTTTTGGGTGTATAAAACGTGTACGAAACAGTGTTTCGTGTTTTATATATTAATTTTTTATATATCTCTTCAAGTACTATTATCTTTAACTTGAACTACGCCGTTCTGACGATAGGCAATAACCTTGAAACATATGTAAACGGCTGTTATATAGAAAAATGTGTAGGTTTTCAACGTAAGTTTCTTTTACTTAATTTTAGTTTACCTGCATTAAATATAATTCTTAGAATAATTCTTTTATCGTTAAGATTGTCTGGGATTTCCAGAAGCTATAAAAGTCTCACAAAAGCCGGACGGTGTTTCATTGTCGTCTGCAACGTTGTGTTGACTCTTCCCAATATGTTTTGGGTGTATAAAACGTGTACGAAACAGTGTTTCGTGTTTTATATATTAATTTTTTATATATCTCTTCAAGTACCATCATCTTTAACTTGAACTACGCCGTTCTGACGATAGGCAATAACCTTGAAACATATGTAAACGGCTGTTATATAGAAAAATGTGTAGGTTTTCAACGTAAGTTTCTTTTACTTAATTATATAGATATTAGTGTACCTATAATATACCTACCTAGTTTGGATATATATTTGAAAGATTATCAACAAATAGAATACACAAACACAATCAGTGGACCACAATCAGTCACAATTTCATTACAACTCAACATTGAGTAATAATGAAACTAGGATATAAGTAATTTGACAATTTATTGAGATAAAACTACAGATTGCAATTATAATAATTCATAAATATAAATTAGATACTGATATTAGTTATAATATAAATGTCTACTTAATATTCTAATTTTTTAATTACTTCTAATAGAACGAGTGAGTGATTTTTCCTAAAGCTTGTATTAAAGTGACAACGTGAATCAGAAAGGATCATTTTAAATCGAGAACAACATTAATTTTAAGTTACAATATACTGCACGTCTAACTTGGTCACTGATAGGAGTCATTCCATCACATTGTACTCTGAAATACTAGAAATATCTGGTAGACTATCCTGGTCATCTGAAAATAACAATAAGATATTGTAAACTGTACCATTATTTTATATTTGACTAGCTGACCCGGCCAAACGTAGTTTTGTTGGCCATTCATTGGCCAGTAAAAGTAAAACATTCTTTTGCTTTAACTCAAATCTATAATGAATGACAGTTTACGTAATTTCGTAGACAGTAAAATCATTTTTGTGCCTAATCGAATAACTTTCTGTATAGCCCACATGATTTCATAGTTTCCATTAGATACTAATATTCGAGTTTTTTTCCATAAAAATATCATTTTTTCTTTATTCTTATCTATAAAACGGTTATTTTTGATGCAATGATTAGATATTCCAATCAGATCAGAATTTTTTGTGATAATAAGTTCTTTATTCTGCACAGGTATAAGACCCAATTACAGAAAATAAAAACAATGTTGAATACATAACTAAATAATTAGAATAATGATTTTTGTTTTTCAATATAGCGTCGATACTAATTCTAGATGTTTATATTAGGTGTAAATTAAAATATCATTCAATCATATTTTATAGTACAATCGAACGTATTATAAGAAATTAAACATTGCGAAGAAGTCCAAAAAACATTCATGATTCTCAGCAGAACCAATAGCAAACACGCATTAAATTTACAAATGAAGGAAATAATTCGAATATGATTTTCATGTTTTTTTCTTTGGGTCGACTAGTCCTTTGAATCTTTATTCGACTAGTTTCGCCTTCTACCGCATTATCTAGAATGAATACATATTACAAAGACAACCTATAAATATTTTGCAGATCTGTTTGGACCACAGAATACACCTTAAATTCTGTCGTAGAGGTGGGGGTTTCCAAATTATCAGAGATTTAACAGCGGGAAGTGGTTTAGGTCTAACTGGTCATTGAGAAGATTGTATTTATCGTATTTTTGAAGTTTATTCATTTCCATGGCTTCCAGGTAGTTCATTTTAATTCCTTTTTCACAGTAATGAAGAATCTTAGGTTTAAAACAACGTGAGATCTTATGTCCTGTCGACTCTAGATGTTCCTGAGAAGCAGATTGTCCGTTTTTTATGTGTTCTTTTAGCCTAGTTTCAAAACATCTTCCGGTCTGGCCAACATATGACGACTTACATTCTTCACAGTCCAATCTATAAATTCCAGACTTCTTCATTGGCTCGGATTTGGACAATTTGTTATTAAAGATCATTCTATCCAATCTGCTGTGACTTGAAAATGCTATATTTAAATTATTATTTTTGAAGAATTTAATGATTTTTGAAGAGGGAATGTGTGTATAAGGGATGCCCACAATTCTTAATTCATTTCTGTCATTATTAATATTGATGTAGTGTGGCCTATATAAAAGTCTATTGATGAAGCGTTTCTCTTTCTTTGTAATTACTGTATTGGTTATTTTCAGTGGAAACTGATTGTTCCTACCTATCGTACGAATCACATTAAGTTCTTCCCTGAGGTCTTGTTTTGATAAGGGAATCGGAAAAGCCCTATAGATCATTGAATTGATTCCTGCGATTCGGTGGCTTATTGGACTGAACGAATTGAAATTTATGATGGCGTCAGAGAAAGTAGGTTTCCTGAATATTTTGTACGAAAATTTATCTTGTTGTTTGGAAATTGTAAGGTCAATTAGAATTTGGTGCAGTGCTTCTGGTTAGTGTTCCATCATTCAGCAGAAAGATATCGTTTGAGATTAAGAATTCCTCCACATTAGAACCATTTTGAGTTAGCATTTCTGACCCCCATAACTGATTTTGGGCATTAAAATCACCACAAAAAATTAAAGGTGGTGTTAAATGGAGATAAAGTTCAGTAAGGAATTCTTAATTAAGTGTTATGTTTGGAGGACAATACAGATGACATATCATAAGGTTCTCGATTTTTATAGTTTGTATTTGTATTTTTTCAGGGGGTTCAATGTATGCAAAATTTATCTCAGAATAGGTTATATTATTTTTTATGATGATTGCTAGTCCACCACCATGGCCTTCGTTTCTATCTTGTCTTAAAATGTGGTAGTCCTTTATATGAAGTTTGAAAGATGGTTTTAAAAAAGTTTCATACAGTAGTATTATATCTGGATTAAAATCTTCAATGAATATTTTCAAATTATTTGAATTAGACTTAATGGATCTTATGTTCCATTGTATAATAGAAAACATTATTTTATTTTTGAAATTTTGGTATGTAAGGTCTAAAACTTATAAAGGTATACTTATTATTGTTATTATATATTTGTATAGGATAGGTATACACATATACACACACACATAACTTTTGAGATTTAGTGAACAATCAGTTATGTCCATAGCTTCACTGTTTGGTACATCATCAATATTATTAAGTTTAGCTTTAATGATTCCCAAAAGACTTTTGTAAAGTTCAATTTCATGACTTTCGATATTTTTTGTAGTTAACATATTTATAAAATCTTCAAACATGTTATTTTCATTCAATATTTCATTTAGACTATTGTTCATTAATATATTAGCTGGATAATTTTGTGAATGAGTATCAAGGCGAATTAGTTGAGATTGATGAACTTCTTTATCATACCCTGGATTTACATTTTGAGGAACCTTTCTTCTTTTAGCTACACTTACATATGAAGACGTGCTTGGTTCATTATGAATTAGATTGCGTCTATCTGGAACACTAATAATTTGGAAACCCCCACCTCTATGACAGAATTTAAGGTGTATTCTGTGGTTCGAACAGATCTGCAAAATATTTATAGGTTGTCTTTGTATGTATTCATTCTTGATAATGCTGTAAAAGGCGAAACTAGTCGAATGAAGAATTGTTCAGTCAGTAATTTTTAGACAAGTATTTATTATTACCTCTCATTTAAATATGAACTATCACAGAGTAATTTCATCGTCCATTGAATTTATTTATAAATATAAATAATCATTTATTTCTAGACAAGCAGCATGTTGTCTGATATACTCAATGGTTGATTTCAGATAGAATTGGGAATTCAGGGTAAGATTTCTTTCAAGAGTATTAGACAACACACTAAAAGATATCACTAGGCTCAAAAAAGTATTGAGATGCCAAGCCGTTACTACTCAACTTGGTATTGTTTGCCAGGAGTTGACACCATTTGGAATGTTTCAATAATAGCGATGGTCAAGAAGATCAACTACTGGAAGAATTACTTGAGGAATAGTTTCCTTTGTTAGTCAAGGGAAAGGCTTCATCTGCTGTTGAAGCTGATATTGCTAGTAACAATAAAGCTACGAAGGAAATTTTATGAATTACCAGATTATTCGAATCAGTGATACAATCCAATCAGATTTCAATTCTTGGAATTAACATTTCAACATCAGCGAAATTGACATAACACTTTCAACGTCATCGCAGAACCAAGTATATTCATTTGGATCATTTTTGATAGAGGAAAACGTCCTAGAAAATGAAAACTTAGTACAAGTTGCAGACCAAACCGTTGAATGAAAAGAAAATTCCATATATTTAAAAAAATGGGTCTTGTTTCAAATAAAATTATGTTTATTAACGAGGGAAGTATCAAGGATTATGCTTTTTTTTGTTACAATTTTTTTTCATTTGAGTTAGCTGTGATATATTCATGAATTAATTGAAATTAACACACTCGACTTAAGTTTTTCTGAATATATCAAAAACTCTTCATATGTTTCAGATGGTTTACCCATTATCAAGAATATACAATGTTGCTGAGTAACATAACAATATTATTGAGTAACATTGTTTACTCTTGGTAATGGATTAACCACCCGAAACATATATTTAATATATTCAATGAAACTCAAGTCAAGTGTGTTAATTTTAATTCATCGTTCAACATAATGTTTCACCAAGAGATAATCGAAACCTCCGTGACATTCATTATTTACCTATGAATTGTTTGATTGAAAAGTTTTATGAAGGTCATTAGAACCGTACAATATTTTCCAACTTCATATCAGGTTATTTCAAATAAAAAATTGATTAATTAAAAGGTACATTCAGTAAGGGTGGTTTGGATTCATGAAATTGTTTGAAGTGATACGTACCCGAATAATTAAAGCTCTATTGATTCCTATCATCAATGCTTCGAAAGTAGCCCTCTGTTGAGATCGGATAATCATCATTAACAATATTTTCTTATTGTTTTGATTCCAGTTATACCATTTTGTTTCCACTAGATTAGTCGATACTAGTTCAAACTGAAAAGTAATGAAAAATATTTCATAAATCAAAACATTTCTACATAATAATTCCTCAGATCATTCCGGTTCATCACAAATAGTTAAATACAACATTATGAGCAATATTGTATTTACACATTATTTCCATTATTTACATAAAAATTATTATGTGAAGGTTGAAAGCAATAATCAATCACGATACCGTTTCATTTCTATCTATGGTTACTTTTGCAACTACTTTCTATGCAGATGAAAATATTTTGTGGAAAAGTTCATAATATAGATGGATCAATAAGCAAGAATTTGACGCTGAATTCGTTTGAAAGTTCTTCGTATGAAACTCATCATTCATTAATACCATATCAAATTTTTGAACATTTTTGTTTCATACAACATAAAATATCATACTTACATCATCCTGGACGTTTTGTCCATCGTTGCAAGCTTCCAGCACAAGTAATAATCCCAATAATAAAAGCCCGTATGCTTGTAGTTTATCGAAGAAATTGACATTCTGTAATATTGTGAAAATGTTATGTAAAAAATTTATTTTTTACCTTCAAATATCGTTTTTTACATAAAAGAATCTTCATATATAGGAAGCAATTCAAATAGATTTTCATAGCTATTTCTTGAATTGCAACATTATATTTTGTTCTCGAATTTCTCGGAGATTTCCTAAATAGTAGGTAATAAAGCTCACGCATCTACATATTGTCAAAATTCAACGTCACTTATATGCCTTCATATACGTAATTATGCGATAAGTTGTCAATATACGAGTATATTTTTCAGTTGGGTTTGATCCTGAGAAAAAGAAAAATTTGTACCTGTTCTTGCGGAATCTGAATTCCGCAAATGTAAAGGTAAAGCGTATGACAGAGACACACCGTTTTATTTCCTAATCCAGATGTTATCATTGTCGTGTAACATAATACGAGGGTCATCAGCAATCAGCATATAATATTTTGACGAAAGCTCAGGTTTTGTACTACGTACAAAAGTTATAGTTATGACCCCAGGACCTTGAAGTATTCTGCATTTCACATCATTTTCAGAAGGTTTCGTTTCTTTAACTTCCACAAACTGTTTTCTTTCCTCTAAGACAGGGGTTCTCAATCTTTTTCAAAGACTGTATCCCTTAATGAAGTATTGAATTTCTGCGTACCCCTTCGTTATTGAAAAGGTGGTGTGTTAAATTAAAAACACGTTACATGTTACACGTTACAAAAACACATTTTTTATAATGCTGTAAAAGGCGAAACTAGTCGAATAAAGAATTGTTCAGTTAGTGATTTTTAGACATGTTTTTATTATTACCTCTCATTTAAAAACACGTTTTTACATAATAACACAATATATTTAAAACACGTTACAAAACATTAATGAGAAGGATGAGATTGTTTCTTTTTACATAGTTCATCAATGTTGGGCTCTAGTTTTGATAAATATAACCTCAAATCGTCCTCAACATTAAGTTTGTTTCTGTATTTATTTTTTAGGTATGTTAAGCTAGAAAACCCTCTTTTACATAAGTAGGTAGTGGAAAAGCCATTAAGAATTTTAAGTGCAGCACTTGCAAGTTCTTGGTATTCATTTCTAACACCGATCCAAAAGTCTAATAACGTAGCACTCTCAAATTTAGTTTTTAGTGTCAGATCACATGATAGTTCAGTCATTTGTTCTTTCTGAAATGTTGTCAGGTTGTTTGTGGTTCCAATAGCATCAAACAAAAACGGGTCTCGGATACAATCCAACTTCTTGTCTGTGGGTGGGAAGTATTCTCTTATATTGGCCTTCAATGAACTGATGTGATGTTCAATTTGTAGTTTTAGGTCAGCAAAATCAGATATGAACTTTTCATTTCGTTGCAAAAATGAGTTCAGTCTCTCAAAACTATTGCAGTTGTTGTTTACTATTTCATTTTCCCAGAGTGATATTTGTTTAATCATTGCGTTTAAACATAGAAAATATCATAAATACTACCTTGCATAGACTTATTCCAGATGTTGAGTTTTTCAAAAATATCACTAAAATAAGCAAATTTTAATAGCCAGTCGAAGTCAATGAGTACTGACGACAGATTAGATTTGTGCTCTATGAAGAAAAGGTGCAATTCTTTTTGCAGCTCAAGCACACGGGCCAACACGTTTCCACGTGAAAGCCAGCGGATTTCAGTGTGTAACAGCAAGTTCTCATGCAGACTACCCATATCTTTACAAAGGATCTTAAATTCACGAGACAGTTGTGGCCTAGTTTTGATGAAATTCACAATTTTTACACTCTCGTCGAGGACTTCTTTCAATTCATCAGGAAGGTGCATGACTGCCAAAGCCTCACGGTGAAGAACACAATGTGTAAATTTACATTCAGGAGACACATTTCTTATCCGTCCTATCAGTCCAGTTATATAACCAGTCATAGATTTGGCACCATCCGTACACACTGACACACAGTTTTTCCACTCAAGTCTGTTTTGTCTCGTCCTTTTGTAGAAATATTTAGTGGCTTACGAAATAGAAAATCTTCAAATATTTTACTCTCACAAATTCCACGCACAAAAACAATCAATTGGGCTAAACCAGCAACATCTGTCGTTTCGTCAATTTGTATTCCAAACCACGGGCTTTCTTGTAATGATTGAACAAGTTGTTCTTTTGTGTTGCTTGCCATGTCACTGACCCTCCGTGAAACCGTGTCATTTGACAGTGGTATACTTTTGACACAATTTGCTTCTTTTTCTCCAAACACGCAAGAAACTATCTCGAATGCAGCAGGGAGAATAAGGCTTTCACCAATAGTGTGGTTTTTGCCAGATTTGGCAATTAGATAACTAACATTATACGAAGCTTTCAGAGCTTGTTCATTTTTGTCTGCACCAGAAAAATGTTTTATAGTAGTTTTCGTACTATTGAGTTCTCCCAAAAGACGTTTAAAATATTGTACATCCTTGTTTTTAAAATTTTTATGTTTACGAGTTTTATGTTTCATAGAGTTTTTGACAAAATTTCTGAACAAACCACACATTGTGGAGAAGGGTCGTCTGAATTTCCTGCCCAAGTAAATCAAATTTTAAGTATGATTCGTCATACTTCTTCTTTTTAACTACACCCTTTGCATATTTTTCAGTGTTTTCATTTTTGAATTCGGATTGGCTGTTAGAATTAGGCCTACTTACATTTTGGGACGTTGATGGCCCAGAATCTTGGTCAATGTCATCATGGGATATTTTTATTTCAGATTTATTTTCTAACAGTGTTCACAAACTGGAAGTAAGGCAAAAACAATTGATAAACACAGATCAACAGGCAGCCGCACTGACCCGCGTCACCGACCGCATGCACAACGGTTCCTCCCCTTGCGCGAACGCTTAGTAGACTCGTCCATTGCAGTATGAAACCAGAGAGTATAATTACAATTTTCATGAACCTACCCCGCTTATCACCTGAAATTTTCTGCGTACCCCTTGGGGCTACGCGTACCACAGTTTGAGAACCACTGCTCTAAGAAGATATTGCTGAGCTTCCAGGCAGCCCCTTGACTAACCCATCAGGTGTAAATTTCTCAGCAGAATTTTGTGATTCACTGTGTTGAACAGTTTTCTTAGTTCGATGAACACAGTATCCACAAAATTTCCTACATTTATATTTTCAATTATACTTTCAACAAAAAAGTCTTGAAAGTCATATTATCGGCGTGAGATCTTGAAAAAGTCTTCCGTTCTTGTTTTCATGACTTTTTCTAGAATTTTTGAGGAAGTAATTTCATATTTTCTTCCTTTTTTCGAAGACTGGAATTATCCTAGAAACTTTTAGGGATAATGGAAAACATCCTTCCCCAAGACATTCGTTTTTCAGTGTAAATAATGTTTCCTCAAAAATGTACGGAATTGTTTCAATATCATTCATTGTTATGTGATTTAAACCCTTGGCACCTACTTTTTTTTACTGAATATATTGCAGTGGTTAATATACAAAATATTTGGGGGGGGGTCAAGAAGGGTGAAAACCAAGACCAAGAAAACGGCAAAACAAAGAAAATACAAGTGAAGGAAAAATCGGTTAAAAAAATGCTCGACCCCCGTGACCTCATATACGCCCCTGATATATTGGCATGCTAAGGTCCAAGTGCCGGTCTCAAATGAACAATGACTTCTTATTCACTTGACAACGGCTAAAGATACATTATTAAGGAAATCTCCGTGAGTTATCAAAACTTCTGAATTGTCTTATGAAAATTTTCAGATCATTTCAGGTTATTTTATTATTCTCAAAAATGAATTTTCGACTTTTTTTTTCAAACATAGCATGTCAGTTCAGATATTTTCATTCAAATTTATAGGCAATGCAAGGTCGATATACAACCAAAAGAAATCGAAAAATCTTTCTCATTTTTTTTTTTAAAAACGTAAGGAAATGATCATCATAAATATAAGTATGTTAGGAATATATTAGTAAAAATTATTCAACATCATTCATACCTTTCAAAGATTCTATAATCCTAATAATCCTATAATTATCATATTAACCCAATTATATACTATATACTCACATAATAAACGCACACCAGACCTCCAAGAAAAGAAAGACAAATTGCAGGTACAAAAAACGGAATTGTAATGCAAAATAAATTATGTACCTCACGAAAATATCTGAAATGTTTTTGAATTATTCCATTGAATTGAATAGAATTGAAGTATTTCAAATGTGTTTACCTACAAATTGATACATGTTCAGTACAGCATATTTTCAAATGTTTCTCTATATTTTTATCTTCTGATATTTCGTATGAATCAGTCCTTTTGATGAAGTCGGACAGAATTTGCAAACGTATCCTTATCATAGTAGTAAAATATTTAACTACCACAAACAATCCAAGAAGAAGAGCAATCCCTAGAGTTTGTGAGATATTAACGAAGCATTCCAGAATGAATTGAATCTTCGGAAATGCAGCAAATACTTTTCGTAGATAGATTTTCTCGGGATAAAGGGAAGAGTCAGTGAAAAATCCAATAAAAATACTTAACAAAACTTGTGTTAAAATCCAAAAAAGAATGAAATAATATCTGAAATACATTCTTCGAATTCGCGCATGTATTTTTCTCTGGGTGTATGAATTTGTTCTTTCTGAAGCCCAAAAACACATCAATTTCTCAATTTTATCTTTTGAGCCACTGACAAAAAAATACTCTACTGCAAGATATATTATTATCTGAAAATAGTAAATACAAATATTAATAATCTCCATGAAGCAGATTATTATTTCGAATTCAGAGAGATGGAAATTTCATATTCACTGAACTGCTCAAGTTTTCTAACTGTAAGTAATTAATTCACTAAAAATCTTGAAGATCTTGGAATGACCTATTAATAATTGCAGGCATGAAAAAAAATTATTTTTCACGTGAGAGTGGTAATCTTATCTTACTTCCAAGTGCTCAATAACCGAATGCAATAAACCAAAGAAATAAGCAACTGTACAGTCGGGCATAAAATCCAACTGAGAACTGGACTTTTACCTGCAGTTGGGGCATAAAAATACCCTGATATCCGATCAAGTTGATTTTAGTAATTCATCCTACAAGTACATACGAACAAGAATACAAAAATCAATAATAACTCAAGAGGTATTGGATTTCTTTATTTCCAATAAAGAAATTCATTTCCGAATTTCCCAGTAAAATAAAATGAGCGCAATAGAATTTCTATTCAATTGTAAATTCGCAATTATCACTAATATTATCAATTAACAAATTTGGGACCTTGCGTCACTTGTGAAGATATTCTATACAAATATTGAATCTTCAATTTTCTTACCACAAGTATATACATATATACTCGTATATATATATATATATATATATATATATATATATATATATATATATTTCAAGATTCACAAGTCATTCATTACTAGTATATACTGAGACTCTTAATCGAAATATCGAAATATTTCAAATAAAATTCTCAGGGAGCTGTCTACACAATTGTTGTCAACGAGAACGAACCCATCACTTTCGAGAGTGAATATTAAGAGCGTCTCGAAAAATTCATCGATCTTGTTGAATGATAATAGGATACAATTTTTTCATCATTATTATGAATCATCAGTCCATATTTAGTCAATCAATAAAGAATCGATGACTTTCAAAACGCACATAGGTCCCATACCAAATTGAGGACAGTTTTACTGAGTGAAATATTCACTTAGGCTCCCTCTATCGGAGAAAGGTCGTATAAACTCTCCCTGCCGTTCTAGATTCCTACTCATGACAACAAGAGTGAGAGTAGAAGGCTTTGTAGATGTTTCATTCGAACACTACAGAAAATTGTCCGCAATGTGTACGAATGATCCCATGCCTAAACGCTCCAGATCACGCCCTAGCGGGCAAAAGTGTAGCTAGTTTCAAGATTCACAAGTCATTCAATACTAGCAAATACTGAGACTCTTAATCGAAATATGTCAAATAAAATTCTCAGGGAGCTGTCTACACAATTGTTGTCAACGAAAACAGAGCAACACGGTCAACAGCAAAGTTGATGTTAATGCGTTAAGCGCGATATATACACCACTAATACAATGCAATACACGCATGCGCATGTCGGATAGTGAAGGTGGAGTCAAGAAATGTAACGGCGGCCATCGAACGTTATGATGAGTTACAATTTATTATACAAATTTTTATATTTATATTTATGTTTTATATTTATATTTTATTTGGTGACAACCCACTTTCGTCTATTTTAATCTCAGTACTTTGGTCCTTTTTTAGCTGATGAAGATGGAAACTCCTCCGAAACGTCCACTGTAAGATACTTCGAATTTTAATATATTAATTATACCTGTGAACCAAATTAATATTTGATATAGGTATGTATATGTGTGTGTGAATTGTACTACTTACCTTTTTCTTATATATAATTTGCATTGCCATTTGTGTCCTCTAATAAGTCAAAAATTGAGAAGTGGGAAACGGTTGAACTCGTGTGGAGTCTTTTCTCGAATTGCCGCTCTTAACAATCAAGTTGCCTCCTTGAGAAGCTTAGTTGGGAAACACTGGTACAAACGTTTCGGCGTATCCGCCTTTTTCAATATATTATAATATTTACAAATCTTACTATTTCGTTATTCTTCCAAATGTTACAACAAATTGTCTAAGGCAGCCGAATATATTGATATAAGAGAATATTTTTAATTTTATTCAATGAAAACAGGCTAATAAAAGGAAGTACTTATAACACTTGGAAGGTTTACGAAATTTTTTTTATTAGTTGGAAATATTAACTTTAATTAATATTATTAATATTCTAATTAATAATTGAATTTATTTGAATAATTTATATTATCATTAATATTCAAAGATATGATAAAATTATAATATTAAATTATATTATAATATTAATAAGGCGGATACGATAAATCGTTTATACAGAATAATTGTAGTTATAATTTATTTCATACAATATATCCTACATAATGTCGGCTATACAAACACAGTTGTGACAAGTATAGAAAATGATAGCAAATTGTATTCTCTCTGTATTTTAAAATGAAGGTATTTTCAATAATTGTCATAGCACCAACTATTTTCGAAATAATTCATCTCACCCTGATATTTGACAGCTATTTACCAAACATCCTTTATATTTATCCAATAAAAACTGAACACACAAACACACACCGAGTCACTAATAATTAATATTATAAAGCATAAAATTAATATACTTACATAAAAACTCATAAAAAACATCATAGAATAATTTTTGAAAAAAACTTCTGCCTGACCATTGATTATAAAATCAAGGCACGTTACCATACCCAAAGCAAACCTCAATATTGCGATGAGATAAATTGTTGGTGTTATTATTTTTTGACCTACTATGTATTCATGGTGTTGAACTAAGATCTTTAGAGGATTTTCTGAAATTAATATGTTGAATATTATATACAATCTAGGATCCAGTAAAGATATTAAGACACATATTTTAGGAAAGCCTAAAATTTTCTCAGAGAGACAGTTGTACCTTACCATACATGAAATGGTACTGGGCAGTTATAACAGGTGTGATAATTTGGTGAAAAAAGACATGTTTTAGGAAAGCTGCCGTTTTGATATGTTGAAATATATTATTATAAGTACTCAAAAACGAAATGGCAGGCCAATTCAGTGGTTATTTCCTCGTGGCAGACCATTTGAAAATTGAGAATGGATATAATAACATAAACATCATGTTTTATGTTTTGTTAGACTACAAAGTGCACTTGAAATTAGAAAACGTACTACTAGGGGAGAACAGCTAACGTAAATTTAATGAAAAAAATTTTAAAAAAACGAATGATGATAAATGAAGAGGCCATAAAATGGTAGCAAATTCAGAATCATTTTCGGCATAGTTCCGAAGGAATAATAAAATCTAAACCTACTTACTGCAGGTATATAAAACAATATTGGATGTTCTATTGAAAATCAGAAAAAATTATCTCATAGACATGAAATTAAATTAATTCTCCTAATGCACTGAATTCAAATTCGTTTGAAGATGAATAATTAGTTTCATGTATTCATGTGTTCATGTAATCACAAGTATTCATAAATTATACAAAAATTGAAATCGAAGAAATAGGACAATAGTATCATAAAGAAGAAAGAGAAAAAAATGTCACTATTCCTTATGCGACGTACCTATATATCACTCAGTGATGTATTTACGCGTGAAAGAGTGTCTTTCGGTTAAAAATCTGGATAAAATAATCTCAAAAAGATAAAAAGTTATGAGAAATGATGAATTATGTACTTTCTTGAGTGATGATAGGAATCGACATTGTTGATAATATTATCGAATCAACTGAATTCAAATTCGTTCAAAGATAAAATATACATAACATATAAAACATAAACTAATATTTTCATATTGTTTTTTCCTCAAAGTGTGTCAATTTTGCCGTCAAAAAGAATTGAAAGAGGAGGAATACGGCAGTAATATATTAGGAAGAAGAAACAGAAAACGAAAATCCCTTTATTCCGTGTACTTCGTACATGTATATACTACACACAGATATGTCTCCCGGGCCAAAGCAACCGGCAGATGGGTTTGGCATGAGAGATATGTGCTTCTGATACTTTCAAGAATACTGAAAGTTCCTAAAATATGTCAAAAAGAAGTTTTTTTCCTCAATTTTCAAATGGTCTGCCACAAGGAAATAACCGCGGAATTGGTCTGCCATTTCGTTTTTGAGTAGGTACGTATAATAATCTATTTAAACATTTCAAAACGGCATCTTTCTTAAAATATGTCTTTTTTTTCACCAAATTCCCACACCTGTTTTACCTGCGCAGTACCCAACCTACCGCGACTTCGCTAAACTAAGTACCATTTTCTGTATGGTAGGAAGAACTACCTCACCGAGATAATTTTAGGATTTCCTAAAGTATAAGTCATCAGATGTTTACTGGCTTTTAGACCAATACATCTACAAAGCAATAGAAAACGTCTCAAATAGAAAACCGTAGATATGAAATTACACGAATCGTTCAAAAGATATAGCGTCGAAAAAGATCTCAACTTAGCTGGCAGTTCTGAAAGGTGCGGTCAAGAATATCTAAATAAATGAATGAATAAATATATTTATATATATATTAATCAGATTGAATTCTCGCTTAACTCTTGGTGAAACATAATTGAATATTAAAATAAATTAAACTCTTGGCTTAATGTTTCACGGTTTATTTAACAATATGTATAGTCAACATGTTTCGTGAGTCTTGAAAATGAGCTAACGCTCGAAACATGTTGACTATACATATTGTTAAATAAACCGTGAAACATTAAGCCAAGAGTTTAATTTATTTTAATATTATATATATATATATATATATATATATATATATATATATATATATATATATATACACATCCGAAAAAGTATAGAATGGAAATTTATGATTTCTAGTTTCTTGAATTCATATTCGCCCCTCTGTATGAACTATAAAAAATTCTCCGCCAAATTGACTATTAGAATATCGAAGGATTTAAGTACATGAAATAATGAATATGAAATTATAGCACACAAAGAAAAATATTGCTGAAACTCAGCAAAACAAAATCGTCTGTCTAAAATTGTGCTTTGTTGAAAACAAACGACAAAAGAATATGTTTTTTAAAGATGATAACATTTTCGAAAATATCATCATTGATACCCTCAAAATAACTAATTGTTGAGTGGGCTTCCCCAAGTCAAAGAGTAAGGGGACTCAAAATTGCCTTAATTGACTACCACATCTTCAATTTCGCACCAGATCGCTAGTTCAGTTTTCAACTTAAACGCTCGAACATCACGATCTTTATTAGAATAAATTATCACAAAGTAACGTCGGAGGACTGTAATTATTGGTAGCCAAATGGCTTGAATTATCCAAAATATTGGAACATCACAATAACCTATTTGAATCAATAGTACTCGTATGAGCTGTATGATATAGAGATATAAACTTACCTTTTTCAACAATGAAAATTTTTTCCAACATTTCAACTAGGCTTGATGTTCCAGGCTGGCTGAGAATTTTTGGGGAATGAAGTTGTTAATAAAATTACAATTCATTTTTTTTTTTTCAATATAAAAAAGTTTGACATTCTTGATAAAGAATATGAAAGTCCAAATGCGAATACAATACATATAAGTTTACACGTTCTGTTTAGAAATATAATACGTTCAATATAAAATGAAAAAACTTCAATTGACTATCTTTCGATACATGGTGGAATATTGTTCAAACTGAAGCAATGAAACTAATTGAAAACGCCGGGGAAATTAAAATTAGATTAGAACAAAAAACATTTTGATATATCTTTTCAATATACAAAATTATTTACGAAATCTGCTTATTCCCATTAAACTGGAATATTAATATCATCATCCTTCTTTCAGCTCAATTCATTAGTTGAGTGCTGAATATAATTCTAATATTTTTCGAAAAATTCCATTTTGATCTTGAAGAAAAAATCTAATTGATTTACTTTTAACCGAAAATCATATAATTTTAGCTCTTGAACTTTTTCATTACATCTGCATAATACTTCACATTTTGCCAACATAAAACGAACGTCTTCAATGAATCTGGATAACAACAAAAACTCTTTATAAAAGAGATATTTACGTAACATTTAACTGAAATCAACGATAATATCGAAATATATAGTATTTGTATACAAAATATCATCTAATAATTCTCTTCTTTCAATTAATCTCTTCTAAGAATTATATTGTTTCTAGTATATTTAAGAAGGGAAAAATAAGAATGCAAAGAAGGTACGGTAATACTCGTATATCTGTGTTCAATGTGTGTTATTACTACTTGACACTGTCATATGTTTCGAACGTTCCAATAAGAAGTCTCAGAGAGGATAGTAGAGAAGATATCTTGCAATATCTCGTTTGTATCTCAATATTTGAGTTCTATTTGTCTCGAAATAATTTGGATAAAAATTGTCGGTTAATTTCGAACTTAAACAACTAGAGGCATTATTGTCTATACTTACACCTAAATGAAGACCTTACTACCCGTAGCACTCTTTTCAATAGAGCACAGAAGCCTAATCGGAAAGGATATTAACAGATGAGCGCACGACCAGTCAACAACCGACGAGGTGCGTGAAGGATCAAGTCAGGACTGCAATTCTCAGTCTACGGAGCGCGCTCCTTTTTAGGGGGGCGTGGTGCAACCAAAGGGGCAGCGAACATATTGCAAAGAAGCGATTTTAAGAAACATTTTAAAGAAATATATAAAAAAATATATATTTTTATATTTTAAAATACAAATTGCACATTCACACGTATACGTATACATAAATACAACGTACTCACAAACCATCACACACGGATACAGTAATTCATAATAGTTCGGTTCACCCCATACAACAAAAAATGTCATCATTTGATAGTATGGTTCATAGACTTGTTAACCCGCCGCTTTCGAACGTTGATTTCAAAGAAGAAAAAAGCTTAATTATGCATATAGCCTCAAACAATGAATACCAATCCGAAATACCTAATAAACAACTTAATAAACAAAAAACTTTTCAAAAGGGAGGTTTCAGAAGTATATTCTCTTGTTGAAGAAAAGTCGATATATAGTGTTTTAACTTATATGGGGACACCTGGTTTAAGATTGAAATCACTTTTAGCAAGCTATAAGATCAATATTTCTTTTCGGACCGCTAATAACATTGGTAAAATAATCAAAAATAATAAATCGAAAATTAATGAAAATCCAATGTGTTGGGTATACAAAATTGAATATGGTAGTTGTGGAAAATTTTATATAGGAAGAACTTCCAGAAATTTCCAAATTAGATTATCGGAACATAAACGTAGTTTTGAGAAACAGAAAACTGATTCCCATTATGCTAACCATTCATTAGAAGAATGTCATATATTTAGTTCAGAGTTTGAAATATTGAATAGAGAGATTAAAGGTTCCAAGCTAAATTTTCTAGAATCCTTACATATTGATTAATTCAAAAATTCGGGACTTTTACTCAATATCCAGTTAGAGGTTAACACTAGCCCTCTACTTAATATTTTCAATAAGAATATTCCAGCTAGCAGATCAGATTGACTACCCAGGTTTTAGTTAATTTACATTCAATTTTATGTTTTATGTTCAAAAATTTTATTTTCCTTTATTTGCTCTTAGAAATCCTAGTTGTATATTTGTACTTTCCTTCATTTAGTTGGAATACCTGAGTATTGACTTAATGTAAAATTACACAGAGTATTAATCCAGCATTTGATAAAGAATTAGTACTTCGAACTTCGTCATGTGTATTTTATATTAAATTATGAGAAAATTCTAAATATTGTTTTATTGTGGATATTAATTTTTTCCAAGTACCGGCCTCATCAATTAACAACGTATTCATTAATTAACTCAACAATTTAGAATTCTCATTGAAATGAAATTCACTTATAAATAGAACACATTTCAGCAATTTCAGATTTAAAACAGGATTGATTATTATTTATCAATTTCCTTGAGCCTATCTCGAAAAGTTTCTCAAAGTTATATTTACGATTACAAATTTACATTCTCAATTATTTTCATATGTGATCTATATTTTGTCTTCAAAATATCCAACGCAGATAAACAGGTTTTGCAAAAATGGGTTGTACAAAATTTTAATAGTAGTTTTTTGTAGTGCTCTTGATTTCGGAAAAAAAATGTCGTCATCTAACTTTGCCAGAATTCAAAGTACTACTGAGGTGTCCTTTTATTTCGCCACTTGCAATGAAGCCTATTAAGATTTCAGCTTCGGCAGTTGAGAGATCTCCAAGTGTATTTTGAAGTGGAACCCCGAACCTTTGGTCACTTGATACCAAGCTGAGGTCAGCAAGAAATTACTAAAAATATTACCATGAAACATTTGATGATGATTCAACTTGAAAATATATTAAATTCAAAATATTATGACAAATTTTGAGAATGTCTGTGATACTTGTTATATCCATATTTCGAGCTGTACATCACCTGAATATTATTTTTATAAATTTGAATTGTGTGAATTTCGTTACGTGTGTCCCTCCTCAATAAATTAAAAGTTTTTAAATTTTTAAAGTTTTAAAAATTAAGGTTTCGATTTGGGACATCCTATGTTTCTATTACGCCCAACTCTAATAGCTTTAAAGGGCCTACAAGCTAACATGGCCGTACTATAACAAGAAGTGCATTTCGAGAGGCGCCAAGTTGAGGCATCATAACACAACGCAGCTGAAACAATGGTTATTGACGGTGATTCAAGAATTAGTAAAATAGAAAAACAAGAACGGAAAATTCTCAGAAAGATTTACGGACCAATCAATATAAACGGCATTTGGATGAAAAGACAACAGACTGAACTTAATCAGAAGACAAATACGATAACAGAAGAAATCAGAAAACGAAGATCAAAGTTCTATGCACATATCTACAGAATGAACCAGTTCACAATACCGAAGAAACTACTCGATATAATTATACAGAGTAAATGCGGAACAGAGAGGCTAAAAGAGGTCCAAAAAGATCTACAACAGATCAATATAAAAAATCTCGATGATCGCACTATCGCACTAAGTGTCGCTATAAAATCGCACATGTGAAGTTTGTGCAAAAATCAACTCGCCAACCAGAAATAAAATAGGCAGATAACCCGAAGAAAGAGCATTCAAAGAGGATAAAGCGTTTTAAGGAGGCAGAAAAGATGAAGCAAAACTCCTAAGAATGGCGAATTCAAGTTCAATCGCTCTCGTTATCGGGAAAAATCGTTATAATACATTTATTTTATATATGTATTATACATAACTAATAATAATAATAATTATATAATTTTATTGAGAAACATTCCTTGCATAGTAAAATTCATAGTTACATTCATTTCAATTGATAAATAATTACAACTAAGAGAAATGCTCTCAAAAGGACCGAATTCAGTTTGGAGACTGATCTTCCATTCAGCCCTCGAGCAAAAATATTGGTTCAAACAAAAATCTTGGTTAAATTCATATTTACAATAATATACAATTTTGGTTAAAAAGAAAAGAAAATAAAAATTTCCTCAGAGATATTAAACATTTGAGACAATTTCACATGGTGAAGAACATTTGTGTTCAAAAAATATACAAATATATGATACAAAAAATTGATTCATACATTATTACCTACATCCGAATCATCGAAGTATTCTGACACACTATAGTATGCCTTTGTTAAGAGCAGAGATTCAACTCTCCTTTTAAACAAATGAGCTTTCAGTACTTTCAAATTCGATGGTAAATGGTTGAAAATTTTAATGCTCTGACAATAGAGAGAGTGCTCAAATTTAGCTGTTTTATGCATAGGAATAAGTAGTACATCCCTGTTTCTTGTTGAATACTCATGATTACTATACAATTTAATAAACCTATCTTCATTTTATTTGACATATAACAAACATCTATAAATATATAAACACGGTAAGGTAAGTATGTAATTATTAATGAAGATAGGTTTACAAGATGTTCGCTGATGAATATTGAATATTAATCGACGTATTCGCTTCTGTGTAATAAACACCCTATTTATTTCTGTAGAGCAGCCCCACAGCAGAATATTATAATTTAGATGACTATATACAAGACTGTAATACACATTCATAACACAGTTTCTAGGTATGATGTTCTTGATTCTAGAGATTGCAAAAAATGAGTTACTCAATTTTCTACATAAGACCTCAATGTGTGATGTCCATCTCAAATTTCTGTCTACATAAATTCCAAGAAACTTCGTTGATTGGGATGATGATATAGTGTTGTCCCCATATTTAACATCCAAGGTACTAATTCCATTGCCCTTCAGACAAAACTGAACACATACAGTTTTGTCAACGTTCACCATCAGATTGTTCATTTGACACCAACTAACAAACTCCCTCACAATGCATTCACATGCCTCCAGAAGTTCTTCAGGAGTCCTGCCAGAAACAACCACCGATGAATCATCGGCAAATAGTGTCACCAAAAACCGGGACAACTTCGCAGGCAGATCGTTTATGAACAATATGAATAGAAGAGGTCCGAGTACAGAGCCTTGCGGCACCCCAAGAGCAATATCATGTCTCTGAGAATAACTCTCGCCTATTTTCACCACCATTGTTCTTTCTTCAAGATAACTACGTAACCAATTCAGAAACACACCTCTGAAACCTAAATTGTAGCATTTATCAAGTAAAAATTCAAAGGATAGTGAATCAAATGCGGAACATAAATCAAAAAACAACCCCGCCACAAACAAGTGTTTATCCAAACACTCGTAGACGGATTCAAAAAACTCAACCGCAGCTGACTGAGTTGAGTGGCTGCTTCTGAATCCATGTTGCGCGGAGTGAATTATTTTGAATCTTTTGAGATAACTAATATTCTACCATATTTAAAAATATCGGCGAATATGCCCCTAAAATACGGGAAGAATGAGGAGCGTACTACTGAAGCAACCCATTGTCAAATAGACGACGCAATTTGGAAGATACCTACGAATTTAGAAGAACATTCGATGCCTGCTGTGTCTATGATCTGAGAGATGTTTTTTTATTCCAACTTATAGATGGAATTGTGAAGTAATCATTACTTGACGGTTTTTCATATGGAGTCATAAAAAGATTCTTGGAGAACGAAATTATTACCTCACTTCGATGAACGTGGTGCAACTGATGAGTTACTTGTAGAACGAAACAGCTGTCTTGCTTTTCCATTAGATGTGGCATCGATTTCAATATTCCTTCAACATTTATCCCTAGAAGGGAATAATATGAAGAAGGCATCACATCGCTCACGTTCAAATAGCTAGAACAAATATAACTATTTTTCGATTAATTTGAATTATTCGAATGAATGTTCTAGTATCCCGCAATTGGTAGCAGCCACAGAAACAAGCTCTAAAAACATGTCAACGAATGCAATGAATATATAGTTTCAAAATTCACAAATCATTACTAATAAATACTAAGACTCTCAATCGAAATATTCCAAATAAACTCTCAGGGAGGTGTCTATACAAATGTTGTCAAGGAGAACGAACCCATCACTTTCGAGAGTGAATATTAAGAGCGTTTCGAATAATTCATCGATCTTGTTGAATGATAATAGAATACAATTGTTTTATCATTATTATGAATCGTCAGTCCATATTCAATCTATAAATCAAGAATCGATGACTTTCAAAACGTCCATAGGTCCTATACCATATTGAGGGGAATTTTTCTCAGTGAAAATTTCACGTGAGCTCCTTCTATCGAAGAAAAGACGTATAAAATCTGCCTAGCGTTCAAGATTCCTACTCGTGACAACAATTGCGCGAGTGAAAGGCTTTGTAGACATTTCATTCGAACACTTCAGAAAACTGTCCACAATGTGTAAGAATAGTCCTGTGCCTAATCGCTCCAGATCACACCCCGGCGGGCAAAAGTATAGCTAGTTTCAAGATTAAAAAATCATTCAATACTATAAATACTGAGACTCTTAATCGAAATATTTCGAATATAACTCTCAGGGAGCTGTCTACACAATTTTCTCTCGAAAGTGATGGGTTCGTTCTCGTTGACAACATTTGTGTAGACAACTCCCTGAGAGTTTCATTTGAAATATTTCGATTAAGAGTCTCAGTATTTACTAGTATTGATTGATTTATAAATCTTGAAACTAGCTATACTTTTGACTTAAACTTAAACTTTGACAGCTCCCTGAAAGTTTCATTTGAAATATTTCGATATATCGATTGAGAGTCTCACTATTTAGAATATATATATATATATATATATATATATATATATATATATATATAAATATCGAAATATTTCAAATAAAACTCTCAGGGAGCTGTCTACACACATGTCAACGAGAACGTACCGATCACTTTCGAGAGTGAATATTAAGAGTGTTTCGAAAAAATCATCGATCTTTTGTTTTGTGTGGTCATTTGTTTTGTTTCCACTTATACCCTACATGTTGCAAAACTGAATCGTCAAAAATTTCAACACCCTAGAATGCCAGGCACTTGCATCTGGGGTGTACAATAAGTTGATCGTAAATTTTTTCAAACCATTGGCATAGGAAAATGTTTTGATTTATTCTATTTTGAAATATTGTTAACGACGATGCTCAATTTTTCAATATCTGATACAAAATTTTGAATAGGGCGTGTATTCACAAAAATAGATTATTTTTGGAAAAGACAACACAGACAATATGCTTAACGCTAGATACGCTAAGTTAATAGAAAAATATGAGGCATTATACTATATAATGTGTATCTAGAGAGTTGATATTACATCCAATAAAAGATCACCTGAAAACAAATAATGTATAAAATATGAAGCATCTTCAGCCTTTTTATATTGATTAAAATCAAATTGTAACCATTTAAAGCTTAAAATATACTTTTTTCTATGAAAAAAGTGAATAATATATCACGCAACAGGAAATTTCCATTATATCTACCACTGATAGATCCATTTCTATAAAATTCAATGACTAATTCAATAATTAGAAATGATATTAGCTTTCGAATTGATAGCTATGTTTCGTATTTTATTTATGCCTTGAAAGTTGTGACTATTTTATAATCAGAAATAAAAGTAATACCAGTTTTCATTGGCAATTATTTCATTTCATTCGATCATGTGATATGCTGAATGGATTAAATATATTGAATAATTAATAGGATATATATATATATATATATATATATATATATATATATATATATATATATATATATATATATATATATTGAAAGTTTTTAGCATTAACAGGCTTTTTTAATATGAAAAAGTTTATTTCTGTTGACGTTTCGTTGTTATATTACAACTTTGTCAAAACTAATTAAATTAGTTTTGACAAAGTTGTAACATAACAACGAAACGTCAACAGAAATAAACTTTTTCATATTAAAAAAGCCTGTTAATGCTAAAAACTTTCAAAATAAATACCTCAAACAGGCAATAAATCAATTTCAAGATATATATATATATATATATAGATAAATTAGAAATAATTTTATATTATGTATATAGTTGTTATGTATTCTTAAATTTTCTAATTTTCAGCGCAATTTTTTGAATCTTTTCTTTCATAAGAACCTTCTCCTGACATAACAAGAACAACAAAAAAAAAGGGAAATAGGTATGTCTAAATTTCAGAAAGTTTGATAAGTGGCTTTGCTTATTATGAAATAAAAATATGTGTTAATGGACCCGAAAGTGCATAAATATAATCTTTCACAATATAACGTGGTATTTTATCAAGACTAGACGTAAGTTTATTAGAGAGTTTCTTGGCGGCAATATGATTTGATTCCGAGTTACTGAAATGATATTTATCGCGTCATTACAATCTGAATAGTCCACCTTACATGAATTGTAGTTCAAAGATGTATCATATACCGAACTGAAATATTCAGTAAAGACGTTAGCTATGGATGTTGGTTTATGATAAGTACGCCCGCCATCTCTCATCTCACCAGGAATTCTAGACATACCTTTTTTCTCGTTAATGTGAGACCAGAAAGAAGAGGGATCTTGCACAAAATTATTTTCTGCTGTTTGAATAAAATTTTTATATGCCAAGTCAATATCATTCTTAATGGTTTTTCTCAGATTTTTGTACCTTGCCAGATAAAGGTTATTACCATACCTATTGAAGTTATTCAGATATTTTTCTTTTCTCAATATGTTGTCTATTATATTCGAATTATACCAAGAAGGAAAACGTCTTTTTCCTTCTTATGTCTTATGATGAATAATATTGTTTTCCATAATTAATGGTCACGGACGATTTGAAACTATATCATAAAATTAGATCACAGGATAACTGTGTTCAACTTCAGCTCGTGCTGGACCATGTTGCCAGTCGGTGTAAGGTGAATTATTTAAGTTTGAATGTGTCAAAGTGTAATATTGTCTCTTTCACAAGGAAAAAAGATCGAATTGAGTGTGATTATAGCCTCGGAGGTCTGGTTCTTTCTCGTTCTGATAGGGTGAAAGATCTTGGTATAGTCTTCGATCAGAAACTTCCCTTCAATCCAAACGTCACCCAACTTATTTCATCTTCCTCGAAAATATATGGATTCGTTATACCCAATGGCAATAATTTCAATAATTCCTCAACATTTATAGGACTATTTAATGACCCAATCTGTAGTAAGTTGGAGTACGGCAGCATGATTTGGCATTCTATTTACACTTGCCATCAACGCGATCTTGAGGCCATTCAGAGAAGGTTCTTGAAATTCTGGCTTTGTAAGGAGAAAAGTTTATCCACAGAGAGTCAATTATTTATCCACAGAGAGTCAAAATCTGGCAGTTCATTTCGATGATGATCTTAGGTTTTCTGTTCATTTCAAGCATATCTTGAAGCAATGCTATGCGGTACTTCGAGTCTTATTTGCGAGTAAAAATGTTTTGAGTTTAGAGATGAGGAAAGAGTTATGCCAGAGCTTTGTTATGTCCAAGGTTTTATATGCTCTTACAATTTATTACCCTTGCCTCACATCTGCTGATGCGAAGCGACTCCAAATTATGCAGAATACTTGTAGTAGGTTCATATTTGACTTGAAGAAATTTGATCATATTTCCCATACTTACTCAGCACTTGGTTGGCTTAGGGTGGATGGTTTATATAAATACTCACTTTTGTGCCTTGTCCACAGAATTATGCTAACCTCCGAACCGCCTTACCTTAGAGAAAAATTAATCTGTCGATCTTCTATTCACAACGTACATGTCAGGCATCAGTCTGTACTAACTATGCCAGTCCATCGCTCTGCTATATTTAATAGATCTTTCACTTATAATGCTGTGATTGGTTAAAATGGTTTGAGTGATGAATTGAAAAATATCACTCCCATGTCTACTTTCAAAAAAAGACTGAAGCACCTTCAACTATATCAGCAGAACATGTAATAAGATATAATAGTAAATAGAATATAATAATTGCGGTGTGGTTCTGTGTAAGTGTGCGCTTCGAGGATCGTGACGGCGCATGCACGTGTATGAATTGTTAGTGTTTATTTGCATTGCTTCTTTATAATTTATAATTTTTGATTTATTTGTGTTTTTTCTCTCTTTATCACATGTTTTCTTTTAACTCTAATGGTATTTAGATATTTATATAAATGTTTTTTTTGTTTTAGTGAACTCTAGGAATTCTCTTTTTCTATTAAATATGTATCATACTTCTTTCGTTCATTTTTTATGTTTGTGTTAACATTTTTTTTTCTTCTCTACTTTATTTTCATTTATTTTCCTGAGGTTAGATGGAAGAGTAGCTTATGCTAAATCTCGCCTCTTATGTAGCACAAAATGTGTGACAATAAAGACGTTAATTATTATTATTATTAATTATGACGACTTATTGAGTCGATTTAACTTAATCTCATTATAGGTCAGGAGGGAAACATTTATGTTCAAAATTTCACTTAAGTTTTTCTACAAATTACTGCACAACAGTATTGATTGTCCTCCTCTCTTGTCCGCTTTGAAATTTCGTGTTCCTAGGCAAAATTCTGGTACTACAGAATTATTTCAACTAGACACTCCAAGGACCAACACGCTAATACAATCGTCCATTTGGTTTAATGAGTCTTCATTCAATAGAGTTGTTAGTAAATGTGACATTCACTTTGACTCCAAAGAAGTTATTATTAGGAATTATGTGGGCAAGGGAAATGAGGGACAAAAATTCATTGCTTATTAAATTTTATTGATTCAGTTCTTTGTAATATTTCATTTAATTCTGTTATTCAGTTATTAGTCACTTTTTTAGTTTTTTCAGATTATATTGAGCACTTTGTTATATTCATCTTCATTTTATTCATTTAGTTATTATTCAACATTATGTTATAAATTTCTGTAATTGGGTATTACACCTATTGAGAATGAAGAACTCATTATTATATATAATTACAATAGTAGACATCTGCTTCCATATTTCAATCCAATGTAAGGGCTTTGAACAGGCCATGAAGGGGGTCCTCCGGCGGTGTTGCCAAATTTGAGAAGTTCTTCTACTTTCCTAGTCGGTTGTTCCTAAAGTTTCAAGCATTATCTGAAATATTTTTGTATGATGCGAACGCATAAAAGAATATTATGGGAAGTTATAACAGATTGAATATTATGTTAGGTATTATCAGAACATATTCCTGTAACAGAAAAATGTAAAACACGAGAAAGCAAACATTTTGTTTTTGATAAAGCTCAACTGCGTAAAAAATACTTTTATTATTGTTGCTAAGTTAGTACGGTTATCATTTATCCACTTAAATTAAAAAGGTAAAAATGAGTTTTATTGTTAACTGAACCCATTTTATCATTCCAAAAGTCAGGAATATTCATTTTACTCTAATAATGAACAATTCAATCTACAAAAATGGCATTTGAATTTGACTCCTCGAAAATTTCGTTCAACATTAATTGTGAGTTGAATCATTTCCCGTCTTTCATCTGGGCTTTTCCTAGAAAAGGTACATTTTCTGATGAATAACGCAGTAAATTCTGAAAAATAGAAGGAACCGAATGAGAGAATGATCTCGTTCTTTTTGGTATGCTAGTAATCCCACCAAGTAAAACAAATTTCTCTTCCCTGATGATTTCAGTTTCAGGAAAATGCAAGACACAAATAACTGAAAATCTTGTTGGAGCCCAGTTTTCTCGTGGTCTAGATTTCATCCATTTTCTCCTTGAAACTTCATTTTGATGTAATCTAAATGTTGATACTAGTTGCCCACTCGCCTTCAGGGTGCTGTTATAATTTGATTTACAACCAGAAATGGAACAAGTTATCGACAATTCAAGAGAATACACTAATCAAAAACTTTCCTATTTCAAGCTTAAAACTTACTAAACCACCTATAGTCAACAGTACTCATAATTCACGAATAAATTATTTGTTAAGTAATTCTTATACAAAAACAACAAAAATTTGATATCGATTCGATTGGTACACAAAACACTTCGTTTTTATAATTTGATGTTATGATATCCAAAAATTATCATCATCAACACCTGTAAAACACTATAGAAAATTGATAAATAGAAGATTCATCAAGAAATAGATGATTTATACTGCAACTGTGAAATATTCAACTTCAAACTACGAAAGTCGAAAACAACACAAATTTGAATTTAGCTAAAATTGGTAAACGCATAAAACACTCTTTTTTCTATAGTTAGATGTTGTGATATCAACAAATTATCAACAACACGTGCATTACACCAAAGACTATTGAAAATTATAGAATTTATACCGTGCGCTCAAATTATTCAACTTTTTACTGCGAAAGTTTTGAGCAGCGTTCTATTTGCACTTATGTTGCACCTACAACCATAAGTAATGGTCATGGGTGTAAAGTTCCAATAGACTATCTCGCCGTGTTGCCGTTTTGTCTATTTCATGACCTGTTTAGAGTAGGTCGTACCAGTGCAGTAAATCAGTTCACGTGAGCAGTTGAACTCTTTATGGTTTTAAACGGCAACTGGCAATTTAAGGGTTACAAACGTTTCAAGACAAGCACAGAAATTTATTATGAACTGTGAAGGTTACACGATGAATAAATGAAAACATTTATAAAATCTTCTCTTCTTTTTCAACTTCAATTCAAAAGTATTGAATTCAAATGCGATGAAATATATCATTTGGAAAATATCGTACAGGCAATGAAGTGTACATAATACAATGATTTTAATTAAGATTACATAATAACATGTGAAATATTAACCATAAGTTACGGTGCAAATCGTCCCACAATACAACTCAGTATTTTTTGCAGTCGTGAGTGAAACTGGTAACTAAACTATCGAAACGGAGACTGACAGAACTCTTTCTAATTAAATGTAATACTAAGTATTTAATATAACGTTCTGGATCCTGTGGCTGGATTACTATTCTCAGACTACATTCCATCACATTGTGCTTTGAATTATTAGGAATATTTGATATACCGTCTTCATCATCTGAAAATGAGAATTAAATATCATTATATATCATTTCTACTAGGTTTTCTGCTGATGTAGCATCAAACCGATTTCCCTCAAATCAGAGGAAAAATTAGTAAAATGATGAAGTAAATAAGGAATATCTGTAAATGTATATGGCAATTTATTCCTCTATATAATGGGATATAAACTAAAATTCAAACACTTGAACTCTTTATTTACACTTTATTGACAACATAGCATGTTGTCTTTAAAAGACAACATCTGATGTTTCTCAAAAGACATCTTCAGATGTTAACAGAATAGTATTCTGTTAGCATCTGAAGAAGTCGTTTGTAACGACAAAATGTGTTATGCTATGTTTTTAATAAAGTGTAAATCGAAAGTTCAAGTGTTTGAATTTTGGTTTACATTCAATTATAATGGATTTACATCTATTAAATACTCTATATAATGTCTTGACAACTAAGTTTCAGTCGTTAACGTAACTCTATAAAGCATTTCACTGCCATTTTTGAAACATAAATGTTTATATTATTCATCAGGACTCATAAAATACAAACGTTAAATGAAATGTATTGAAAAAAATATTAAATCCTACGACCAACTAGGCTGAATATTCGACCTAACTGCAAAAAGCAGTGCATGCAGATGGAACAAACATATAACAATGCACAAGATCAAACTATAACAATAAAATATAAAGTGGTCAAAATTGAGGTAACCTAACAATCGTAAACGAATTTAGAATCGGACTGTCGGAACACAGACAAACGTCAACACAGAGAATAAAAATGTAAACATTCAAGAAACAAATGTCACCACAAATAAGTAATACAAAACCTACATCAAGAACTCAAAAATTAGTTGTAGAAACGCTTATTTGAAATTTTTTCGAAAGCAAATGATTGTATAGGTATGCAGCTGATGTCTGTTTTTTCATTTATGCTATTACCATTCCCATTAATATGTTATTGTTAGAATTTGATCATGTGCACTACCATATAGCTGTCATCCTTACCTAACTGTGCGAGTTCATTGAGTAGATAATAGTTGTGCCAATTTTTTTTTATAATATCTATAAAGTAAATAAAGCAGTGCAAGCCGCCAAAAAGTTATTGGCATGGTAATAAAACCATTAAGGAGAGGCAATGCCAAAATTGGTTGAGATTTTTTCATTTCGAAGATTTTTCTCTTGAAGACCACAGTTCACCACGACCAGCTGAGCTTGGTTGGGATGAAGTCAAAGCCATCATCGAAGCGGATCGACCCGTTACTACACTGTTCCCAAACCAAAACCAAACAAGAGGAACCAAACTATTAATTCGGAAGTCTACTTTCGGCAAGTGGACAAATTGAATGCAACAGTCAAGAAAAATCGACCAGAATTGGGTTATTGAAAATGGACCATTTTCCACCAGGACATTGCTAGGCCGCACACGTCTTTGGCGGCTCGCCAGAATTTATGGCGAAATATGAAAGGAAAATGTATTTTCACGCTTCATTTTCAATCACTTATTTTGAGGATAAATGACATCTTTTGAATTGTATGGAAATGATTACTTGGTGCGAACGATAAGTGAAATAAGTACGCGTGGGCTGTATCAGAGAGAAAAAACAATGTATTTGTTTCTATCAGAAATTGATAGGTGGTCTTAACCTAGTTTTATATAAGCATTGCATATTTTAAACAAAATACCTTATCGCTTTGTTTGAATATTATACTATTCCGAAAATAATAGAAGGTTCATTTCGGCTAATACAACTTCATTCATTCATAAACTAATTCACTTGTGTTCAGGACAAGACAATCACACGTCTCACCCAGGATTGAATCAATTCAGCTGACTAAACCCTCTGAGCTGTGCATAGGAAAATCTTTCACTATGTAGGTCAGGGTGCGAATTTACGGTTATATATTTATAGATGATTCTAACTAGTCATATCAAGACAGTGAAAATTCATTGGGAAAACTTAGGAGGGTCAACAATTACTTCAACAGAATGATTGTGAATTTGACCATTGGAAGTATAAATTGCTTTATCTATTACTCTCAATATTTATTATAATCGTTATATACCGGAAGCACTTTTTCTTCTTTTTTTTACTCACTCTAAGAATTAATGTTCTATTGACTTGGACGTTCAATGCTTCAAAAGTAACGCTTTTCTGAGATTGGACAATCATCAATAACAATATTTTTTTATTGACTTCATTCCATTCATACCATTTTGTATTCATCAGATTACTGGAGAATAGTTCGAACTGAAAAATTATTAACAGATAGCAACATTTCCTAATTATCATGGCACATTAATTCTGTGATCATATTAGCAATAAACATTAATCAATAATTTTTTGAGGTAGGTTACAAACAGTCGATTTCCCAGGAATAGTTAGCAACTCACAAAATTTATTTTATTGCATTTTTCAACTCTTCATTTTCGAAATATAAATATACAATATACATAGTAATTATTCAGTCCAATTAATATACTTTTAGACTGCTAACCAATTTTCAACCCATAATTTTGGTTATTAGTAAGTTGGAAGACTTATATTATTAGCTCTTGCCCATAAGTTGAAAAACCATTGAAAACATTTGGACTGTGATATATTACATTTGATATTCAACAATTTGAATTGTTAACAATTTTTAACAATGTAGGTTTTGTGGGAGATGGCCACTACCATTACTTCTTATTAAAACATCTACATTTCATGAAATTATTTATATTCCTACAAGCTTTGCTTCCCAATATAGTATTGAAATCCGTGTCTCAACATTGGAAAAACTATTTAATTAGAAATTCTGCAAATGGAAAAATGATAATTATGGAATACATAAAATTATAAAAATTTCACAAGAAATCTTTTGTTTCGAAAAAGTTTTTTAAAAGGTCCTGAGATTATTGAAAAAATTGTTTAAATAGAAGTCTTATTTTTTCATGAACCGAAATTTCGACTTATAAAACATTTTTAAGTGGTTGAACGCACTTGAACTTGTTTCTGAAAAAAATTTTATTTCAAAGTTAACAGCAAAAATATAACTAATAATATTATTCATTTAAACTTACATCATTCTGAATGTTTTGCCCATCATTGCTTATATCCAACATCAGGAAGATTAGCAATACTAAAATCCCTAATACTTGTAGATTATCGAAGTAATTGTCGCTCTATAGAAATGTAAAAATATATTTACTATAATAATACACAACTTTCAATTGAAATCTTTATTTCAGCGCATAAACAATCAATACGGAGAAAGAAACTGAGATCCTGCATGAAAATGATATGGAATTATAAAACAATCATTCTATAACTGACACGATTATTGCAAATTAAAAGGATAATAGAGATCGTTGTGAAATAAAAATTAAATTCTAAAATCAAAGAAAATATTAAAATAACATTTGGTAACAATTTTTCCATCATGGTACTAACGAGTATTCAACGCAATAATATAATATAAGATAATCTGAGAATTTTTAGAAGTTGGGGATAAATATAAATCACTGTAAATCTTTTTTTTCATTGTTTTTGTTTTCCATTCATAATTAATCAATCATAATTAGTTAATCAATGAAATCGATATTGAATCGTTAGAAAATATCACTCATTCATTGATAATAATGAGGAATTCTTTTCGATATAAATACAAAAAACTCAACTAAGGAGATATTTCACGAAAACTTTTTCGGTGCATAGGCCTTGATAAAGAAAGGAATTTCATGAAAAATTTCATCTTCAAAGGCTATAAAACTAAAATTTATTTCATTGAACAATTATTTTACAAAGGCTTCAAAAATTATATGAAATTTATACAAAAAAAAATCAATATATTTTTCAATTTCAAATACATTCAGTGTTCTTGTAAATAATAATTTTTCGTTAATTCCGTGATTTGTTCATTCATAATATTTCTATTTTCAACATTATTATTCATTTTGTCGAAAAATTTATTGAAAAAGATTATTTCTTTCCCGTAAAAATAATCACTACTCAGTGAAGATAATATTGAAATAATCCATGAATTTTAAAATATGATTGAGAATGAATCAAAACTACTCATAAAAACAAGAAATGATCACTTTTTCGAATACATACATCTAATATGTCTAAATATATGCCATATACTCACATAGTAAATGAACACCAAACTTCCAAGAAAATAAAGAATGCCAGTATGTACAAATAATAAAACTGGAATGAAGCATGCCTTTTGACACACTTGAAGAAATCTGTTATTTCAAAATAAATAACTTCAATTTAATTGAATAAGGTTCGGATATATCAAGTATATTTACCTCATAATTAACATATGTTGAGAGCAGCATATTTTCAAATGTTTTCCGATATTAACGTCATCTGAAATTTCATATATATCAATCTGATTCAAGAAATCAGTTAACAAATTTAATTGGATATTTATTGTCTGGACAGCATATTTGATGATAGGAACGTTTGCTGGAGTCAGAAAAATCCAAAGAGCATGTGAGATATTAACGAAGCATTCCAGAATGAACACAATTCTTGGAGAAGAAGCAAAGATTTTTCTTACGTAAATTTTTTCAGGATAAAGAAAAGAGTCGGTGAAGAACCCAGCAAAAATGCTTAACGAAGCAATTGTTGAAGTCCAAATGATGCCAAAATTATATATTAAGAACGTTTTTCTCAATTTTATATCTATTTTTTTCTTAGTGGCTAATGTTGCTGTTTCTGTATCCCAAAAGCATTCGATTTTTTCGTATCTATCATGTTCCGAACCCCCGAATAAAACCTGTACGATTACAAGGTATAGTACAACCTGAAAAAAAATATGAGATAATCCACTAGAAATTTGTGCTCTCTTTGAATATGAAATGTATAGGGAAAAGTGGGGTAATGGGGAACACCTAACTTATAACGCCTAAAAAAATTAAAAGAAAGTCACAAATATAATCAACTTTTATTGCAACATTAACTTTACTAATGTAAAATAATAACAAATAACTTAAATCAAAATTCTTGAAAATAAACTCTAAAAAAAAAATTAATGAAAATAAAAAGTATTGGTGTTCTCATTTACCCGATACCATATGGGGTAATTGAGATCAGTCCGCGGGGGAAATAGGAACGATATGGGGTAATTGTGAACGACATAACAAGATCTCTACAAGTATTACAATTATTTTATTTGTCAGAAATCACAGACGTAACGGGTACTGGATTGACCGGAGGTACGTTTATCATGTGTCCAGTTGTTACATTCAGCGCACATAATCCAGTCTTCTTTAGGTGGAGATTCATATTTTTCGCAGCAGAATATACAGTAATACTCCCCTTCATTTTCATTATCTTCTAACATCTTCTTCAAATTTCTGACTCCCTCACTCTTAACTTGTTGCTTTATTTTCTTAATATTAGTGGCCTTTATCTTCTGAACTTTTTCTTTTTTTATTTTCCTTTCAACTTGTCTTTTCTCTTTTTCCTCTAGTTGATATTTCATAGGTGTGCTGGATAAAATCTGGACATGTTTCTTATTTCCTGTCTATATCCTATATATATATATATATATATATATATATATATATATATATATATATATATATATATATATATATATATATATATATATGTATATACAATATTTGAATAATGTTCAACGCGGGGGAAAATTTCAATTAAAAGTAGACACTGTCGGCATACCCTGCAATTAGTAGCAGCCGTTGACACGTGTTTCGAGCTTATTGGCTCTCCTCAGAACGGCGTAGCCAAGTTCAAGTCACACGAATCTGGATACAAAAAAACAAGAAAGTGTGTCGACTTCCTTCAGTGGAGTGTCTGTTTCTTTCTTGTTTTTCTATCTCCAGATTCGTACAACTTGAACTTGGCTACGCCGTTCTGAGGAGAGCCAACAAGCTCTAAACACGCATCAACGGCTGCTACTAATTGTGGGATATGCCGACAGTGTCTACTTTTGATTTATATATATATATATATATATATATATATATATATATATATATATACACCTATATATCCTATTTATATCTAGGTGTGGTTTTTCTTTTGTAATGACGAGGCATCTAAAACAATTTGTAGTGTTAGAATATTTATACAAGATTGATCAGTTCATAGGGGTAATTGGGAACGTTCACATTTACCCTCCGGACACCGTTTCTAATTACCCGAAGTAGACAACTCAAATCTAAATGGACGTTACTTGCAATATATCTTCAATGATTTTAAAGCCACAGTAAAATGTAAAAACAGATATTACATGAAAGATATTAACAATATGTGTCGTCTTTAGGCTCAAAAATATGCTCATTACATCGATTTCTACATACGACAAAAATTGTAATGAAAATACGAAATAATGTTGTTTGACTATCCGTGGCAGGATGCGCGCGAATTCTTCTTTACACTTCTGCAAGAGAACTTAGGGACCCTGAGCGCGTCTACTTAACGTACAAGGCCGGTGTAGTGCTGGAAAAAGTATTTGATATTCAACTGTTTCTATTTACCCGCCGTTCCCAATTACGCCACTTTCCCCTACACATAGATTTCGAGGTACAAGAAGGAATATGGATGAAAATATATGAAATTGAATGAACTCCAATGAAATCAATCACAATTAGTAGATCAACACCTATAGAATTTCACCTATTGGATAGAGTCATCCGTTACATATCATAATGCACAGTATTGAAAAGAAAACAAACTTTGTTTTTATCGGTTTATTTATTATATTGCCACTGCAGATTCGTAGTATTACTACATTGTATGTCTTGAAAAATGTGCATGAAAATCAAATTAGCTTTGGTGCGAACCATCACTTCCGAAGAAGATGATGGACGTAGTTCAACTGATCAGATCTATGAAGCATAAAACAGACTTTATCGTGTTTTAACTGTTTTCAATATTCACCAACATTATCCCTAAAGTGTACATGTACTAATATCGTACATGTTCTACATATCACTTGAACTCTTCGCTATTTTCAATTTCCAGTTTGAAAACTTGTGTTAATTCAATAAGGTGTTGATTATATGTCTCATTCTTATAAAAAAACGATCTATTTTGGTCTATTTCCAATGATTCAATCAATCAAATGAGATCTAGTTCATGTAAACACACAAATGACAACATAACTAGAATGGAATTGATGAATTATTGAAAACAGAGGTGATTAAATTGACCTATATTTACTTCATAAAATGGAAAAACTAAGACACTTACATGAAAACTCATGCAGAAGCTGAAAGAATACTTCTTTAAAAAAACTTCAAACTGCCCATTAATTATAAAGTCAAGGGCTGATAATATCGTCGATATAAACTTCATCAAAGATAGAAAGTAAATTACGGGTGTTATTATTTTATGAGTGAATAAAGTCTTTGCGTGTGCAATACAGTAGGCCATAGGTTCCTCTGAAATTAAATATCTATTAGATTTGTATAGGCATATATATATATATATATATATATATATATATATATATATATATATATATATATATCTTGAAATTGATTTATTGCCTGTTTAAGATATTTTATTTCGAAAGTTTTTAGCAATAACAGGCTTTTTTGATATGAAAAAGTTTATTTTTGTTGACGTTTCGTTGTTATATTACAACTTTGTCAAAACTAATGAATAATTGAATTCATGATAAAATTCAAATATTCATCAGTTTTGACAAAGTTGTAATATAACAACGAAACGTCAACAAAAATGAACTTTTTCATATCAAAAAAAACCCTTTATTGCTAAAAACTTTCGAAATATAATATATATATATATATATATATATATATATATATATATATATATATATATATATATATATATATATATATATATAGAAAATGAACACTAGAACATTCATTCGAAAAATTGAAATTAATCAAGAGAATGTTATAGTAGAGCTAGATATGTGAACGTGTACGATGTGATGTCTCCATTATCCTTCAAGGGATAAATGTTAGAGAAATATTGAAATCGATGCCACACCTGATGGAAGTGCGAGACATATATGTTTCGTTCTGCAAGGAACTCGTCAGTCGCAACACGTCCATCGAAGTGAGGCAACGATTTCAACCTCCAAACATCTTCTTGTTATTTCAAGTGGAAGATCGTTGAGTAATGAATACTCTACAATTCCATCTATAGAAATCAGTAGAAAACACCTCTGTCAGATTACAGACACACCAAGCATCGAAATTTCACATATCTTCTATACCCGTAGGTATCTACTAAATTGCAATGTTTATTTGACAAATATCATCGAACGATGTTTTCAAATGTCAATAGGTTGCGTTAGTAGTACGCTCGCGTTCATTCCCGTATTCCAGGGCCCTATTCGGCGATATTTTTATGGAAATGAAATTTTTTTGTGCTTATGGCACTGAATGAAATATTTAAGAAAATGAACACTAGAACATTCATTAGAAAAATTGAAATTAATCAAGAGAATGTTATAGTAGAGCTAGATATGTGAACGTGTACGATGTGATGTCTCCATTATCCTTCAAGGGATAAATGTTAGAGAAATATTGAAATCGATGCCACACCTGATGGAAGTGCGAGACATATATGTTTCGTTCTGCAAGGAACTCGTCAGTCGCAACACGTCCATCGAAGTGAGGCAACGATTTCAACCTCCAAACATCTTCTTGTTATTTCAAGTGGAAGATCGTTGAGTAATGAATACTCTACAATTCCATCTATAGAAATCAGTAGAAAACACCTCTGTCAGATTACAGACACACCAAGCATCGAAATTTCACATATCTTCTATACCCGTAGGTATCTACTAAATTGCAATGTCTATTTGACAAATATCATCGAACGATGTTTTCAAATGTCAATAGGTTGCGTTAGTAGTACGCTCGCGTTCATTCCCGTAATCCAGGGCCCTATTCGGCGATATTTTTATGGAAATGAAATTTTTTTGTGCTTATGGCACTGAATGAAATATTTAAGAAAATGAACACTAGAACATTCATTTGAAAAATTGAAATTAATCAAGAGAATGTTATAGTAGAGCTAGATATGTGAACGTGTACGATGTGATGTCTCCATTATCCTTCAAGGGATAAATGTTTTTCAAATGAATGTTCTAGTGTTCATTTTCTTAAATATTTTATTCAGTGCCATAAGCACAAAAAAATTCATTTCCATATATATATAATATATATATATATATATATATATATATATATATATATATATATATATATATATATATATATATATATATATATATATATATATATATTATATATATATATATATATATATATATATATATATATATATATATATATATAATTAATCGTCTTCTCTCAAACGTACAATGAATAAAATTAAATATCAGAATAAGAGGATTGCGGTCTGTGTAAATACGTTATTTTCCCAAAAACTCAATGAAGCTCAATCGCTTAATATAGCACAGTGACTACTAAACAACAATTTTTCTACTGATCTTAAGGACCGGACACCTATGTTACTAAACAACAATGTAATATACAAATTATCATACTTGAGATTTGAAAGCACGTATATAGGCCAAACCCCAATGCCTCAAACAAAGGATAACACAGCATTAAAGAGACTGCCGCTCTATGAAACACTCCTGTGCTATTGTTAAACATTTTGAAACACAAAACTTACGTTTGACTTTTAAGGATTATTGATCGACATTGAAATTATAAGACTAGGCTATTCCTTGAAATGTGTCACATAAAAAATGATGAGAACTGTGTAAACTATGTATTTGACATTGGTCAATTGAGCAACATCTTCTGCAATCTCTTGAATGTGAAAAATTTCAAACCAAACCACCACTAATAGAATGTTGCTCTTATCAGACAATGTGTAGTCTCCCCTGCTGTGTTTTAATGTTTTGTTGCTTTTAGAGCTGTAAGTTTCGAAAATTTCATTGGTTCATAGTCTGATAACGTCATTTTATTTTTTGTATACACGTGAGAAAGTCACGAAATAGTGACGAAATATTGAGCATATAAGAAAATAAAGTATATACTCAGACCGCAATCTTGATATTCCGATATTTAATTATATATATATATATATATATATATATATATATATATATATATATATATATATATATATATATATATATATATATATATATATATATATATATATATATATATATATATATATATATATATATATATATATATATATATATATATATATATATATATATATATATATATATATATATATATATATATATATATATAAAAAAATTGATTTATGGCCTGTTGGTCAAGGTCAAACTCATTCTTTTGAAAAATCAAATTGGTTTTTTTTGTATTTTCCCATATTTATTTTAAGTATCAGTGGAATATTTCTGACTAAGCATTCGCTTCGGAAGTTTCAGTCTTCTTCACCTCTAAAACCTGTGAATAACTCCTGGTAAGGAAGGTGATTCTTATGAGTGTGATTTATATATACATATATATATATATATATATATATATATATATATATATATATATATATATATATATATATATATATATATATATATATATATATATATATATATATATATATATATATATATATATATATATATATATATATATATAATTAAGTACATATAGTTGAGATTCTATAGTTATTATATTTTATATTATATTCATTCTGGATAGGTATATTAATATACATATCCAGAATATGTATATTAATTAGTTTATGTGTGTGTAATTGAAGGTAGATCTGGAAAGAATGAGTTTCGAGATGTGATGTTTGATGATTATTGTGTATTTATTTTATGAGTGTTTATATTATTATTATATAATACTATAAATTCAAAAAACAGTAAATCTAACGAGAATAATTACATTCCCCTACCACATATTCCAAATTTGAATACAAACATTGCTAAAATATTGAAACCTTATAATTTAATAATAGCTCATACTGCCAAAAATCAGATCAAACAAATATATACCAATTGAAAATATATATTATTAAAAGGTGAAACAGTAACTCAGAAAAAAAATATAATGTTTATAATATACCATGTGATAATTGCAGTAAATGCTATATGGGACATACATCACAAGAAAGAATTAAAGAGCATAAACTCAAATAACAACCTTACATAAACATAAAATGACTGAAAAATATGATTTTGATGATAACAATACAAAGATTTTAGCAACTGAAAAAAACAAAAAATGTAGAGAAATTTTAGAAATGTTACAAATTCGTAAAAATTTGGAAACCCAGTTAAATGAAAGAACAGACATTAAACATCTTAATTCTATTTACGATTTGATAAACCTTACAAATAACACTCATAAAATGAATACACAACAATCGCCAAACATTACATCTCAAAACTCATTATTTCCTAATCTACCTTCAATTTCACACACATAAACCAATTAATATACATATTCTGGATAAGTATAAAACTAAACTATATGTACTTAATTATATATGTATAAATAAATCGCACTCATAAGAATCACCTGGCTTACCATGAATTTTTCAGAGGTTTCCTCATGGTAAGAAGACTAAAACTTCCGAAGCCAGAAATATTCCTCTGTTACTAAAAATAAATATGTGAAAATACAAAAACACTAAATTGTTTCTTTTCAAAAAATAAGTTTGACGTTTTGATATCTATAGTAATTCATAAAATTCAATTACTCATCAGATTTGACAAAGTTGTGGTATACAACGAAACGACAACGAAAATAAAGTTTTCAACATCAAAATAAGCCTTTTATCGCTAAAAATATTCAATATATATATATATATATATATATATATATACATATATAGTTTCAAGATTCACGAATCAATCATACTAGTAAATACTGAGACTCTTAATTGAAATATTCCAAATAAAACCCTCATGGAGCTGTCTACACAAATGTTGAATATAAACTTAATTCAATTACTTGAATTTATGATTTACACTTTATTAACTACATAGCATGACACGTTTCGTCGTTACAAAAGACTTCTTCAGATGCTTACAGAGCATCTGTAAACATCTGAAGAAATCGTTAATAACGACGAAACACGTCATGCTATGTAGTTGATAAAGTATATATCATATATTCAAGTGTTTGGATTTGAGTTTATATTCAATTTAAATGGATTTACATCATGTAAACGCCAACACTATCAAATACACAAATGTTGTCAACGGAAACGAACCTATCACTTTCGAGAGTGAATATTAAGTGCGTTTCGAAAATATCATCAATTTTAATGAATGATAATAGTATACAATTGTTTCATAATTATTATTTATCATCAATCCGTATTTAATCAATAAATCAAAAATAGAAGACTTTCTAAACACAGGTTATATCCAAATGAGGACAAGTTCGTGAACTAATCTCCTGAATTCCTTCTATCGAAGAAAAGACGTATAAACTCTCACTATCATTATAGATTCCTCCTTCTAACAACATCAGTGAGCGTACGTAGAGACTTTGTAGACATTTCATTCAAACATTCCAGAGCTAAAATTGCTCCAGATTACACCCAGGTGGACAAAACGATAACTAGCTTCCAGATTCACAATTCATTCACACTTGGGTAATACTGACATAATAATATTAATAATTAATAAAATTGTTCAATACTTACATAATAGGACCTAATTATTCCATAAAAATATTTCTCAAAAAAAAACTCTCAGAGACCTGTCTACACAAAAGTTGTGGACAAGAACGAAGCGCACTTAATATTCACCCTCGAAAGTGATGGGTTCGTTCTCGTTGACAACATTTGTGTAGACAACACTTTGAGAGTTTTTTTTTTATTTTGATATTTCGATTAAGAGTCCCAGTTATCGACTAAGTATGAAAGATTTGTAATTCTCAAAACTAAATTTTTTTCCTATAACGTATCGGTTATTATTTTAACCTTCATCAAATTGATCGAACTGATACAAATTGTCATGTGATCGCACAAACATGAATACCTCAGACACAAAAGTCGACTGAAATAACAATTAGGTATATTGACAATTACACTCAAAATATCTGAAATTTTTCTTCCAAAACACAGCAACACTTTCATCTCTCAAACCATATTGTAGATATATGATATTATGATATGATATATAGATATATTGTAGATATGTAGATATATCTACAATATGTTTTAACAGATGAACGTGTTGTGTTTTGGAAGAAAATTTTAGATATTTTCAGTGTAATTGTGAATATAATTGTTATTTCAGTCGACTTTTGTGTCTGAGGTATTCATGTTTGTGCGATCACATAATAACTTGTATCAATTTGATAAAGATTAAAATAATAACCGAAACGTTATTGGAAAAAATTCAACATCATTTTGTTTTAATTGAAACAAAAAACCCAAAAAGCGAAGTTTTACTATATATATATATATATATATATATATATATATATATATATATATATATATATTTATATATATATATATATATATATATATATATATATATATATATATATATATATACATATAGTTATATTATATATATATATATATATATATATATATATATATATATTTCGAAGGTTTTTAGCAATAACAGGCTTTTTTTGATATGAAAAACTTTATTTTTGTTGACGTTTCGTTGTTATATTACAACTTTGTCAAAACTAATCAATTTCAAGAAATATGTATATATATATATATATATATATATATATATATATATATATATATATATATATATATATATATATATATATATATAGTTACCGGCCAAACCCGATTTAGGCCAAACTAGTTTTTCCTAGGTTAAACTAGATCATCCTATATGCGATCGGATGAACCGTTACAGACTAGGCTAAACTGGTCTGTCCTAAGGGCGATAGGAGGAACTGGTTGAGCCTAATATGAAAAGTACACTTCAGGATAAACTAGTTCGGCCTAGTCTATACTTATTTACTCAGTCAGAAATGTTTAAGCGAGTACGTGTTCAGTTCATGAAAAACAGTGCCTTTCACTCAGGAGTAAAACAATCGCCTTACAATGCTTTATCTGGTATAGAGCCTAGAGTAGGACTTTCGGCCTCATTGTTGCCGCAAGAAATAATAAATGATATTCGGGATGAAGATGACCTTAGAAAAGTTATCGAAAATAATTCGAATAGTAACCAAAGTGAAGATCGTGATGGTGGCGTTGTGGAAATTGACCCACAGAACTTTCAAGATGCTAGAAAAACGGCGGCTGGAAATCTTGAAACATTCGGTTGGTTGAGGGCAAGGTTTCGTAAGGTGCAGCTGCGTAAGGAACTGTTTGACAATCAGGTGCAAATACAAGAAAAAACTGGTGATTTTTTAGAAATGCCATCAGAGTACACCATGCAAAAATAAGTGACATTGATTTTAATTTAATTAATAAATGCATCTTGATTTTTGAATTTGGTATTTTATTATTTTCTGTTAGTATAGACTAGGCCATGCTAGTTTATTCTGAAGTGTACTTATTCAAATCAGGCTAAACCAGTTCCTCCTAGGTTGAACTAGTTTCTCCTATCGCCCTTAGGACAGACCAGTTTGGCCTAGTCTGTACCAGTTAGTCCGATCGCATATAAGATGAACTAGTCTAGTCTAGGCAAAACTAGTTTGGCATAAATCGGGTTTGGCCGGTAACATATATATATATATATATATATATATATATATATATATATATATATATATATATATATATATATCCATCAATACAGCGATCAATCAAATGTTCTCAATTATGTGATATAATATGAATTATAATGTCATTAGAACTGTCGCACAATTGTTTTAACATTGTTAGATTTTGCGATGTATCGAGATCCCTTGACAAAACAGAATTATATTATACCGAATATATGAAATCATGGTTCTTGATTTGATTATATACGAAAAAAACTAAAAAAAACCGAACACTTATCAGTACAATTTCTGTCATGTCATTTTGATTAGCGTAAATTGATGAAGAAATCATTTAATTATTGGGATTATCTGATACTTCATTACAAATCACAAATTTTCATTGATATATCTAAAATACTTCGAACTTTTACTTAATTTTGAATTAAGTAAAAGTTCGAAGAAATTTTGTTCGATTTGACAATTGAACGAAATTTCATTGAAGTTTTATTGAAGATTGTTTCTGTTTATTCGCGAAATATTTACATGTTTATGATTTCAGTAATTTCTTCCACATTTTGCAATTTTTGATCGATACTAAAAGTAGTACAATTTCAGATATTTAATTTCTAATAAGAATCAACTTACTTTTCTTCAAGATTGGTATTTTCTTCAAATTCCGATATATGCCTCTTTCTTGGACTATTGGGCAGGCTGAGAAGGATATAAATTATAATATTTTGACGTAATTATGAGCAAATTCAAAAATTATTTCGTGTTTTGCAATTTGAAAGGCAATACAATATTTAAAACATTTTTTAGAAACCTATCAGTGCATAAAAATGTCTAATTCCTAAATTCATATCGAATATAAAATAGAAAACAACTTCAGTTTTTTTCACAATATTGGGAAGCATTGTTCAAAACTTGATCCACTAATACCAAAAATTGGGATAAAAAATCTCTTGAACATCAGACCAAGTATCGAAATTATGCCATAATCATTAGGTTCACTTTTTAATACAAAATGTTTGAATAATACAAGAAAAAGATATTTTTATTATAATTAAAACATGAATCTCCATAGAGCAGAAAATTTTGAGTAGTTCCAATATATCTTTTTCGACCATTCTTCAATGCTAAGCTACTAATTTTGAAATAATTCCTATACCAATGGTAGAAAACCGTTTATCAATATTTGTATCCTATATAGAATTGTGGTTACCTCATATGTAAAATTAAATTTTGAAGGAAAATTCGAAATACATTAAAAAACATCTGAACTTAAAAACAATGAAACAGTGCCAATTAACTCATTTAAATATGAATCAGTATTTATACTGTAAATGTATCTGTTCCCACAATAATATAAGTAAACGGACCTGTGTAAATTGACACATTCAAGTATCTCTAAATACTTTTGAATCGATGCAAATTTTAATTCATTCTCCTATCTATGTAAAATTCATTGAAACCAAAAATTTTAAGGATGAAATATAGTTTCAATTCAATTATTCTTTTCATTATTTCGCACTGTCATATGATTCTAACATAAGTATGTTATATTGTATGAAGAATATTGATACCAACTTTTGTCAAATAGTACCTATGTCAAATCTTCTTGCAAAAATTGTATGAAACTCCTGAATAGCTTATTACGTTTTCAGTTCTTCGATTTATTTATATTATAATATATTTAACAACTCGATTTAATGATGAAACTGTTTTGGATTGACTTTTTCAAAAATATTGCAGGTACATTTCATTACTTTCAAAACTATTCTCAAAGAAATTTTAGGAGTATACATCTCGAAGTGTTGTTCAGAACACTTACTATTCATTGAAGTAGATGAACCTCTCCCTTCCATCCTTCACAACAGAACACAGAAAAGAAATGAACAAGTGCCAGAAAAAATGTTTTATACGCAATATCCTCGTGAAGAATTAAAAGAGGAGGCGTATCTGTTATTCAGGAATAGAAAATGAAGTATTTAATAACTGGTGATTTTAAATTATCTTTCAATAATGTTTATGATTGACTTTCTACAAGAATATGGTTTCGATTAAAAAATTGAAGAAGAAAAATATGTATATATAGATATGGATAAAAAGGTAATTTCTCGACCGTGCGATACTTATGTAGAATTTAGGTAACATAATCATAAATAATATAATAACAAATATAATATAATAATAAATTATATTATAATTTATTATAATAAATATTATAATATAATATTTAATAATATAATAATAGGTGAAGTGTTTAAAAAATCATTTATTCATTTCAATTCTCGATATTTCAACAGTTTTTTGTGTCTCCTTCAAGAGAAAAAAAAGCTGCAAAGTAATGACTACAATGATCAATTTCAATATGTAAAAATATAAAACTGCTTACAATAGAGTTTATGCAGTGACTAAACTATAAGTTTTTAATTTCAACAAACGGGTCTTATTTTTTTTCCAATTATACCCTACATGTTGCTAAATTGAATGGTCATAAATTTCAACATCCGAGAAGGCTGAAGGCCAGGCACTTGTGTGTGGTGGTACAATGAGTTGATCGTAAATTTTTATCACACTTTGTCTGATAACATAATAAAAAACCTCATACATATAGATAATATCAAAATAGCCAAATAAAATACAATAACTTCAAAAACATTTTTCTCGAAAACCAAAGATCGCACTCCAGTGTTGTGGAATTGCAATGTAATTTACAAAATACCATGTCTCCAATGTGATAAATGCTACATAGGTCAAACTAAACAAAATTTAAAGTAAAGAGTCACACAACACAAAAGTGATAGTCGTATTGGAAAACGATCTTGTACATTAGCATGTCACGTCCAAGACTCGGATGACAATTTTGATTACAAAAATATTAAAATTTTGGATAGGAAAAGCGATCACGAAAATAGATTATTTTTGAAAATGACACATATAGACAACACAGACAATACGATTTACTCTAGATCAGATATTCAAAAATTGAGCATCATCTATACCAACATTTTAAACCTCAACAGCCCATAAAGGTTTTGTAACGTATCTGACCAGTAGTGTCCGATGGACACACTATAAAAATATTCGATTTTTTTTAATAAAATACACCTTGTATGTCAATATTAGACTTTTAAAATAGTTAAATACACTTCTGAATACATTGCTAAACCACTGTGTCACTCAATAAATGTATCTGTTTCCTCGGGTAAATTTCCTACTTCTTTGAACTTGCAACTGTTGTTCCAGTTTTTAAGAGGGACGATCCTTTGGATATTACTAACTATCGACCTATTTCTATTCTGAGTGTTTTTTCCAAAATCTTTGAAAAAATTGTTCTTGATCAGATGATGCAATATCTTAGTAGATTCAATATAATAAAAAATTGTTAACATGGTTTTAGATCTGGCAGATCTACCCAGTCTGCAGTGATTTCCTATGTTGAATTTATATTTGGATCATTGGATTGTGGCCTACATGTTGCGGGGTTATTTTTTGATCTCTCGCGTGCCTTTGATTGTCTGATTTTCAACTTTATTCTTAGTAAGTTGTATAATCTTGGGTTCAGGGGTGTCTTTCTCGATTGGATTGAGAGCTATATTTCTGAGAGGCGCATGAGGGTCAGGATTCAAGATCATTGGTCTCACGAAAAAAGTACAAATTTGTGAGTCCTACAGGGCTCCGTGCTCGGTTCACTCTTGTTTCTTTTATTTATTAATGATTTGCCCGACTATGTAGAAGCAGATAAAATGACTATTTTTGCCGATGATACCTCGGTAGCCATTACAGCGCGGAGTCCTGAAAAACTCCTGGACAAATGTTCAATGATATTGGGGGAGTTCAAAAAATGGTGTCAGTATAATGCATTAATATTAAATACCAGTAAAACTAAATGCTTAATTTTTAATTCATCATATATTGTAGATAATGGAATGTTTATTCAGTTTGAAAGCGAAAAATTGTTTTTATGCGATCATGTTAAATTTCTGGGAATTTTATTAGATCGAGACCTCAGATGGTCCTTACATGTTGACTCTGTGACTAAAAAACTTAGCTCAGCTTTTTATGCAATCAATAAAATAAAGAATTTTTTATCTACCATATCCGTTATGGAAGTTTACTACGCGCTTGCATATAGTCACATCAATTATAATATTATGTTATGGGGTAGCTCTGTTGATAGTCAAAGAGTTTTCATATCTCAAAAACGTTTAATCAGAACTATTTTCAGACTAGGTCCTCGAGAATCTTGTAAGGGTGCATTTATTGGGAATAAAATATTGACTACACCTTGTACATTCATTTATAGGTGTTTAATCTATGTTAAGGAAAATGAAGGCAAGTTTGTAAAATTGAGTAGTTTTCATTGTCATAACACAAGAAATGTGAAAACTTTGTTTATTCCTGGACATAGCTCGGCCAAGTATGAAAATTCACCAGCGTATCAATGCATCAAATTATATAATCATCTACCTTATGCATTCAAATGCCTTGGTCCTACTAGGTTTAGGAAAATTGTAAAGTCGGTGCTCCTGAAAAATTGTTACTATAGTGTAAGGGAGTACCTGACCGACAATAATATTACTTATGTCTGACTTGTCCAACACAATTATATAATTGTCTGAATGGATGTAATAAATTCTATTCTATTCTATTCTATTAATACTAAAACTTAAGGTAGACGTACATTTTGCACAAATAATTTTTTTTGTTGAATGTTCTGAACATACATTTAAGTTACATTGGTCACAGCATTGTTTTGAATGTCTGGAAATCTTTGATGGGCAAATGTGGCATCACTTTTTGCGTTTTACCGCCGGCTCATCTGAAGAGTTTACTGGTGTTTGTTGAGTGCTTGCACCAACGATATCTGCCATTGCTTCGTTGTGCTTCTTAGTCAACCCTCTTTTGTTACGTCTCTGAATATGAGGCTTCAGACTACGGTTGCAACTTCACGTGAGTAAAATTTTTTTTTGGGAGCATTTCTTTTTATTCCAATTAGGATATAAATTTCTCCAAATGGTTAGAGATGATCCCCACAACATCAACAATATTTTGAAAAAATGCCATTGGCCACTTATTGGTTTTGCGTCGAACTGTATATTCATGGGCCATTTGGTCTAGTGAATCCACACCGCCTTTAGTTGAATTATAATAAAGATTGATTTCCTATTTGTTTTTGTTTGTTGTATCTACTTCGTTGGTGTAATGCATGGTAGATAGTAAAATAACTGCACGGTTTTCCTTATGAACATACGACACTAATGTGGTGTTCTTACGAAACCCAAATATATTTGTTTCCCTATTTCTTGTTGTATTTGGTTGAAAATTGGGAGGGATGCAGCGCTTATTTTTCTTCAAAGTATAAACCACTGTCAATCTATTTTGGTATAACGCCTGTGCAACTTCAATACTTGTAAAATAGTTATCAATGGTTATGTTTCTAATGGTTCCGTAATATGGTTCGCATAATTTAGTCACAACTGTATAAGCTAAATTCTCGGTTCAATTTGCTCCCTCTTTTCCAAGATAAGGTATTCCAGATAAAGGGTAACCTGTCTTACTATCGCATATCCACCACATTTTCATGCCGTATTTATCAGGTTTACTTGGTAAGTACTTCTTGAAGGATACCCTTCCCCTAAAGGGAATCAATTGTTCATCAGTAGTCATATTTCGTCCCGGCAGATAAAACTTCAGTAACTTGTTGTTTATATCTTCCCACAGTTCCCTGATAGGTGCTAATTCGTCTTCTCACCTTTCTTGTGTTCTGGTAGCTTTATTGTCAAAGCTAAGAAAACGCAGAATAGAATAAATACTCGTTAAAATATTTTCCCACGCCAATGGTTTGAAAAATTTACGATCAGCTCATTGTACACACATACACAAGTGCTAGGCCTTCATCCTTCAACGGTGTTGAAATTTCTGACTATTCAGTTTAGCAACATGTACGGTATAACTGGCAACAAAATAAGACACGTTAGTTGAAAAATGTTAGTCATGTAAATGCATAAACTCTAATTGTAAGTAGTTTTATATTTTTTACATATTGACATTGATAATTGTAGTCAATACTTGGCATCTTGTTTTTTCTCGTGAAGAAGGCACAAAAAAAAAGGTAGAAATATCGAAATTGTAATTAATGCATGAGTTTATATATAACGGGTGTCCAGAAAGGGTGGGGATATTTGTATCGGCACTGTCCGAGTAATGGCGTGATTGGTGGGGGGCGGATAAGATAGCTTGCTCCTCCATTATTTGGAGATTCAGTAACCATGGAAGCGTACACGGGAAACTATCGTGCTTTTTGCATACGCGCTTATTATCGCAATGGTGATTTGATAGTGTCAGTTCAACGTTTATATCGTGCAAAATTCAATGCACGGAATGCACCGAAGGACGATACCATCAGAAAATGGATTCGAATGTTTCAGAATACTGGTTCGAGTGTGGAAATTCACCATAGGTCGCCCAGGCTCTGTTAAAACCCAACAAGCGATTGAAGAAGTGAGAGTTTGTTCAACAACGATGCTTATATTACAACTTTGTCAAAACTAATCACATATTAGTTTTGACAAAGTTGTAATATAAGAACGAAACGTTAACAAAAATGAACTTTTTCATATCAAAAGAAGCCTGTATATATATATATATATATATATATATATATATATATATATATATATATATATATATATATATATATATATATATATATATTGAAAGATTTTAGCAATAACAGGCTTTTTTTGATATGAAAAAGTTTATTTTTGTTGTAAAGAATTCTTAAATTTTCTAACTTCACTAATGTAGGGATTAGGTAGTTAGGAAATAGTCACAAAAACAAATAGCGAATTAATTTGTTTATCCAATAACACAAACAGTGCAAGTGGCCAGAGTATACCATCTACTCGAATTAGACCGACTATAGAAAATTACTATTTTATGCTAAAAAACAATAACCGTTCCGTCTATATTACACATTTGATTGTTTATAGATAAGATAACTTTCACGAAGTAAATCAAAATTTTGCTAAACTGGATTAAAGTTCATACCGGTAGCACAATTGTTGAAATTTCTTCAACTTTTTGAACTGAAAGGTTAGGATAACCAACCCTACCAATTTTTATATTGAATTTGTGCTTTATTTTCATATGCTCAGCAATTTCACGTACCTATGTCCTCATGGAATCTCTATCTGAAGCAAAACTAAATTCTTGGAGAGTTTCAAATTGTTACACAATTTCTATTCGGCATCAACACCTAAGCATGGTAACCGTACAAGTTCATGCTGAGTCCTCATGTCTGACTGAGGTTTTCTCAACCTGTCATTAGAAGGTGATTTTCATTTAGGTATTCCATAATTTCGTGCGCCTTCATCAAACTGACCTAATTCGGATTCATCACTGCACATTCATATACATCATAAAACTTTGGGTTTATGTTTCTCTGCTGCTGAATATGCAGCACCCGTTTGGAGGAATTTCGCCCACTCCAAACAAGTTGATGTGGCCATAAATGAGTCTGTAAACATTGTCACGGGATGTCTGAAACATACTCCAGTAGCCAAATTGTACCCGATTGTGGGGATTGTACGTTCTTCTGTTCATCGCCAGACAGCAGCTGAAATAGAAAGGTGGAAACAAATTAACGACTTGAGAAACTCCATGCAGAATATCAGTCACAATACCCAAGAAGGTTAAAGTCAAGAAAGAGTTTCATTGCTACATCAAATGACCTTCAGCTGAACCCCGAAGAAAGAAGAATGGAACTCTGGAAAGAGGAGGTGCCGGAACCAATAATTGAGATACAGGAAGAACTGTTCAGTGGCTCCAACACACAATACAAAACATGGAGATCTTTAAACCGACTGAGAACGTGCGTCGGCCGCTGTGCCTCAAATATGTTCAGATGGAGTCTATCTGGGAGCAACCTGTGTGAGTGTAGATCTGTCCAAACCATGAACCACCTAGATTGCCCTCACGCAGATTTTTCATGCACCTTATAAGATCTCATCTCTGCAAGCCAAGCGGGAGTACATGTAGCAAAATATTTAGAAGACATTGTCTGATGACATTATAGTTGATAATCGGACTCGAAAAGTAAGTAAGTAACTTTTTTTATAACTATTGATTCGAATCAACAATAGAAATGAACGCCAATATGTGATAACCAAATACGCACTGCAACTCTTGATCACTAAGTCATACAATTCTATCTGACGAGCGGATGATGAATTATATTCGGTGGTCGATCTCTCCCGGATTTACCCTATGTAACAAAATTAAAAATTTCTATATATCATATATATTTCTATATACCATTGGAGAAAGTAACTTGTCTTTGTAGAGCCACGTATGGTAATTCGTAATGGTCATTTTTTTCTGAGGACCATCCTCCAGCAGTAGTTTTCTTTTTGTACGTCCGAACCGTTCTCAAGGAAATAAAACCGCATTATTAACCTCAAATATAAAAGGAAACTCTTTTTAAAAATTGATCCAGTTCGACTCCTTTAAAGCGATTCGAATAACCCACCCCATATTGAAGACTCTGGAAATGAATAATTTATACGTTTAGCTGTAATATTATTCTTAAAAGCTGAAATGTTTGATTAAATATACCTTCTTCCAATGAATATAGAACATATATATTGAAATTTTAATAAAAATCCTTAGAATAACATGAAGAAATAATAAATACCTACCTCAGATGCGCACCAAAATTGTAACACACAAATACATCTGACGGCCTTGCGAGTAGCGCTAAAAGTAATTTACAAGTCGAATAGAAACCCACCCTCGTCCATCTCCGTCGACGAGGGGTGCTGGACGAAGGATGGTTATTAGACGTCAGCCGCTTGCGATTTGTTATAACGCGCTTTTCAAAAAACTGCCGATTTTCTTATTTTGATCCTATTCGGCTCAGTCTACCCTACATAATAATCTATATAAAGTTCTATTTGAAATGAGCAGATGGACCATACACCCTAGAAGTGTTATGTAAATAAAAGATTAAAATTGTAATTACATTATACGTATATAATTACAGTAGAACACACCTTCTTCCAAATTTCAATCCACTGCCACGCTGGCTTCGAACAGGCCATGCAGAGGGTCGTCCGGCGGTGTTGCCATATTTGAGAAGTTGGTCTACTCTTCCAGTCGCTTATTCCCAAAGTTTCAACCAATATCTGAAATATTTTTGTATATTGTAAATGTAAAACATTAGCAAGCAAACAACTTTTTTTTTTAATTCAATGGTCCTACAGTTTAACGCCGGTTCCGAACGGCCAATAGGCTTGTAATCAATGTACATTAACCAACAATTACCATCATTAAACTAGTTAAATCTTAGACAAACACGTACACTCATGCTTTCAAGGGGCTGGCATGGTCGGGTGTTTTCCCGACTAACCCATGGAGACCGGCAAACAAAAACTTGTTTCCGATAAAGGCCAACTGCGTAAAAAATACTTTTATTAGTTATTGGGACTTATTCACATAAAAAATTGCCTAACCAAATTTATTGAATTATTCGAAAGAAAAGAAAACTTGGAAGAAACGCTAGGTATGACTGAACATGTCTTCATTTCCTGTAATTTAATTAGTACGGCAATAATTTCTTCACTCAAATTAAGAAGGTAAAAATAAATTTTTTTGTTAACTGAATCCATTTTAATATTCCAAGAGTCAGAAATATTTATTTTACTGGAATAATGAACAATCAAATCTGGAAAAATGGCATTTAAATCAAACTGTTCAGAAATCTTGTTGAATTAATCATTGTAAGATAAATTCTTTATCTGCCTTTCTTTTTTTTTGTGAATGCGGTAAATTTCGAAAAATAGAAGGAACCGCGTGACAGACAAATTTCTTTCTTTTTGGTATGTTTATAATCCCGCCAGGTGAAACAAATTTCTGTTCTCAAATAATATCAGTTTCAGGAAAATGCAAGACACAAACAACTGAATATCTTGTTGGAGACCAATTATCTCGTGGTCTAGATTTAATCCATTTTCTCGTTGAAACTCCATTTTTATGGAATCTAAATGTTGATCTTAGTTGCCCATCCGCCTTCAGGGTGCTGTTATAATTGATTTACAACCAGAAATGGAACAAGTTATCGACAATTTAAAAGAAGGAAAACTTACCTGTTTCAAGCTTGAAACTTACTGAACCACCTACACTCTACACGACTCATAATTGACGAATAAACTATTTGTAAGTAATCCTTATTCAAAACACAACAAAAAATTTATTTCGATTCTATTAGCACACACAAAACACTCCGTTTTTATAATTTGATGTTATGATATAAAAAATTAACATCATCAACACCTATAAAGCACTGTAAAAATTGATAAATAGAAGATTTATACTGTAACTGTGAAATATTCAACTTCAAACTACGAAAATCTAAAACAACACAAATTTGATTTCGTTTCACAAAAATCGGAAAGCACACAAAACACTTTGTTTTTTATAGTTAGATATTGTGATAGCAAAAAATTATCAATAACACTTGTATTACACTAAACACAATTGAAAATTATAGAATTTATACTGAGCGTTCAAATGATTTAACCTTTAACTGCGAAAGTTTTGAGCAGCGTTCTATTTGCACTTATGTTGCACCTACAACCATAAGTAATGGTCGGGGGTGTAAAATCCCAATAGACCATCTCGCCCTGTTGCCGTTTTGTCTATTTCATGGCCCGTTCAAAGTCGGTCGTACCAATGCATTCAATCAGTTTACGTGAGCAATTGAGCTCTTTATGGCTTTAAACGTCAACTGGCACTTTAAGGGTTACAAACGTTTCAAGACAGGCACAGAAACTAATTGAATCGTTTGTTTGTTTGAAACCAGCTAAGTGCGCTTTTTTTCAACTTTCGGAAAACTAAAAAAACTGTTTTGCAGCTCAAGTAAAGGTCTAGTCTGCTTCAAATATTTTTTTACCAAATCAAGAACATGCTATTGGAATAATCTATTTTGTTAAAAAAAAAATTCCTTCTGGTTTTTGAGTTATTAATTGTTAAACATGAATAATCAACTCAATAATATATTTTTATTACTTAGGTGGTTTCTGAAATAAACGATTCAATTATGAAGTATGAAGATTACACGATGAATGAAAAAAAATATTCATAAAATCTTATTCTCTTCTTTTTTAATTTCAATTCAAAAGTATTGAATTCAAATGCGATGAAATCTATCATTTGGAAAATATCATACAGGCAATGATACTTAATAGAATGGTTTTAATTAAGATTACATAATAACATGTGAAGTATCAACCATAAGTTACGGTGCAAATCGTCCCACAAGACAACTCAGAATTTTTTGCAGTCGTGAGTGAAATTGGCAACTAAACTATCGAAACTGAGACTGACAGAACTCTTTCTAATTAAATATAATACTAAGCATTTAATATAACGTTCTGGATCCTGTTGCTGGATTACTATTCTCAGACTACATTCCATCACATTGTGCTTTGAATTATTAGGAATATTTGATATACTGTCCTCAACATCTGAAAATGAGAATTAAATATCATGAGATATCATTTCTACTAGGTTTTCTGCTGATGTAACATCAAACCGATTTCTCCCAAATTGGAGGAAAAGTTAGTGAAATGATGAAGTAAACAAGGAATATCTATAACTATATATGGAATTCTATTCCTCTATGTAATGTCTTGGCAACTAAGCTTCAGTCGCTAACGTAACTCCATAAAGCCTTTCACTGACATTTCTATAATTATGTATATCTTATATATGTTAGCTGTCATCCTTACCTAACTGTACAAGTTCATTGCGTAGATAATAGCTGTGCCAATTTTTTCTATAATGCCTATAAAGTAAATAAAGCAGTGCAAGCCGCCAAAAAGTTATAATGTGGTTCATTTCGGCTAATACAACTTTTTATCAAATTAATTCACTTTGGTAGCATCGCAGGTTTTTTGATCACGCAACGATGCATATCATTGACTTGTGTTCATAACATGACAATCTCACGTCTCAATGATTGAATCAGTGACAACGATTCAATCAACGAAGTGACAATACAGCTGACAATGACGTTACTGAGGTAATCAAAGGAAGCATCCAGTCTGCAAACCGCTCTCTCTTCGCACTCAATAGCCTTATGAAGTCGAAAAATCTAACAAGAACCTCAAAAATTAAAGTGTATAAAACCATCGTCAGACCCATCATAACTTATGGAAGCGAAATGTGGAGAATGACCAAAGCAAATGAAGATAAGCTCAGATGCTTCAAGCGAAAAATCCTGAGACAGATATTTGGATCCCACCATGATCCGACGACCAACCGATATCGCATTAAAATTAACACAGAGATCCAAGAGCTGTACAACGATAGCGACATGGTGCAAGAGATCAAATTCCAGCGATTAAGTTGGGGATGGCACGTGCAAAGGATGAATGACGAAAGACTGGTGAAACTGGCATGGGAAGAGACCCCAACAGGCAAAAGACCACTAGAACGCCCCAGAATGCGTTGGAGGGACAACATAAGATCAGACCTCCGAAAAATGAACATCCCTTTTGATTACAGGTTGATGGAAGACAGGGCCTTCTGTAGAAAGGTTGTACAGTCAGCCAAGACCCACCCAGGGTTGTAGCGCTATACGATGATGATGATGACTGATTGAATCAATTCAGCTGACTAAACCCTCTGAGCTGTGCTTAGAAAAATCTTTCACGATGTAGATCAGTGTTCGAATAACGGTTTTAGTCTGTTTGTGCCTGCTCAGTTTGTGCTTATAATATGTTAAACTTTATATCCATTGAGTAATAGATAACTTTTACATTTTAGTAGTAATTTAAAATACCACACCACTAAAATGTGCAATTACAAATCAAAACTTGTACTTTTTCACGAGATAACTTTTAACTATTCACATCGATTAAAACTTTCATATATAATATAGAGCTGTGATATCATAAAGCATTCGAATAACAATCCCAAGCAAACCTTCTTCCAAACACATTTACGAGTAGTTATCTTAATTGTGTTATCTTAAGTGGGAATGCTAAATATAAATTGAAATTGTCTTTTTGTCAGAAAAAGAGTTGACATTTATTATGAACAAAGTTGAGAGGCTTTTCAATTATTTCAACAGAATGATTGTCAATTTGAGTATTGGAACATTAGCAGTATAAAATTTTTCAGTTTCAAGTAGTTTTTTGGAGAGATATATCTCTTCCCGTTAATATTTGTTATAATCATTTTATAACGGAGACACATAAATTTTGTCTTCTTTTTACTCACTTTGATAATTAATGTTCTATCGACTTGGACCTTTAATGCTTCAAAGGTAGCGCTTTTCTGAGATTGGACAATCATCAATAACAATATTTTTTTATTGACTTCATTCCATTCATACCATTTTGTATTAATCAGATTACTGGAAAATAGTTCGAACTGAAAAAAATATCAATAGATTGAAACTTTTCCAAATTATTATGGCACATTTATTCTCTCATCATATAAGCAATAAATATTATTCAATAATTCTCGAGGTAAGTTGCAAACAGTTCATTTTGCAGGAATAGTAAGCGACTAACAAAACCAATTTATTGCGTCCTTCTAAGAAAAGACGCAATTCTTATTTTCATAGTGTAATTGTAAAATTCAAACATTAAAGCATTTCAAACATTAAAGTCTGAATTACATAGTAGGGGAGACCGGGTACAAAAGTAACAGCAGGTCGAAAGTAACAAACGTCCTGTAATTATATCCAATCACCAAAACGCGTCACTGCCTTCAAGTGATACTCGGTTACACTGCCCACCTTTGCAAACAGTGGCAGTGCAGTTGAAGTTTTTTAACATTTACTTATTTTATGTTTATGTACAGTTAAAAATATGATATCAACATGAATATTTGCATGTAGGTTCTCGATAAAATTGTTCGTTGCGTGTTTCAATCCGTTTTCGTCTATCACGTTTCGTTTTAAGTTTATATCTCATATTTTAACGAAAATGAGGTAGGGTACAAAAGTAACATAGCTATATGGGTACACAAGTAACATGTTACTTTTGTCCCCATTTGGATATAACAACGCAAATTATTTATGAGTATCTTTAGTTCAACAGAATGCCGCATAAGAACCACCACACGAGGGACTACTGACATGGAGGTATATCAAAAAGCTGCAAAAAAGCATTTAGAGGATGGTGAAAAAATTAGAGCTTCGGCATAAAAATATAATGTTTGCCATGTAACATTATATAGAAACATAACAAAATTGAAGGCAGGAAACACTAATGGTGTCGTTGGTTACCGTTGCGTCAATCGTATTTTTACCAATGATGAGGAAAAAATCTACAGGATTTTTTAATCGAATGTTCTGGAATTCACTTCTAATGCAGTGCGTAAACTTGCCTATGAGTTAGCAGTTAAAAATGGAAAAACGTTTCCTGAAAAGTGGCGCGACACTCAAATGGCAGGTAAACAATGGTTGACAGGATTCTTAAAACGACACCTGAGCCTCTCACTGAGGTATCCTCAAGCAACAAATTTAGCACTGGATTCGAATTTTAATGATATAACGTAAATATGTTTTAGGATAACCTTGCTAAAGTAATGGATAGGCATAAATTTTACCCAAAAGTTATATGGAATATGGATGAAACTGAAGTGACTACAGTCCAGAAACCTGGTAAGATTGTAGCTCAAAAAGGAATTAAACAGGTAGAAGCCGTAACTTCAGCCGAGCAAGGGAGGCTGGTAACTGTTGCTGTTGCGATTAATGCTCAAGGAGGACACATCTCCATTTTTTGTGTTCCCCTTGAAGCGATATCAAGATCACTCGATGCGCGAAGCTCCTGTTGGGAGTGCTGATGCTGGGGCGATGATAGTGGATGGATGCAGGAGCAAGAGTTTTTACTGTTTTTAGAACACATCAAGAAGCAAGTTAAGCCATCAATAGATCAAAAATGCTTGTTTTTGGAATCGTATTGCTCTCATTTCCCCCTAATTGCACTCACAAGTTGCAACCACTGGATAGAGCAGTATTTGGACCTTTTAAAAAAATTATAAACGCAGCCACTGACAGACAACTGGATACGAAAATATCCTGGTCAAACAATGACTATCCATTATATTCCAGGGATTGTTAGAGAAGCGTGTTTTTTTAAATAAAAAGGTACATATGTAAGTGTTGTGCATGGGTAATGCAAATGTGTACTTTTTGCTGTATGTTTTTTATTGAATAAATAAGAAACCCACTTTGTCCTGTTACTTTCGACCCACTCCGTGTTACTTTTCACCTGCTAACGTGGTCGAAAGTAACAAGAGACGATTTTTTTTCAAGTCCCTAATTTTCATTTAAAAATTTGAAAATTAAGTTGAATTAAGATGATAATGTAAAGAACATAAACCAAATTTACATATATTTATATCCGTTATGTAACACTAATAACACCTAGCTGAAAATTAGGTTAATGTACAAAATATTACTTTTGTACCCGGTCTCCCCTAATTATTTAATTAACTTAGTTTCGCGCTGCTAACCAATTTTCAACAGCATATTATTAACTCTTGACTAAAGTTGAAAACCATTATCAACATTTGGACTGTGATATATTACTTCTCAATTTTTAACAATGTTCATTGTTAACAATTTTTGACAATGTAAGTTTTGTGCGAGATGTCAACTACCATTTCTTCTCATTAACACATCTACATTCCATGAAATTATTCATATTCTTACAAGCTTTGATTTCCAATCTATTGAAATCCGAGTCTCAACATTCGGAAAACACTTTTCATTATGAATTCAACAAATGAAAACATGATAATTATGGAATACTTGAAATTATAAAAATTCAAGGAATCTTGTGATTCCGACACAGAACTTTTGAGAAAATTATTGAATTAGAACTCGTATTTTTTTATGAATCGAAGTTTCGATATATAGAATAGTGTCAAATTGTTCAACATACTTGAACATGTTTTTAAGAAAATTTCATTTCACGGTTAACAGCGAAAAAATAACTAATAACATTATTTATTTATACTTACATCATTCTGAATGTTCTGTCCATCATTGCTTATATCCAACATCAAGAAGATTGCCGTTGATAAAATCCCTAATACTTGTAGAATATCGAAGAAATTGTCGCTCTATAGAAATGTAAAAATATGTTTGTTATTATACACAACTTTCTAACTGAGACATCTACTTAAAATTGAAATTTTTTTCTGACACGTACTCTGTATTTTCCCCATACTGTGAATTATCCAACAGAAACAAATAATACGCAGAAAGAAGCTAAAATTATTCGAAAGTATTCAGATGAGTATTAAGTAAGACAATTATTTTATAACTTGCACGAATATTGTGAAATGAAGAGAGAAGAGAGATAGTCAAATAATAGTTAAATTCTGAAATCAAAGAAAATATTGAAATAATAGGTACTAGTGTTTCTCATCATGACAATTATTCAACGCAATAATGTACCGGATGCCGATAAGTATTCAAAATTAAGGACATTGTGATAAAGATCTGAAAGTATTATTTCACCAGAATAAGTCACCAAAATATTTGCTGTAGGGGAAAGCGGGGTAATTGGGAACACCTAACTTATACGCCTAAAAAATTTAAAAAAAAGTCACAAATATAATCAACTTTTATTGCAACATTAACGTTACTAATCTACCTACAAATAACTTAAATCGTTCACATTTACCCTCCTGACACCGTTCCTAATTATCCGAAGTAGGCAACTCAAATTTAAATGGACGTTACTTGCAATATTACCTTCAATGGTTTTAAAGCTACTGTAAAATGTAAAAACAGATATTACATGAAAGATATTAACAATATGTGTCGTCTTTAGGCTCAAAAATATGCTCGTTACATCGATTTCTACATACGACAAAAATTGTAATGAAAATACGAAATAATGTTGATTGACTATCCGTGACAGGATGCGCGCGAATTTTTCTTTACATTTCTGCGAGAGAACTTAGGGACCCTGAGCGCGTCTACTTAACGAACCCGGCCGGTGTAGTGCTGGGAAAAGTATTTGGTATTCAACTGTTCCTATTTACCCGCCGTTCCCAATTACCCCATTTTCCCCTACTTGAAGGGTAACTGAAAATTAAATGAAGTTTCAGTAAAAGTTTCAACTACAAAGCCTAATAAAAGAAAAGGTAACTTCCCTAAACACTTACATGTTCAAACAGCTACAAAGGCTTTAAAATAAAAGAATAAATTGCACTTGACATTTCATTAACAAAATCTTTGAATATAAAATGAAATTTAGGTACACCAAAAGAAATTTTAAAATTCAAAATTTCAAATTTTAAAAAAGTTTAATTTCAACAAATTAAGATTTTGTGTTCTTTTAAAAAATTGTGATTATTTTGACAGTTGTGTTGTCAAAACTAATTCGGAAAATAATACCTGCATTTTTCATGAAGATAATCACTAATACAGAAAATATCGGAATAGTTCATAAATTTTCAAACAACTAATGAAAATTATTCAAAATTATCATAAAAAGAAGACACATTCATTTTATCTCATACATACATCTAATACATCTTAAACTGTACCATATACTCACATAGTATATGAACACCAAGCATCCAAGAAAATAAAGAATGCCAGCAGGTACGAATAATAAAATTGGAATGATGCACATCCTTTTTATCACTTGAAGAAATCTGTTATTTCAAAAATTCAGTCAATTTAATTGGATAGGGTTTGCTTATATCAAATATATTTACCTACAAATTAATATATGTTGAGTGCAGCATATTTTCAAATGTTTTCCGATATTTATATCATCTGAAAAGTCATATATCTCAATCTGATTTAAGAAATCAGTTAACAAATTCAATTGAATGTTTATTGTCAGGACGCCGTATTTGATGAAAAGAATCATTGCTGGAGTTAGAGTGACCCAAACAGCATGAGAAATAACAACAAAGCATTCCAGAACAAATGCAATCTTTGGAGATGAAGCAAAAATTTTTTGTACGTACATTTTTTCGGGGTAAAGAAAAGACTCGCTAAAGAACCAAGCAAATAAGCTGAATGTAGCAAGAGTTGAAGACCAAATCATGCCAAAATTATATTTTGAAAAATTTAATCGCAGTCTCTCATCAATTCTTTTCTGAGTGGTTAAAGTTGCTGTTTCTATATCCCAAAAGCATTTGATTTTTTCAAACCTATCCGTTTTTGGACCCCCGAATAGAAACTTTTCTACTCCGAGCCATATCATAACCTGAAAAAAAAAATACAAAATACTATCTGCAAAAAAATGTGAGACATTTTTACTGGAGGAGTGAAAAAGAATGTCGTTTCTTCAAAGATGCTCCCATTAGTTTGGAAACCGAAATAAAATAATAAAATAAATTTATTGATAAACATCTTCACATTGTTCATTTCAATTGATACAAAGAATTACAACTAAGAAGAATGCTCTCAAAAGAACTGAATTCAGTTTTGAATGTGATCTTGCATTCAGCCCTCGAGCAAAAAATATTGCTTCAAACAAAATTATTGGTTAAATTCATATTCACAATAATATAGAACTATATATTAACATTATTATACAACTTTATTTGAAAAGAAAAGAAAAAAATTACCTTAGAAATATTAAAAATTTGAGACAATTTCACATGGTGAATAACATTTGTGTTAAAAAATTCTGTCTAAATATATTCCAAGAAACTTTGTTGATTGGGATGATGATATAGTGTTGTCCCCATATTCAACATCCATGTTTTGGGAAATGTTCAGGCATATTGAAGTCTAATAAAAATCCATTCAATATTATAAAACATTTGTGAATTTTCGAGAATTAATATGCTAGGAACCCTGAATTTTATATAACAGTGGAAATTTCCGTAATAAAAAATATATTAGTTACCAACGGTATTACTATATGTCCATTATAATTCTAGGTTTATAGTTACCTTCAAATTCTATCAAATTTGATACTAATATTAATTCATTTGATAGTTTTGACAAAGTTGCTATTCGCAAGGAAACATCATTTAGGATAAAGATTTTTTCGATCAAAAAAGACTGTTACTGCTAAAAATATTATGAAAAATGTATTTTAAATTTTTAAAAACTTTTAAAACTTACTAAAAATTTTTAATTTTTATTTGTAATGTTCTATAAACATCAGAATTTGTTTAGAGAATAGCTCAGTATATCCAAAATGAGTGAGTGTAAGTTTGTCTCTGAGACAAGTGCAATGAATTATCTAAATACTTAATCTGACAGATAATTATAACATCAAATTCAGCTACTCCAATGTAAAATCAAATAAATCAAAACCTAATTACAAAAACGAGAACAATAATCACAGAACACGAAAAAAGTCATGTATTACAGACCGTTCTAAAGTAGAAACATTTTTATTGTAGGGAAATTTCTTTGTTGAAAAGAGGAGTTTAACAAATCATTCTTCCACTCCTAAAAATAAATTCAACATAAAATAGCAAATATTAAAAGTAGTAAGAAATAATAGAAGTACAGTTAATCCTAGGTGAAACTAAGATTTAAATCTTATAAATATAAACATAATATACAAAAACAATTCATTCATAATGAAACTGAAAAAAAATACATATACCTAATGCACAAAAAAACACATACGTCATAAACAGAGCACACAATCGCTGAAAGAATAGAAACAAAATTTCAGAAGATACTTCTTTATACTTATTTTGTATATTCTCAATCGAAATATAGAAATATTTCATATGAAACTCTCAGGGAGCTGTCTACACAAAATGGAAATGATAGATTCGTGAATCTCGAAACTAGCTATATTTTTGCCCGACTGAGTGTTATCTGAAGCGATTAGGCACGGAACAAATCTTACAGACTACAGACAAAGATCTAGGATGTTTGAGCTGTCTACAAAGCGTCTACGTACTCTCACTAATGTTGTTAAGGAAAGGAATCTAGAATGCTAGATAGAGTTTATACGTCTTTTCTTCGATAGAGGAAGCTCACGTGATTAGTTCACGAACTAATGTTCTCCTAGAATTGAGGATGAAATAATTGTATCATATTATCATTTAACAAGTTCCATGATTCTTCGAATCGTACTTAATATTCACTCTCGAAAGTGATAGGTTCGTTCTTGTTGACAACATTTGTGTAGACATATCCCTGAATTTGAATTATTCAGATATTTCGATTGAGAGTCTCAGTATTAACTGAAGAAGTAAAGATTCGTGAATCTCGAAACTGTCGAAGCTATATTATATATATATATATATATATATATATATATATATATATATATATATATATATATATATATATATATATATATATATATATATATATATATATATATATATATATATATATATATATATATATATATATCTACTATATAAAAAAAGTCTGGTTTTCTTTCCTGACGCTATAACTCCAGAACGCACGAACCGATTTCTACGGTTTTGCATTCGTTGGAAAGGTCTCGGGCTCCGTGAGGTTTATAGCAAAGAAAATTCAGGAAAAATTTCAACAGAAAAGCGGGAAAATCATTTTTCATACAGCGCATACATACAGCGCCATCTCTGATACATAGCATGTACTACAAACCAATATTTTAAGTAGATGGCGCCGGTGTTACATTGTTTGCCAGCTACTCATTGTTAGCATCATCTGGAATTGCGGCGACTCTTCTAGATGGTGGTCGTACTGCATATTCTGCGCTTAAGTTTCCACTCAATTTAAACACAACTGATACTCCAACATGCAATATTTCCCATCCAGTGCAATGGGTAAATCACTTGAAGCACTCAACTTCACACTGAAGGATCTTCGGCGGAATAACAAAATCTTTGGCGGCTTGATGATATTGTTGGCAGGCGATTTCAGGCAGACATTGCCAGTAATTCCCCGTGGAACGCCTGCAGATGAATTGAATGCTTGCCTGAAGGCATCACCTTTATGGAATAACGTAAAAACATTATCGCTAACCACTAATATGAGAGTTCAACTTCAAAATGCTCAAAGTGCTGCACAATTTTCAAAACAATTGTTAGCTGTTGGAAATGGAGAAGTCCCAGTTGATGCGACATATGGATTAATTACTCTTACCAACGACTTTTGCCGATTTGTAGACTCTCAATTAGCTCTCATTGAAAATGTTTTCCCAAACATTGGTGAGAATTATCAGAATTATGCTTGGTTAAGTCAACGAGCAATTCTTGCTGCAAAGAATAATGATGTAAACGCACTGAATTTCACCTTTCAATCAAAAATTGCTGACGATTTGGTGACATACAAATCCGTTGATTCCATAACAAATCCCGATGATGTAGTAAATTATCCAACGGAGTTTTTGAACTCTCTGGAGTTACCAGGATTTCCACCACATAACTTGCAACTCAAAGTTGGTACAGTTATTATGATATCGCGTAATTTGAATCCACCGCGACCTTGCAACGGTACTCGATTTTCGGTAAAAAGACTTATGCCGAATTTGATTGAGGCAACCATTATTAACGGAAAGTACTCAGGTGAAAATGTATGTATTCCTCGAATACCAATGATTCCGACTGATCTTCCGTTTGACTTCAAACGATTGCAACTTCCAGTTCGCCTTGCGTTCGCAATGACAATTAACAAGTCGCAAGGCCAATCACTTAGTGTTTGCGGGATAAATTTAGAAAATCATTGTTTTTCTCATGGGCAGTTATACGTTGCGTATTCACGAGTTGGGAAACCATCCGCTTTGTTCGTATTAACGTCAGACCAAAAAACAAAAAATGTGGTTTACCAAAGAGCACTTCAAGTAAAAGTGAAGAAAAAGTATTCTATAGTTCTCGTGCTATATTATCAAACTTGTAAATATTCGATATTAAAAGTATACTATAACATTCTTTCGAAAATTTTTTGACAAATTTTTCGAGTTTAGCAGAAAAAACTAGAGTTATAAATGTAGTATCCTAATCGGTAAGGACGTGTGCAACGTTCAATGTTAGATGTATTCATGTGCTTTTCATTGATTCTTAAGATTTGAGATCTACATTAATCTATGCGATATATATGCATACTTCCTGTATATTTCTGTCTTACGATCGATAAGAGTGTGTGTGAGGATTGATTTCAGGAGCTCAACTTTTTTTTCGAATTCCAATTCTCGTCTGAATCTCATTAAATGTTAAAAATGAACTTATTTATGTTTAATTATTCTAGGAGAACGATATCTTTGTACACCAACTAAATGAAAACTAGTAAATGCAAGCACACGAATGACAATATTTATTTTTTCAATTAAAATCGAATTATTTGCTGATTAAAAACAGAGCTGATCGAATACACTAATATTTACCTTGTGTATTAGAAAAACTGATATACTTACGATAAAACTCATACAGAAGCTCAAAGAATACTTTTTGAAAAAAACTTGAAACTCTCCATTAATTATGAAGTCAACGGATGAAATTATGGTCAATGCAAACTTCATCAAAGATAGAAGGTAAAGTAGGGGTGTTATTATTTTATGAAAGAATAGCAGGTGATGATGTCCAACAAAGTACGACAAAGGTTCATCTGAAATCAATTTATATTATATGAATTTCAATAAACAATTTCAATCAAAAATTTTCAGCAATTTTACAATGAAAACATTTTTTTCAAAAAAAAACACTAAAAGATTTCATTTCTTTTTGTTTTTAGCTAAAAAAAACTTGGCAATAACATACCTTATAATGGAAAAATTTCATTTCGAGTTAACGTTTCGCTGCAAATTGTAGCTTTATCAAAACTATTCATAAATTTCATTTTAATAATATTTATAAATATTTCCCTTTACCTCAACCAATTTTTTCACATTTTCGCCTTAATGTACTCTTTTTTCACCCCTTCCTTATACGTTTTTTATATAAACTTTAGTCTGCATCATAAAAAAAATTTTGTTTATACAATAATTGAATCCTTTGTGAAGAAAAGGTGCTATAATACTATCATCTTTATAACTCGTAATTAATAAAAACCAGAAAACATGAGATTTATTATTAAATATGTATTAGAAGGAATTATTGAATTTTATATAAAATTTTAAAAAATTTAAATAATAATGAATCAAAATTATAGAATTTCATTCATATTTCTAGATGAAATCGAATTAATAAGAATAGAAATCATTTATTCTATTTCAGATTCTATTCAAGTTAATGAGTTAATTAAATGAGAGGTAATAATAAAAACTTGCCTGACTGAACAATTCTTTATTCGACTAGTTTCGCCTTTTACGACATTATCAAGAATGTAAAAGGCGAAACTAGTCAAATAAAGAATTGTTCAGTCAGTGATTTTTAGACAAGTTTTTATTATTACCTCTCATTTAAATATGAACTATCACAGAAAGGATCATCGGTCATTGAATTTATTAATGAGTTAATTGGTAGAGTATTCAACACATTCTCATTATCAGATGAATTTTTAATAATCTGAAAGTTTTCAAATTGACAATAAAAATATATTTTCATCTCTCTTGTTGTAAAATTTAAATACTCAGTTTACGGAATTAGTCCTTTACGTGTGATGATTTATGCTAATTAAATGAAAAGATAATTGGGCCTTACCATGTCCAAAAATCTCAAAATGAGATAAAATTTTGTCCATCAAACATCACAATGCCTTGTCATGTTTGATGAACCGAAACTGGAGTTGTACTATATTTTCTTGGTTTATTATGATAATTATAGTACTTTTTGAGATATAATTCATGAGAAACTTTATTGCATAGGTAAATATTCATTTTATCAATATTTCAATCTATCAAGTTTTTCTAATTCTACGACCCAGGCTGATGTAACATGACGTCTTATTGGAGTCAATCTTCGGTCAATTTTGGTCAGCGACGTCATTCGGCTGTTGAATGACGTCTTTTTAACGTCAGATAATTGACGTTCATATGATGAAAACAGATGACGTCAGAGCAAAGTACTCTTTTTGTGCGTTTATGACCGTTAATTCTTCAATAAATGACAAATGCCCTAATTCTAAATGCCATAAAACGTAATTTAATTACGTCTTTTTAACAGTTCAAGATGACGTCTTGAGGCTGTGACATTTCGACGTCACTTCTCACATATTGAAACCAATATATGGCGTCATATTCAGGGCCGGATTTAAATTTGTGTCGCCCTGGGGCACTGAAGAAAATGCCGTCCTATGACTTAGGTAAATTTTATTTTAATAGTTTTGATATCTTATTTTTTAAGAATTAGAATAACTAATTGATTGCAGGAAATTTATTATGTATTATCTATTATTTATCATACATTATGTTTTATTATTAGTTAATTATATATTGTATAGAAAATTTTTTGTCACTTTCCAAATTTTGCCGCCCTAAAACATTAGCCGCCCTGGGCACTAGCCCCGACTGCCCCTAGTATAGATCCACCATTGGTAATATTCCTCTACCTGTGGAATTGTGTATGAATTTTATCAGGTCGACAGAACTGTGGAACAACAGTTGTTTTAACATTGTTAAATGTTGCGGTGAATCGAAAACACTTCACAAAACAGAATCATATGATATCAAATATATACAAGCATGGTTTTACTATATACGAGGAAAATTAAGAAAAACCGAACATTGATTAGTACTCCTTGAAATATGTGACATTTTGATAAGCCTTATTTGATGAAAATAATATTTAATTATTGGAATTAGGTAACTGATTTTGATTGATTCGGTTTATTTGGGGATAACTTGAATTTTCTCATATTTAAAATTTCACTTATTTCTTTCAAATTTTGCACTTTTTGGTGAATAAAAAACTAGTATAGATATTAATTTTTGGAACCAAAACTTATTTTTCCGTTAAAACTTACTATTTCCACTTACTTTTTCTTAAAACTGGAATTTGTTTCAACCTTCGGTATATACTTCCTTCTTGGTCATCTAGCCTGGCTGAAGACTCTAAAGATAATTATATAATTATAAAGGTAATTATATAAGCAAGCTGAAGTATGCCTCCTTTTGCGATTTGTCAAAGATTAACATTTAATTAAATAAAACTGAATATGCAATTCAATATATGAAGCATTTCATAAAAGCTATTTTTGAACATATTAAGGGCTACTTTGCAAATTCACCTTGAATATAAAATTAACAACTTCAATTTACATATATTTCTAGAGTTTATCAAACATTATCCACTAATTGAAAAATGAAATGTACACCTTTTGAACAAAAGAATGTTGAAATTATTGATTACTTTTCTCTGTTTTTCAACATATAAAAATATATGAATAATACGAAACCGAAGTAGGTTACTTCTTATTCTTATTTTCTTAGTATTTCTCTTTATTCTGCGTTTTATACTTAATTATTATTCCAACTATTCAATGATAAAATATTGATCATAAACAAAGAATGTAGTATTTTAAAATAGGTTTGAAAATATTCCGTTTCTTACACATTCTTCAAATCTAAGCTTCCAATTTCAAAATAACCAGTATAATAATGACAAAATAACCAGTATAAAAATCAACAAATATTTGAATCTTACGAAGATTAAGATTTTTCCATAATATCAAATTTAATTTCGAATAGAATCTTGAAATACTTCAAAAATATAGTTCGTGTTGTCCCAACATTTAAAATATTCAAACTTGTATACTAAAAATCTATTAGAATTCACAAAAATATAAATAAATACACTGGTTTAAATTAATACATTCAAGCTGCTTCAAATACTTTCGGTTCAACTATGCAAATTTTAATTTATTATCATATCAACGATTGATTTTTTGAATCTTTGAAATCAACATATATATAACCCCGCTGAATAAATTGCTCATAATTTTACAATATCATATGATTCTAACAAAAGTTTATTGTATCAAGATTATTGATACCCACGTTTGTCAAATTGCATGTATCTTCTAGCAATTGAATAAATCTCTTGAATAATTTATTTCGGAAGTCTTGATTTTTTCAATTTGAAATGTTCTGACAACTTGAATTAATAATTGAACAGTTTTGTTTTTGCTGTTTCAAACACATTTCTTGAAGATTTCGTTACTTTCAAAATTACTCCCAAAGAAATTTTTGTTTAATATGCAAAGTATAAATCTTGTTCGATGCACTTACTTTTCTTTGAAGTATGTGAACCTCTTGCTTCCATCCTTCACAACAGAGTACAGAAACGGAATGAAAAAGTGTAAGAATAAATGTTTTATACGCAACATCGTCGTGAAGGATCAGCAGAGGACACAGTGTTTTTCTTTCAAGGGTAGTAAATTAAATATTGAATTATTGGTGACTGTAATACGAGTATAAACTGTTCTTAACAATCCCAAGGTTATCAATATGCATATTATGTACATAACTACACAAATATGTTCATTAAGTCAATTCTCATTAATTTTAAATTGTTTTTCAAATCTATTATTCCAAGAAATCTTCAATTATTTCAACTGTTCTATTGTTGCTAAAACAAGTTTTAGCTATATATATATATATATATATATATATATATATATATATATATATATATATATATATATATATATATATATATATATATATATATATATATATATATATATATATATATATATATATAATATATATATATATATATATATATATATATATATATATATATATATATATATATATATATATATATATATATATATATATATATATATATATATATATAAGGAAATGACATTTTTTGTGCTTATGGCACTGAATGAAATATTTAAGAAAATGAACACTAGAACATTCATTTGAAAAATTGAAATTAATCAAGAGAATGTTATAGTAGAGCTAGATATGTGAACGTGTACGATGTGATGTCTCCATTATCCCTTGAAGGATAATGGAGACATCACATCGTACACGTTCACATATCTAGCTCTACTATAACATTCTCTTGATTAATTTCAATTTTTCAAATGAATGTTCTAGTGTTCATTTTCTTATATATATATATATATATATATATATATATATATATATATATATATATATATATATATATATATATATATATATATATATATATATATATATATATAATTCGTTTAGTTTTCTTGTGCTTTGCTTAATAATATAAGTGTGAAGGTTTCTTGGGAATGAGCACAGTTTAAACTTGATGAAGTAATTATTTATTCCAAACATATGTCGAATAAATAATTACTTCATCAAGTTTAAACTGTGCTCATTCCCAAGAAACCTTCACACTTTATATATATATATATATATATATATATATATATATATATATATATATATATATATATTTTTTTTTTTTGAAAGTTTTTAGCATTAACAGGCTTTTTTAATATGAAAAAGTTTATTTCTGTTGACGTTTCGTTGTTATATTACAACTTTGTCAAAACTAATAAATAATTGAATTTATGAGTTACTATGGATATCAAATGTCAAACTTAATTTTTTGAAAAATCAAATTAGTTTTTTTGTATATTCACTTATTGATTTTCATTATCAGAGGAATATTTCTGGCTCAGCATTCGCTTCGGAAGTTTTAGTCTTCTTCACCATGAGGAAACCTCTGAAAAACTCATGGTAAGCCAGGTGATTCTTAAGTGTGATTATATTTACATATATACAATTACATATAGTTTTTTATATACTTATCCAGAATGTGTATATTGTTCGTTTATGTGTGTGAAATTGAAGGTAGATCTGGAAAGAATGAGTTGTGAGATGTGATGTTTTGTGATTGTTGTGTGTTTATTTTGCGAGTGTTATTTGTGAGGTTTATTAAGTTGTTGTAGATAGAATTTAGATGTTTAATGTCCGTTCTTTCATTGACTGTGTTTTCCAAATTTTTACGAATGTGTAACATTTCTAAAATTTCTCTACATTTTTTGTCTCTTTCAGTTGCCAAAATTTTCGTATTTTTGTAATCAAAATCATGTTTTTCTGTTATTTTATGTTTATTTAAGGCTGTGATTTGAGTTTTCGCGTATTTATGTGCTTTGATTCTTTCTTCGAGATTTTGTGCTGTTTGACCGATATAGCTTTTATTGCAATTGTTACACGGAATATTATAAACTGTATGAGTTTTTCAAGATATATATATATATATATATATATATATATATATATATATATATATATATTGCAATAAATTTTGAATTTTGGTACTTAATTCATAATTTTATTTTCTGTCAACTTTCCCAACAAACTTGAAAAAGATATCATACCCAAATAGAGAACGATGAAATCTTAAAACAATATATCACATTTCAAAATGTCATGACTGCAAGTGTGAATCAACAAAGCACATTACCAAATTCTCAAATATCTTTTATTTTATTATAAATTCTTATTTCTATTATGTGTTTATACAATATTTTTATATTTGTGAAACAATGTACGATTTCTAGCATCCGACGGCGACGTATGTAGCTGCCTTAAGACCCTTTGTACTGGAGATTGTGTTGTTCCTTTTTGTTTACTCTTCCCTTTTATGTATGTATATATTCTATTTCGTCAGTTAAATTGTTTGAATATTTAAGTATTTCGTTTGTTTGATTAATATTTATCATTTATATCATCACTTGTAGCATTCACATATATCACTTACATTACACCTTATAATTGAATTTATGAAAACTGTAAGGCATATATTGTGAATAAATAAAATTTAAAAATGTTTATAAGTTTTATTACTGGGGTAATCTTCTTGGGTAACAAGCTTCAGGTAGTACAGAAAACGAAACAAAGCACATCTCGAAATTATATATAATTTTAAATAACACTTAATAGTACACACGATCAGATAATCAAAATAAGATTAAAAAACATAATAACATGACCAATAAAATATAAGTTGTTCCATTTCTCATATATGCTTATATCATTCGATTGGGGATCCATGAGAATTCCTAGATACGCTAGATGAATAATACTGGTAAACGAAAATAATATGAGAGATATTTTAACTGCCCAATGATCTCTTTTGTATTTGTGATTGCATTGTTTACACGATTTAATTTTTACACATGCACTGAACCCACTCGATAATATCGTTCTAGCTTTAGCTTGCAAATACGAAAATAATCCTAGAGATAGTAACACAACAGAAACCTTCACTTCTAAACCATGCAAAAATGAAGAGATCAAGAAGGTAGCCATAATCGCAGCGAACTGTCCATACCTTTTTGTAGGTTGATAAATAGCTAAAACAAAAAGCATACAAACGTATTAAAATTTACCTAACTTGATAACACATAATGCACATTTATATTATAGCTTATCTGTATATATTTAGAAATCATTTGTAGCATTTTCTCTGACAATATAGTAGAAGATCCGAACTAAGAACGATCTTCACCGAGCTGATAATAGAATGAAATATATTTTATAACAAATTTAGTATATTAGAAAATATGTTAAAAATGGGTTGCCTAAAAGAATTCTGGACAGACAATTTTTAATTATTTTAAAAAAATTAATTTTTTTTTTAAATGTAGCAACATCATGATAATAATAAAATTTTTTCCCTGACTTAAAGTATGAAAAGTATAGAATGTGCAGCCGTTGGGTTGCCTATTATTTACCTGGACAAACTACTCGGTTGTCAGGTTTAAACAGGTATGTCGATGTCAGTTACTTCCACTTGATTGGATAATAGGAAAAATTTTATATCAATATAAGCGTTATTTTATTGCGAACACGTTGATATAGGGTTGTCTGCAAAAAACTTTGTCCTATCAGGGGTTTGCGAATTTTCAAGATTTCAATTTTATCGCGAGTGGAAATGTGTGACAGGGAAATCCGAGTTGAGTATAGCGTGTAATAATAAAGGACACAACATGGCAGTCGCATGTAATGCGACCTAGAATATAAAAAAGTGCGTGCTCGGTATTCATACGACAGAGAATGACAGCGATACTATGGTAAACAGTGAGCGTTATTTTGGAGCAACTGACATTTTCAAACTCCTTTGAAATTCCAGAACATTGTCGAAATGGAAGAAATTGAGGAAGAAACTAATAATGAGTCAGATGAATTCGAGAATCAAAATTATACTTCTGATGAATCAGATATAGAATAGAAAATATTTATTATAATTTATTTTTTATTGATATTATTTTTGTATTTATGCTGTTTTTTTAAAAAACTAAAAAATTTTCAAACGTAATACAAGATTTTTAGTCTATCTTTTTTTTATTTATGAATTTGAGAATTTCCGGCTGTCTTTGTTTCTCAAAAATTTTTCCAGAAATAGAAAAAAATTTCAAAGTATTGAATTTGTATTATTTACGTCATTATATTTTGAGTAACAAAAACTTGTATAAATATGTAATGATACTTATAAGTCAATAAGTAAATTCATTTATATATATATATATATATATATATATATATATATATATATATATATATATATATATATATATAATTATATATATTATTATAATTGAGGTTATATTGTTTAATATTTTCGTATTATATTATTATAATTATTATTGTTTACAACTCAAATGTCAGTTGCTCCAAAATAACGCTCACTGTTTACCATAGTATCGCTGTCATTCTCTGTCGTATGAATACCGAGCACGCTCTTTCTTATTTTCGAGATCTCATTACATGCGACTGCCATGTTGTGTCCTTTATTATTTCACGCTATACTCAACTCGGATCTCTCTGTCACACATTTCCACTCGCATTAAAATTGAAATCTTGAAAATTCGCAAACCCCTATTAGGACCAAGTTTTTTGCAGACAACCCTATATCAACGTGTTAGCAATAAAACAACGCTTATATTGATATAAAATTTTTTCTATTATCCAATCAAGTGAAGGTAACTGGCATCGACATACCTGTTTAAACCTGACAACCGAGTAGTTTGTCCAGGTAAATAATAGGCATACCAACGGCTGCACATTCTATACGTTTCATACTTTAAGTCAGGGAAAAAATTTTCTTATTATCATGATGTTACAACATTTGAAAAAAAATTAATTTTTTTAAAATAATTAAAAATTGTCTTTCCAGGATTCTTTTAGGCAACCCATTTTCAACATATTTTCTAATATACTAAATTTGTTATAAAATATGTTTCATTTTATTATCAGCTCGGTGAAGATCGTTCTTAGTTCGGATCTTAGACTAATAAAAAACTTTTCAATGTCCCGAAAATCATTAGAAAAGAATGTAGAAATTACAATTGCCAATTACTTATAAAGGTAATTTTCGGTTGAACCCCGAAAAATATGCAAGTGTTTTTAATTGTGCAAATTGTGTACGAATTTTATCACGTCGCGTCGACAGAACCGCCGAACAATAGTTGTTTTAACATTGTTAAATGTTGCGGTGTATCACTTCACAAAACAAAATCATATTATATCGAATATATGCCAGCATGGTTTCATTATATACGAGAAAAATTAAGAAAAACCGAACACTGATTAGTACTCTTTAAAATATGCGACATTTTGATAAGCGTTATTTGATGAAAATATTATTTAATTATTGGGATTACCTACCTGATTCTGATTGATTCTGTTTATTTGGGGAGATAACTTGAATTTTCTCATATTTAAAATTTCAGTTATTTCTTTCGCATTTTGCACTTTTTGGTCGATAAAAAAAACTAGTATAGATATTAATTTTTGAAACCAAAACTTATTTTTCCGTCAAAATTTAAACCTCACACATTTGTTTTTAAAAATAATAATAATATCATAATTAATTATTCCGAAAATTCGAATCACACACAAAAACAATATTATTCGAATTCCTTTTTTTTATCAGAAAAACTTTTCAATGTCTCGGAAATCATTGAAAAGAATGTAGGAGTTACATTTGACAATTACTTATAAAGGTATTTTTCGGTTGAAGCACGAAAAAGATCTAACTTTTGTATAATTTTAAAAAGCAGGGGAAGTCCCCTTTAACTGATTAGTGGTTTTTTTATTTTTCATGCAGATAGTCAAGGTCACAGCCACGGGCCATGCGCATGACAAAGACCAACGCTAGCACTTTCGTCCCCAGCGATGAAAGAATAAAATGCCGCTCTTTTATATCAAAATTTATTACACTTACAGCCCATTTGCTTCCCTCCAAGATTGCCTTGCACATGGGCCTAGACCCTCTTAGACTTTTTGCCAATGAAACGACAATTTACACAATTAAGAACAAAATTATTTAGAAAACTACAACAATTAATGCCCTTATGTTCGAGCCGAATGGCCAACTGAGATTGTTCTGCATCCAAATCAAATTTGTTACGTCCCTGAATATATCGCAAATTTCTTATAAACTCCACATTTCAGAAATGTTTTGACTATAAATATATGTTTGTAGAATTTCTCCTACCATCTCAAGTTTCAATTCAACAATGTTTTTATTTAGGTAATAAAAATGTAATTAGACACAAATATACTCACAATTTTTCAAAAATAGATGCATTGGTCCGTTCCATTTTGTCACTACAACGGACAAAGATGTTGGGAATTCTACCTCCATAGGAGACACAATTGTATAGGACCAAATTGATCCATCTTTTAGAGTAGGATTTTTGAATCCAGCAGCTATCATTCCAGATTCTGCCATATAACTGACAAAATAATGACTGTATCGAAAAGCCAGAGCATCTCTATATGCCAAAAGCCACCTAAAAGATATACTTTCTGTAAAAGAAAATTCTGACGCAATTCCAATAATGATTACCTACCTGTTAGATTCATCGGGTATTAAATAAGTTGACCAACAGTTAGAAACGGTCAAGCACAAAAGAGCCAATATGAGTGATTTACATATTCCTAATATCCAAAAGATGTCCTGAAAATGAAAGTACAAAGTACAAAACAATATTTTGAATATTGACAAAATGAGACCATCCCATAAAATTTTCATTTGATTTTGATGATTTATTATGATTTTGTGATGAATCACATTTCAATGTGATTTATTATATGAGGATGAACAACAAGAAAAATACTTCAAATAATTCTAGGTACAATATAAATACTATGTTGATAACCGTATTCTACTATTTACAAATATTCACTTAAATATTTTTAATGAGAAAAAACAAGTAGTGGTGTCGGATTTTACAACATTACCATTATCAACCAGACAGCATGATGAAATAAAAAATATATTGAAAGAAAGCAGATTGCCGTTTTTTTAGACACATCGAAAAGGTCGCATTGCAGAAATTTGTTCGTTGGATCATTAAAGATGAAAATGTCTCCAAAAACAATCATATTCCTTATATTGAATTATAATTTTTATCATTTTTATTGGTCCGAGAGAAAAGGTTAGAGATCGGCCCAACAACACGATGTGAATCGAACCCACCAGCCCCAACAAGCAAAATCGTTATAGGGTCACTATACCGGTCGGTTACTGCCCCTCTGAAAATATAATCAAATGATTTTCGGTAAACACTTCAGCAACTAAAGTGGGATATTTCCTTCAGCTAGGGTCTTAAGTGTATCGAGATAAGTGGACTATGTGAAATATTTAAAAAGATAAGCTATATAAACTCAAAATCTGGTTAAATTGAGTTATTCAACTATAGAAATTCTGAAATAATATTTCTTGACAATTGACTGCTTTAATATCTTTGACTTGCCTCATTGCGAATTAAGTTATGTCACAACAAAACAAAAATAATATATATATATATATATATATATATATATATATATATATATATATATATATATATATATATATATATATATATATATATATATATACATATATAAGAAATCGGTATATATATATATATATATATATATATATATATATATATATATATATATATATATATATATATATATATATATATATATAAGAATATTGTACGTGTGTAGAATTTTCCTATATTTATTAGTTTATTGGGTGTTCATTTCATTTGCATAATATTAGTATGTATTTAAATAATTTTGCACAGATAGAGATATATAATCAATAATTAAAAATAATAAAACACTTTCGGTAACGCGGTTTGTTTTTATCATGACGTGAAAACTGATGCATTTTATGTCGCGATCCGACGAAACTAAAATTAAAAATAATAAAACACTTTCGGTAAAGCGGTTTGTTTTTATCATGACGTGAAAACTGATGCATTTTATGTCGCGATCCGAAACTAAAACAAGAGAAATAATATCGCGAATTCGACCAAACTGAAAATCAGTACGAATGATCTATAGCTCTCACATTTTGTGACTATTCAATTTGGTCGGGTTCGCGATATTATCACTTTTGTTGAGTTTCGGAACGCGACATTTGATCGTCAAACTCGCACACGCACACTGTTTTGATAGATATTATTGAATTTGAACTTTGTGCAGCGGCAATAAAGTGCAAATTGACTTTTTCACGTTAGGAACACACCTACCTTGCTTAGACAACAGCGAGTGCTTGTAATTTAATATGAACTTTATTAAATAGCAATTGACTCTACATTTTAGTTAGAAAACGTATGTATGGGAAAAAGAAAAGGGCTGTTTTTTCAGTTTTCCCGGCAATCACTCGAATTTTTCTCGCCGTAAAAACCAGCCTTGAACTTCAACGAACATTAAAAAAAGAATTGGCAAAATTGGTCCAGGCGCTGTTGAGTTATGCGCTTACCAACACATTTAGCGATTCATTTTTTATTATAGATAGCAATGAACGTCTAATATGATTCTAATCTACTTGTCCAAAAAAGTAAAATCGTTAGCGTAAGGTCACAAACGAAGTGACGTGCGAACTAGCATGATTACATAACACTGACTTATCTTATAGTTAGACAATTTGTTCTACATGTAGGTGTGGAAACCGATACAAACGAAAACTTGCACAATTGTACGTGTATTATCTTAGACGCTGCGTCTGAGGTAATAGGTACAGTAGTTTTTGGAGGAGATGTCAATTGGTAAAAGTTTTGTCCATTTTAGCGAAACAAAAATGTCGAGGTGAAGCATATCATACTGATTAAATAAGCTTAACGAAAACACTGCATTTTCGCTAAATTTTGGCTAATTTTCGTAAATTTTGGCTCAACAGACACAACGTACGAATATTTCAGAATTTAATAATCTACAATGTTTTTCCCAAACCTTATACGAACTATTGCTGTTTATGAGCGGTTTATAATTAACTAGAAATATTTTCTTCATTCAATTATACATTTAGTTATGAGGCTTTGCATTACCTTTCTTCTTCTTGTTGAATGAATTCCAAGATACTCTCTAAATGTTATCCAAGGACCGAATAAAATGTTAGCACAACATAGGCTATAGCCAAAATACTGTAATATTCCTATACTGGTTTTTCTCTCAACAGTTTCATCAACCAGAGATAAAACTTTCATTATCAATACCATCAGGATTCCTCTAATTTGAAGAAATATTGCAGGATCTATCAATAGGTATTCACTAAAAAATTAATTAAAAGATATATTGTATCTAGTGATAATTTAAGCTCTCGTGACCTCTTAAAATAAGTTAAAATTATTCAATTCACATGAAACAATGTAGCTAGAATTGTTATGAATCTGCTGAACTCATTATTGCTACATTTAACCTTGTAATGGTACATTACCTTATAATTATATGATTCTGTGATTTGACAAATTTATTTTGGAATTTGAAAGAAAAGTTTTTCTGTTGGCATCGCAAGTAAAGTCCTCACAAAAATTGAAGAAATATATGTATACCCGTTGCCTATCCCAACATGAAACTGAATTTGCTGCAACTTATTATATAAAATTAAAAAATAATATAAATTAGCTTATAATTATTATATAAAATTATTATATTAAAGAATTATTACACAAGCAAATCAATTTTAATTAGCTTGCCAACAAAATAATCATCTAAAATTATTTGTTTGCGTGTTAGAGAAGACTTTCGAAACATGCTACACGTTAATATAATTATATAGAGCTATATGTGAACCAACCTAAAGATCAAACTTCCAATTAAAGCTAATTTTGCAAAAATTCCTAATCTTTTCCTATTTCCATCTCCTACATATTGACTGCTAAGTAATACAAAATACGATATTAAAAAATAAATGACGATAATATATTTTCCTTCAAAACTTTTAACTTCAGAAATCAAATATACTCCAACGCCTCCAGAAACCAAATGAAAACAAGATTCCGACTTACCTGTAAAAAAAGGGCTACTTCAAAAAATATCTTACATATTTAATAGTGTTGGCGTTTACTTGATGTAAATCCATTATAAACATAAATTCAAACACTTGAACTTATGATTTACACATTATGCTTTTTACGAAGAAGTCGTTTCTAACGACGAAACGCGTCATGCTATGTAGTGAATAAAGTGTAAATCATAAGTTCAAGTGTTTGAATTTAAGTTTATATTCAAATATCTTACATTTTGAATCAATTGGTATATAATAAAATATAATAAAAAATTGAAGAAGTTTTCATTGCTGAAAATTGAGAAATAAAAGAGGATTTTTTTTTGATAACTTCACCACCCTGTATCTTAAACTTTAAGAAGTTTAGAATTCATTAAAACTTTTCTTCTTCAAATGGACCCAAAACTCACCCCCTCAAATAATGGCATTCGAATATAATTCAATTCGAAAATGGGGTGTATATAATATATACAAGAGTCACTATATTAAAATATCAAGAAATTATTTAATTAGGAAAAATTTTGATACTAGCAGATTATCCACGATGCTCCCAATAACTTATCAAAGCCTTGATTCTGAAATTCGTAGATATTACTAGTAACATTAGCTTAAGATATAGTAACATATTCATAAAAGTAATACTGAATGTTGAATATTTGCAGTTAACAATTGATAACTTGCATACATCAGTACCCAAATAATTCTATTATTTATATTTTAGAAGAGATCTGAGAGCAAAGAACTAAGTGGTGTTGTACTGCATCAAAGTACTGAAGGAAAAGTTGGAAAGACCATAATGTCTTTAACCGCATCCTCTAGGGCGCAAAATTTTCGACATACTAACATGATAGTAATGCGGCTTGCAGGAAAAAAAATTGCAAAAATATATGATTTTCCTTATAAGTTGATTATAATAATGGTATGGAAAAAATACAAGAACAACTATACAAGAATGCAAGGTAAGAATAGTCCCATGCGTTATCGCTCTGATTACTGCGGAAATATAACAATCTCTGAGGTATCTATCTGGATGGAATATCTACAAAGCCTGCCATCTGGGTATGCACTGATTTTGTCACGAACAAACTCTATCATATTCGTAAGAGATTACCTTTTTTCTTCGATAGAAGACGTTATAATTAAACTGATAAAATCATTTATTTTGGTTTCAAGGTATTGTTTTTTGGAAATTAGAATACTAAGGCATCAAATGGAAATTAAACACCATACTTTGTATCCCCACCCCTGAAAAAATCGTTGCCTATATAATGTATGTTGATTAACAACCTTAACACGTAAGCCTGTAAATGAATGAAGAACTTCAAGGCACAAATTCAAGATTAATCAGCACAGAAAAATCAGATTAATCATCACATACCTTCATGAGACTGAGAATCTTCACTTATAGATAACTTGGATATGTTAATTTCCATGTTGAGTGACAGCCTGAAAGCGGCATGTAAGGTATGTATGAAAATGTGAGGAATGTGAAATCACCCAAAAACAAAGTGAGTGGATAAAATTTAATTCATTATCGTATACTATACTAATGTCATTTCATTTTAGGAATTTCCATGGTAAATACTTACAATTGGGTAAAATGATTCCAAAAATGGCATTCGACACAAGTAATTTTATAACAAGTGGTAAAATACTTTGCACTGACAGCAGGCCACAATACCTCCACACATCAAAAAAATATATCTCGTCATTACCTTGATAGACCTCATAATCTCCATAATCTTCATAAAAACTAAAATACATTTGTATTAGATGCATTATTATGTTATACTGCATTATATCTCTAACTCATTTTCGGAATTAATATCGTTATAATCATAAATGGGGTTCATTTCTTCCTGTTATATGCTTGTAAAATTGGTATACCGTAAAATTTAAAAGTATGAGTTATGTTTAAACATTTGTTAGTTTATTTAATTATTTGAATTATCCGGCTTATATTTATAATTTAACCCAATCATGACATGGCCCCTATGAGCAGACCGCAGTACTAGCCCGTCACAGATCTCACAGACCAAAATACCAAAATTACGAATGTTCTGTGTAGCCAGTGTTCCAACACAGTTCATAAAAAATATAGTTTACTGTTTTATTTAAAAAATTTGTTTTTATTTAAAGTCCATAATTATGTATTTTATCATATTTATGTATCATATTTTCACGTCCATCACATTTCAGTTATATTTATCATGCCTGTTTAAATTAAAAGTTTAAATATTTTCACAATCATTCTCGATCAGCTAATTAGCCTACACCAGATATCTTCAGTTTGAAAAAATTCGAGGTCATTTAGTTTTCTCTATTGTTAGAGATGTAATTCAATCATTAATGAATGTCACAAACTATTTATTCAGGAAAATTCTTCGTGAGAAACTGTATAATTCCATTGAAACGCCTGTGTTGAAGTTATTTATCTAATACGACTATTTCTAACTTTTCCAAAATATGGATCATTTTTGGGGCACCCGAATTACTCTGTCTTGCTTACTATCACCCCTGATGATGAAAAAGGGGACTAAACATTTTAAAGGAATTTTTTTCTATCCAACTCCTTTTAAAATACCCTAAAAGCTTTGGACTCTCTCCCACTTAACGCTACGCAATAAATATGTGCTTTTTTTAAGATTAGTGTCAATGATGGTTGAATCCTTAGAGCCTAAAACATTAAAAGAAAAAGATAAAATTTCTACCTAGATGTTTGATACAAACATAACCTGAAACTTTATATAGACAAATTTTTAAAAGTAGATTAAAGAACTTTATTGTACTCCTGCAAAAGTATTTAACAAGTAGTATATATAATTTTTTGTTCAAGATACCTGTTGAAAAAGTATTTTGAGTACCAAGATGGCAATGAATTCCTCCCAAGTTAAAGCGCACCAATTGCAAAATATGACGAAGACTAATGCTTCTGCAAATGTTAATACAAATGGGACAGGTACAGGATGGCCCAAGAGGTCTTTGAGTACCGAAAATTATACTCCGACAACAGCTATCAACAAAATAGTAAATTTGTAAGTTCGTTATTGATTACTATTGATATACCTATTATCAATTTCAACATGTGTGCATTATTGCAAAACAAGCTTTGTAATAATCTTTATTTGGTTGCAAATTGGAAACTTTGAGTTGATCAAAGTTGATACAGTAATCATTTGATACAGTATCATTTGACAGTGTCATTTGATACAGTAATTTCTTGGAAATTTTCAGATATCCCTTAACAAATTACACATTTGGAACAAAAGAACCACAGTTTGAAAAAGACCCAAGTGTTCCAGCCCGTTTTCAGCGAATGAGAGATGAATTTGTGAAAATAGGAATGCGTAGAAGCGTGGAAGGAGTTTTATTAGTGCATGAACATTCTTTACCTCATGTGCTTTTACTACAATTGGGAACCACCTTCTTTAAACTACCTGGTGGAGAATTAAATCCTGGTGAAGATGAAGTTGAAGGACTTAAAAGACTTTTATCGGAGGTATACTTGAAGTTTTATCATATATATATTTTCAAATTTATAATTATTTTGAAACCTGACTGAGGAACTATTTTGATTCTTTTAATTCATTAGAAATTGAGATTCAATGAATTTATTTTCAATTTATAACACAAATTATGTTTGATATGTGTTACCATTATGAGTGGAATGATTTCTCCATATAATGAGAAGACTTGTTAAAACTAATGACTTTGCAATGTAGCAAGAATTAACTTCAAATTTATTGCTTATGAGCACTTCATGTAACTTACATTATGATGGAATAGTGGAATTAAACTTTATATAATGGATTAGAATTAATGAAATTTTTTATTAGGAAATGTTCTGTTAGATGTATTATTATCTTTTGACAGTAAAATTCAGTGATTCAATAGGTATCTTTAATACAAAGCTGTCTGTTAATTTAAATTTTTTGAAATTTGAAAAATTTCAAATTGTTTTACTTTACACTCTCAAGTCATCTTTGAAATTGAAAAAAAAAGAACAGTGCATCTTATGCAATTACAAGTGGGTAACATGTCATTTAGAAGGTGGTGTCTTATACTACTTAGTAAGATTACTTTTTATTTTTAGTAGATGATATTTCAAAAAATGTATAAAATATAAATTTACTTGTTAGTGATTAAAGTAATAAGATTTGCACTTACAATTTGAAGATATTTTCACTGTTAGAACAAAACATCTTTTATGAATATACTCATATGAGCTTACATATAAATTAAAAAGTTATTTGGACACAAAATCAGCAGTGTAGTTCAATATTAGTATATTAACAATTAACTATAAAAAATAGCATGTTTGAGGTTCATTCAGTTTTTGTTGATTATTTGTTATTAACGTATGATTTTAACTTCTGGGAATTATCACTTGATTTATGTATGATTTTAAAATGTCTTGACAAATGGAATTTTTGTATAAACTGAAAAATATTGTAGTTCTGTGTAAGTTTTCTCAGATGCCTGCCAAAGTAGTTTTAATGTTTTTGCATTCAGCTGAATCTCTACTTTTATTAATATTTCTAAGAGGTAAAAAGTTAAAGAGAGAGAGATAGAACTTTACATATTTAGGGTCCAAATCTTCTTCAATTTTTAAGCCTTACTTTTAATACATATATAATACTGTAATTTCATTTCCTTCTTTTCTTTATATATTGTCATAACCTTATTTTCTCTGCCTGCTCTATGGATGGTATTATTCAGTCCAGTTATCATTTAAATGTGAGGAACTTTTAAAATTCTCTTGTGACATTTACAGTATACAATTGTCTTTTGGTGTTTGTTACTGAAGTTATGAACCTATGTGTTACTATATACACATTTCAACATAAAAGCATTTTTCTTAGGATTTATTTTATTTCATTCGAATTCTTCTATAATTCTTTCTTTACATGTTGCTTGGCTAGTTTAGTTTTCATTTATCAATTGATTGATCTGTTTTGTTCCAAACTGTATTTAATCTTAGCTTCTCAACTTTTTCTGGGGTTTATTTTCACATCTGTCCTTTCATGTAACCAGAATTTCATTTTTGGTCATAGTGCAAAGCTATGCAAAACATTGCTACTTATTTTGTTTACTATCTCTAGATTCCATTTTCCTTTTTATAGGGTTATTAACACCTTTTATTATTGTTAGTAATATAAATAATATTAAGTGGTAATCTTATCTATTTATATAGCATTTCTATCTAAACTGTGTACAAAAGGTTGTCATCTTTTCCTGAAATGTTTTTACGAGTTTCATTGTTATATTTCGTCATATAATAATGATGATAAGTTTTATTGTCTGTTTTTTTCCTATTGTTATGCTTAGATGGTGGATCGTTCTGTGACTTTCTAGTAGTTGCCTACATGATGATTGTGTTTGAATTTTCTAGTATGAATTATTATAATTAGACATCGGATTATATGCACTATCAAAATGCCAAAATATGCACTAAAAAAGGGTAAAATATGCACAATCAAAAAACATTTACAATTAGAATTTACGTTTATTATTAATATCATTATCACATTATAATAAAAAATGGAATATATATGAATATTTTTTTAAAATTCAATACACTATAAGTTATTATTACGTAAATAATAAACTTATTTATTATAATTCTTGTGACAGTAAACAATAATATATTTTTCTAGATTTTCTGCAGTAAACTTGTGACGTTTGTCACTTAATATTAATTTATAGGCTGAAAATGACCTTTCAACATCAACTGATGTTACCTACCAGTCAGAATATTTTAACAGAAGTTAAAACTTGACGCCATTTCTGCAGATAGCTCTTCAGAGATTGACTGGTGCCGTTAATAAAGGCGTCAACTTTCTTTATGCCTTCAAAACCGTTGTTTTGTACACAACTGCACTTAATTTACCGCCAACCTTTTGCGATAGTGAACTCGGAAGGGCGTTACTCCGTTCAATCATTTTTTCTATTATTTCCAAGAGCTGGCACAGAGGAAAGTTTTTAGTTTCTAGTTTCTCAATTGTATTGGGTATATTGCTGAAATATGTTGCAATAATAGCAATATTGTTTTTTATTGCAGGATCCTCAAATGCCAGCTGGCTTGAATCGATTACAATGGCGTCTGATCTGTCAAATTTTCCAACTATGTACTATTTTTATAGCTTCGAAATTTTCAGCATAAAACAATATGGCTTTCAAGTGCCCCACTGTGTTAATATTGGTTCTGGGGCTAGTGCTACGTTTTGTAGTTGCTCTTTATATGCTTGTACTCGCGATGGTGCTTTTAAAAACACTTTTTTATAGAAGAAATCAATTTATTGACTATCCCTAACTCGTATCTAATCCCTTCCGCAACTCGATGTAATCCGTGGGCTAGCCAGGTGATGTGAAGTAATTTTGGCTAGAACACATAACACAACATGCCAAATTCGTGTACTATTGAAATAAGCACTATCAATGTAAAAGTACCAAAATATGCAATAACTTTATAAAAATAGATAGTATTAAGTGGTAGATTATATGCATTTATTAATCTACCTTAATAATATTAATCTACTTAATATTATTAAGTAGATTATATGCATTTGCATGTGCAAACATGCAAATGCATCCGATGTCTAATTATAAATAATAAGTCTTTATAAAAACTAAACTTGTTAAATCCTAATTTCCAGCTTGAATTCTTGTGATATATTTTTATAATTTAATTTATTTCATGTTACTATGGTGTCTGCTTTATGAAACCTCTTTTCAGTTAAAAGTAACAGTATATGAAATTATTTACTAATGTGCTTATGTTTCTACATAATTTCTAATGACAAATATCGACAACCTTTTTTCCAATTTTATTCTCTAGATACAGTAGATCTCTCACTTCATAATTTATGGTTCTTTTGGGTGCACTCTAATTGCTTTTTTATTTGATTTGAAGACTATTTGCAAGTATAAAAAACATTGACTAACAAATTCTTTTTTTATGTATAATTCACTTGCACATTGTAAATTGTTATTGTGTTTAATGTACTCTAATAGAAATATGATATATAATACATATCTATCATATTTCTAACTTTCTAACCCTATGTATATATATATATATATATATATATATATATATATATATATATATATATATATATATATATATATATATTTATATAGAGATATATTTATCTGATTCGTGAACCATTTTAGTTAAATTGTAAAAATTCGATTCTTGTGTTTTTTGGTTCAATTAAAACAAAATATTGTTAAATTTTTCCAATTACGTTTCGGTTATTATTTTAACCTTTATCAAATTGATACATATCATATGATCGCTAAAACAAAAATGAATATAAAAATAATGCCTACAAACGCACTAATGATTTCAAGTCTTACCACAAACATAAACACCTCAGACACAAAAGTTGACTGAAATAACAATTATATTGACAATTATACTCAAAATATCTAAAAATTTTTCCAAAGAACCATGACACGTTCATCTCTCAAAGTATATTGTAAATATATGACTCGACTTTGAGACTGATCACGTCTATAATATCAGTCACATCCAACAATACATCTTTATATTTTGCAGCGTGCTCCTATGAGGTTAAAATATTGTTGTATATTTTACTCAGACCAGTTATGTCAGTTTTATTGTTGATGGAATTTGTATTTTTCTTTATATAGATCATTTCCTGGATTTCTCGTTTTCTTTTATGCTGCTCAGTTTTGAGGATTTTTGTAGCTGAAAAATCAAACTTTAAATGTAATTGGAAAAAATTTAACATCATATTGTTTTAATTGAACCAAAAAACCCAAGAATCGAGTTTTTATATATATATATTGGCCGTACTAAATAGTCTTCAACTCGTTTTTTCGAGTACTATACACTTAATAAAATAATCAGTAAAAAGTATCAATTACCTAATATTGTGCCACTAAAATTTGTGGTCTGTTCGTTTTGAACAGACCACAAAGTGTTTTACCTTATGATTTATCATTTTATGACTTTTCAAAGTAGATACCCACAATTAGAATGTATGCATTCATAAGAAAGATTTCTGAAAGAGAAGCTTACTATTGCAACTAGAAAATAAATACTAAAATTTTGATCTTTTGATTTTGATTACTCAATAAATGTAGTCAAATTGATTGTGTGATAAAGTAACTGTCTGATTTTTACTGTAGATGTAGAAATAGTTGGTGTTGAAATGCTAACTAACTAATAAATTTTGTTATTTTATATAGTCTTTAATATTTTTCTCATTTCAATTAATGTTAAAAATAGTTCATATATTATATTCAATATGCTCTCCTTCAATATATGATAGAGGAATCAGTATCCCTAAGGATAGTTCCCTACAATGCCTGGCATGGGTTTTTCAAATAAGGTTTAGAGTCTAATAATTGAATGATTTACAGACAATGGAGCGCAAGATTGTGAAAGTTCAAATATCCATAACGTTAACTATTTTAACGGTGGAATTTAACAGTGTCTTTTTGGTCGTCACATGATTCAGAGGAATTTTTTATGTTACATATATATATATATATATATATATATATATATATATATATATATATATATATATATATATATATATATATATATTCTAAACATATTTCCATATTGCTCATTCCTCATGTAAATATGATTTACATTTATATAATTAACTCACATTGACATATACCTTTTTTTCACTTCTATATTATGTTAACTTAGTTTCTGTTGTAATGAAAGTAACACTTGCCAGAGGATAGTGAACTAAGGTAATAAATGAGCAATTTTTAATATTTAATAATAAATTCAAAACTTTTTATATTCACTGCTATCACTTTTCATATTCAGAGGCTTCAACTTTTTTATGTTTTCCTGTACAATTGTTGTAGCCTTTAATGTATGAGTTACATTGCAAATTATGCATCTGAAATACTTTCTTTAAGTTTAATTCAGGATATCTATTTATTGTGATAAATGGTGAATCAAAATTACAATTCTCTATGAACCACCTATCAGAGATTCAAAAAAAATCTTATCTAATTGAGTCAACTAGAATTAGTGTGGCACTACAGTAGCGCTGATATTTACTAAGAACAGCAAAGGAAGCATTACAAATATAATTCCCTTAATATTTCGGAATTTCCATACTCTCAACATGAAACTCAATAATTTTGAGCTCATATTACAACAATCTTGACTGTATTTTATGGAATAATTTTAGTAATATGAATTCAACATTGCCTCGGAATACATGCATTCAAATTGAAGTTTAGAAAATCAATTTAGAATAGGAACAATTTGAAGGCCTAGAACCATTGTGAATTGGTTCAAGTATTGATTCAAATAAAATGACATTCAGTTAAATCGAGTATCAATCATTATGAAAAACTCTTAGTACTAATTCCTACATTTAATTTGTTGACAAAGGAAATCTTGAAGATATTGAGCTTCTCTCTGCATCGATTTTTTTGAACTTTAAAAAATTTCAAGATTAAAGTGAGCACATATGCTTTGAACTTGTACCATGTAAATGTAATCAACGTACTTAACAAATTAATTACAGATTAGCAAACATTTCACAAAATTTAAACAATGCCTATGAGAGTAAATTGAACTAAATTACTTTTTGTGAATATCAAATTATCTCTGCATTTTATAGTCATTCTGTAGAGAACATTAATATGAAATGAGTATTCATAACAAACATTTTTCTGAAGAGGAATACAACAATATCGTGCACTCAGTCTTCATAATGAAATGAAAATTTTAACATCTACTTAATGACCTAGAATTTCGTGTGATCAATGTGAAAATGGATAAGTATGATAGTGCTTATGAATATATTTAAAAGTTAAAATACCTTAAACTTTGAAATGTAATTTGAAGCTCTTGGAAAAGCAATTTTCATCAATCAAAATAATAACAGTAAAAACATAGCTTAAGTTTCACTCAGTATATTAACAACTCTGCATATGTCACGAGTATTCAACAATATCCAGTTAATATTGTTAAATACTTTTGATAATGGGCTGACCATCCGAAACATATGTCTAGTGTCATAGAATTGAAATTAATTCAAAAATAACGAAAATGTTGCATGTTTATCAATGTGGGAACCTTTTAGTAACAATCCTAAAATACATTTACCAACAAACACAATCAACAAATTCAAGAGAAAATACAAATTTTTAACAAAATCATATTCGGGATTTGAATCTAACTCCATTCATAAATTTTCAACCAAATTGTTCGAAATCGGTATTCATTCCTATTGAGTATAATATATATAGAAGTACTGTTAAATGGAGAGATGTATTTTATTTAAGAGCAATGATAAAAGCATTTCAATGCCTTTCAGACCTTTGGAAGAGGAGAAGGACCTAAGCAGGAATGGTTGGTAGAAGATATCATTGGTAATTGGTGGAGACCTAATTTTGAACCACCCCAATATCCATACATTCCTCCACACATAACAAAACCTAAGGAACACAAACGTTTATTTTTGGTTCAACTTCAAGATAAAGGTAATAAATAATATAAATCACATATAATATATACAATTATATATATATTAGAGATAATATAAATAACGAACCTGGAGATCGAAAAACAAGAAAAATAGAGAGTTCTTGAAAGTCTCTATAGAGTTCAAGCGCGGAAGCCATAAATTTGTCGTTCTCCTTTGAAGGTGACTCTATTTTTCTTGTTTTTCCGTCTCCTGATTCATACACCTTGAACTTGGTTGACCTGTTCTGAAGATAGCCAATAAGCTCGAATCAAGTGTCAAAGGCTGCTTCCAATAGCGGGTTATACCTATAATATTCACTTTTGTTAATATATATATATATATATATATATATATATATATATATATATATATATATATATATATATATATATATATATATATATATATATATATATATATATATGAATCCTAGAACCAGAAAATATAAGTCCTTCTTTAAGTAAAAGACACAGAAGTTTCTGGAGGTACCTTTGCTTCTTATGAGTAATTCATTTTCTCTCAAATATTACAGAAAATCAAAAATTATCTCTTGAGTCTTGAAAGTGAGCTCAGAGCTCATAACTCGAATTATTTATGTGTCGAAATTTTTTGTTGACTGTTCACTGAATTGTAAATCTTGTATGAAATAAGATCCATGCAATGAATGTTTTTAAGAAGGGTAGCGAGTAGAGCAGTTATTACATATTTCATGAAAAATTATTTTTTGCAGCTAATTAAATTAGTTACCATAACCTACCTACTTATTTTCTCTTAATTCGCAATGTTACCCAAAATGCACCTATGTATTAATCGTAGGTAAGCTTAAAATTTCTTATTGGTTGTGGAATGCAAAAATACATATATTAAGAAATAACTGAATGCTATCTTGTGACATCGCAATTTTCTAAGAAATACTCACATACATGTTAAAATATATACAAATACAAGCTGAATCAAATTCTTTTGTTGTAGCTCTATTTGCAGTACCAAAAAACTACAAACTAGTGGCTGCCCCTCTCTTTGAATTGCATGATAATTCTCAAGGATATGGCCCCATAATATCAACGTTACCGCAGGCACTGTGCAGGTAAAAAAATATTTATAAGTTGGAGCATATGCCTCAATATGTTGATAATCAGAAGAGGGCAGAAATAGAATGTTGACAAATATGGAGAAAATTTAAGTTTCCTATTTCCTTTATTCATTTGATTTTCAGTAGTTCATGTTTGAAAAGTAAATAATTATCAATTTCTTTTAATCTAAAAATATCCACCCATTATTAATTCATTTCAAATATGTACCCAGTATTGACTCAAATAATATTATTAGAAACAGTTTTGAAAAAAAAAGAAAAAGAAATTTAGTAATGACCATTTGGTTTCGTTTCAATATTCTGCCTAGTTCTTCATTGGAGACTTGTGATAATTTATGCAGATATTCTTATATTTTTTATGTAAAATATATAGTCATAAAATTTTTCTGTGCTTCTATGTCAAAGTTCTTTAACAATTTTAAGTGATTAATTAAAACTTTTTTTCAGATTTCAATTTAATTATATGTAAGTCTAGCACGTGAACAAGATATTTTGATATTTTTGGTGGTTTTGTACTCTGGAGGGCAGAAGAAAAGTCAAGAGTGTTCTGACAAAGTATTCGTACAGTGATAATGTCAAGATAATATCTAGGTTATGTTTTTTCAATGTTATAGTAAGATCGATTCCTTTACTTCTTAAATAGCAATTTTCAATAAATTTTCCTTGACAATAATTATTTATTTTAATACTGTTACAATAGTATCACAATCTTATTATGTAGAACACTCAACTATGTAATTAAGTGGCATTATGAATTGATTATACTTCATTAACATGTGCTGTTAAGATTTCTCTGTTTGTTTGATAATTGTAACTTAATCAAATATTTCTCAAGAAGAAAATATATCTGACTGATTTTCAATGTAATATCAATGATTCTCAAAGTGGTAATGAAATATTTCAAGATGGCCCTCTTTATCCTTTGATCTCCCAAGCACTAAATGCTTTGAAAGTATGGAAACGGTAACTTTTACAGTAAGGAAACCTGTGATAAACAAATTTTAGAGTATTTGAAACCTATATTTTGGTTTCAATGTTTTTAATATTATGTGATCATTATTTTATAGTGAAGTGAAATGCTTTACATTTCGTCTATGGTCGTCAGTATTTTTTTATTTTTTTTTTCTAAACCAACTATTCCAAAATATATTTCAGTAAATGAACACTTTGTACTAACATGATAAAATAAGTGTTTCTCAATAACAATCAGATCACACTGAATATTACTTATTAAATGATTACTTTGATTTTATGGATGAAACTTCATCAGTAATGATACTCAATGAGGATTGAAAAAATCGATGTAAAATCTAAAATACAAAAATCATCTGCTTACTTAGATTTTTCCAATGGTTTTGTCATGATGAAAAGAACTCATTCCAAGTTTTGGCAGATATTTTGTCTTCTGAAAGAATTCCTATTTTATTGATTCCTTTCAAAAATCACTTTTTAATGTGAACCTTCCAACTTCCTCAAAATATTATGACAAAATAAACAATTTGATTTTCATTTATATAACATTTATGACCAAATATAATAGTAATACTATTATATTTGACTCTGAAGGCTTTTTAAGTTTTGCGAGATAAATATAAAGAGACTATTGGAGGGAGAAATGATATCAAATGAAAAAGTTGTATAAGGAAGCAAACCTCACATATATTTCGAGTTTATTGGCTCTCACTAGAACGGCGTGTCAAAAAATGAAGTCACGTGCAAACGATAATCATAAACATGATTAATGAAGATTGATGATAATGGTTAATAAAGGCATAATGATTAATGAACAAGCTCTCCGGAATTAATGATAAATGTTGAATACTTCAACCTACTCATATCCTTGGTTCATTCACAAGTTTTCTGCATTTCTTAATTACGAATAAACTAAAAATCTAAGAACATTCTCAGAAATGCATTCCTAGAAATGAGTAAGTTATACCAGAATAATTGCAAATATTATTAACACTAGTAGATTTTTATCTCAATTTCTAGTTAGTTTTCCTTCCTCCTGAACACTACTAATTAATTAGTTTAATAACAATACTTAAGATAATAATTTTTTAATTTCTGTGATTTTCAAAAACTTCATCGGAGATCATCCAATAATAAAAACATTTAATTTGCAATTTACAGATTTGAAAGAAATAAAACATTAGAACGCACAAAATACATTAAATTTATATCACAGAAACATTTTAGTTCGGTTCACCTATTCAATGTATTATGTGTGTGTTTCATTATCTTATTGCTTTTAAATCTGTGAGTATGAAATTTAATTGTTCAAATTCAAGAATTTGTGACAAATGATATATATATATATATAGTTGTTGATTCCATCTCCAGGTTCGTAGACCTTGAACTTGGCTACGCCGTTCTGAGGAGAGGCAATGAGCTCGAAACACGTGTTCGGCTTCCAATTGAAACAACGGCTGCTTCCAATTGAGTTGCGGGCTATACCAAGAATTATATTTTTGTCGTTATATATATATATATATATATATATATATATATATATATACATATATATATATATATATATATATATATATATATATATATATATATATATATAATTAGAGAAATAGAAAAACAAGAACGGAAAATTCTCAGAAAGATTTACGGGCCAATCAGTAGAAACATCATTACATCATTTGTATGAAAAAACCACATAATGAACTTTATCAAAAGACACATACGATAACGGAAGAAATCAGAAAAAGACGTGTAAAGTTCTATGCACATGTCTACAGAATGAAACAGTCCTGAATATCGAAGAAACTACTCGATATAATTATAAAGAGTAAATGCGGAACGGAGTGGCTAAAAAAGATCTACAACAGATCAATATAAAAAATCTGGAAGATCGCACTGAGTCTCGCTATAAAATCGCACATGTGAAGTTTGAGCAAAAATCAAATCGTCAACCTGGAATAAAATAGACAGATGAACGAAAGAAAGAGCATACTAAGAGGATGAAGCGTTTTTGGGAGACAAAAAAGATGAAGCCAAAGTCCTAATTGCGAATTCAAGTTCAATCGCTCTCCTTATGGGGAATAATCGTTATAATTATATATATATATATATATATATATATATATATATATATATATTCGATAATCATCATTTGAAGCATTGATAATGTCAAGTGAGACCTTGACGAAACGTCTGCCAGTTCCCAACAGGCACTCAACAAACCAACGGATGTATTCCCGGAACAATATACCATTATATTTTTCCATCCGTGAATCTCTACGTTCAAACATATATATATATATATATATATATATATATATATATATATATATATATATATATATATATATATATATATATATATATATATATATATATATATATGTCTGTACAAGAAAAAGAATTGTAGTACAACTTGAACTTGGCTACGCCGGCGCCGTTTTGAAGCGAGCCAGTATAAGTTCGAAACACGAGTCAACGGCTTCTACCAATTGCGGGATATGCCGACATTGTTCACTTTTGTTTGAAATGTTTCCACGCATCGAACATTATTCATATATTATATAATTTCTCCTTGAAGGATAAATAATCCGGAGAGTAAAAACGCGGTATCCTGAAATGTGTCGACTTCCTTCAGTGAAGTGTCTGTTCCTTCTTGTTTTTCCATCTCCAGGTTCGTCCATCTTGAACTTGGCTACGCCGTTCTGAGGAGAGCCAGTAAGCTCGAAACACGTGTCAACGTCCGCTACCAATTGCGGGATGTTCATATATTGTATGATTTCTCAGCTAGAGGCATCCTTGAAGGATAAATAGTCGCCTCACGGGCGAAGTAGTTTTCTCAAATCTCCCAATCCGGTGAGTAAAAATGCGGTAGCCTGAAATGTGTCGACTTACTTCTGTGGAGCGTCTGTCCTTTCTTGTTTTTCCATCTCCAGGTTCGTACAACTTGAACCGCTGTGTGTATATATATATATATATATATATATATATATATATATATATATATATATATATATATATATATATATATATATATTGTAGTACAGATTTGCTGCACTTCGTTTTCAATTTTCCTTAATAATAGAGGAAAAATAATTCGTAAATGAGGTCACTGGCAGTGTCCTACCTTTCTATATACATCTGTTATATATACAGTTCTTTAATGAGAAGACTATTTGGCGCAACGAGGATAAATAAAATTAAAAATAGATGAAAATTTTAAGGTGGGAGTAATATTAAGTTTGTAGTGGGGTACCTTCATGGAATGGAGAGAAGTCACTTGTAATAAAGTTCAAATAGAGTGAAAAGTTGATGTGGTGTAGATAAGAAAGGTATGAATGAAAATTCAGTTTATTCATATTCAATTAATTAAAGTTAGTCAATAATTTAGTCAATTGTAAAGGATAATGCTTTACCATATATTGGGTTTTTCATACATTTATGTGCTTATTATGTATACGCTATTGTGTAAGCTTTAAAATGCGAAATTTTGAATGCAGGAATTATTTGATATTGATATATTTTGAACATACGTTTTCAGTCAAAAATTATCAAGCTGAAAAATAGTTCGACAAATTTTCACTTTACTATTATGTTGAAAAAATTTTAATCTGAGCGCAGATTATAGTCATCGATACTTTTATAAGTATACTGCTATTTGACGTGAAAGCAGAATTTGGCTACGCATATTTGCTAATAATAGCCGAAACTAGTGTTACATCCGTAATAATTTCAAATCAACTTCTGTTATTTTTCATTAGAAACACACCCAAGGTTTCCATGTGAAAAATTATTTATATTAGAAATGAGTTATCATAAATGATTTGTTTTTTGGAACACATGAGAAATAGGTTTTCATATTGCACAATCTTCACTAGAAATAGAGCAATTTTTTCGAATATTTCTGTGAAAAAACTTGGCAGTATCTCCACTATTCAAAACCTAAGGACATTTTATCTTTTATGAAGTGTTCATACAATATTGAGTTATATCGAATCATAAATAATTGCTTTAAATATGTTACGACGAGTTTCTGTTAGGCAGTTGTCAAACACAACTATTTTCCATGAAATTTTATTGATTCTGAAAGCGTCTTTGTGACGCTATTCAACTTCTACATCAACAGTTGCTGCAGAATTTTAGAATTGACTAGATGAAAAACAACTTTCGACTTCATTTCTCAAAAATCCTCTTATGACTCAGAAGACAGAAATAAATAGAATGTCGTATGCATATATTATGCAAAGATTACTATATTTATCACATCTATAGAAATCAATAGAAAAACATAAATACATCGAACACTGAATGTTCCACAAGTCCGTATCAACTTATAGATAATTAAGATCGTTTTTTGGACAACGGCGCAACTGATGAGTACCTTGTAGTACGAAACAGTATCGGTCATGCGAATCCAACAAATGTATGCACCGATTTCAAAACTATCTAACTATTATCCGTTGAAGGATAATGGAGGAGGCATCATCACATGTTTCATGTACATGTCATCTTTCACATAGCTAGCTGTTTATATATATATATATATATATATATATATATATATATATATATAATATATATATATATATATATATATATATATATATATATAAATGTTCTCAACGAAAACAAAAACTTTAGAGTGTGAATGTTTATTGCATTACGAGGAATATCAAACTCATTCGAAATTTGGTAGTTTCATTAGTTCATATATATGTATATAAGTTCAATGGAATACTTAATGAGATGTAGCAGAATATGTTAGTTATTCTCATATGCTTAAGAATGTTTCCATACAATTTATATGGAGATCAATTCATAAATTCGTCATATTGTCAAAACATGGAGTCTCTAATAAGTGAAATTTTTCATAATTTTGTTTTCTAGATATGATTAGAATTTCTTCAATATTCGTTTGCTGTTAGTATTAAACTAAAAAATGAAGTTTTACAACATTGAATATTTTGTATACAAGGATTCATTCATTGAATTATGTTAAAATCAAATCTATTTTTATTTTTAGGAAAATGTCAGGTAGAACAGTACTCAGCAGACCACGTACTCGTCTTTACAATGCTAATTATAACATTGGAGAAAGTTATTACAAGTCGGCGTTAGATAGTATTGACAGGAAATATTCGGGCAGGCCCGCATCTACACCACCACGCATTTCATCAATACCCAGAGATATATTGGAAAAACATGATAGGGCATTCGAAGAAGAAGATTTAGCCACATCACGTAAGCGAGCCGAGAAACACATTACCGAACCACATATGTTTGATTCACGTGGTGGATATCTAGCCCAAAGAGCTCTTGACGCTGTTGAAAACGATATCGACGAAGAGGTGCGAAAAAAATTTTCAATGTTCAGAAGAATAGATAGATATAACTGAAAACTATCTGACGCATCCCTAGGCTAATTTTGAGTATATTTTGTTACAGATAACAGCATGTATTAGAATCTCAAATGGTGCTAATAATTCATTACATTGTATCTAATAACTAATTTATTTGTATAATCACTTAATCATAAGTCCTACTAAGTAATTGCAGTCAGAATACAATCGAATTTACCCTTTTATCGAATAAAAGATATTTACTCTCATATTACTATCATTACATAGTCATATATTTAACAGCAATCTAAAACTTACACTATAATAAGTTACCTGCTTTAATCTTAACTAACCGAGATAACTATTTTCAATATTATAACGATACATGACCCAAATTCCAGAAGTAATTTTTTGAATCATCTTGCTACACAAAGAATGTAAAAAGTTACGTTCTTAGAGTAAACAAAAGCCCGAAAATTTTTTTTGGTTAGGAAACCGGAGTTGCACTACCACTAGTTCTGTTTGAAGATCGTTTGATTTCTTCACTGCAAAACTGCACTTGAGCTTTATGGTACGTTCAATTTCTAATCCTAAACTATGGAGTTAAGCAGTTCCAGTGAGTTTTTTCAACCATTGATGGGGAGAGGCTTCACAAATTTGTTTTCTCTGAAATATGTGTAACTATAGGTCACATTTCTGCAGCAACCAAATGTTCGCGAGTCTATTTAAACGTAAATAAAAATCTTCAAACTGCCAAAATCCAAAAATTGGAAAAGTTATTCCTCTGTTCAATAATTAGTTACCTTATCCTTATATCTCAAGAGTGATCTAAATGTAGAATGTGAGTTCAGGAAGAATCGTTTATAAATAAACTCCTAATACCTATAAGTATCTATATAATACACTTAATCCCATACGTCATCACTATTTTTCTCGAAATAATAATTCGAGATATATTTTTGATTTCCGTTCTACCATAAAATTATCTATTCTCAGTTAGGTTGACCTTTCTCCATTACCATTCCTTATCTGATTCCCTGGATAGCTTCAGGGAAGTGTGTCAAGTTACAACTTATGTTAATTTCATTCCTTCTAGGGTTTGTAGTTCTTAAGTATTGTATGGTATTTGAGATTTATCGAAATGATATTTGGCTAAATATGCAAAAGTCTGCATATTTAGCAAAAACATTTTTACTGTATATGAGCTTAAATTTGCTGAAAAACACAAAATTCTTCAAAGTGAAAAAAATGATTAAGAAAATGGAATAAAGCTGTCATGCTGACTAAGGTTTCTGGGTTCTATAATTTCATATAAGTTTGAATAATAGTGAATATATGAAATATATCGATTATAATATATCATAATTATATTACTATGATTATTGTGATAATCATTTAATTATGATTATCACATATATCATTTATTACTTTATATATAAAGTTTTGTTGGGCAGGAGAGTTACAAACAAACATTACAAAACAGCTGAAAGTGAAGAATCGTAACGAAAATATAGACATTACCTGATTAAAAATTATGATCATAAATAAGTAAATAATCTGACTGAGAATATCAGAACTTCAATCAATAATAAAAGGATTTAAGTAAATTTTTCGTCATGTTCATTACACATCGCGCTGATAATATAAATAGGTCAGTGGTTGGATGTAATGAGATTTCAACATAATAATTACTGCGAGTTCTAAAAAAAACTTTAGTTACTCTCTGGACCTCTTGCTCACATCTAAATATAAAACTGATAAAAAATACCTGGAATATTTTCATATCATTGTCGTAACTTGATCTCATTCTGTGCAAAGTTTGGCGTTGCCAATTAAATGAATCATGTTTTTGTATTTATTCTTGATGTTTCGTCAGACAATGTTTATATACAAGAAGCAGACCTCAAATCAAAATTCGTACCAAATTGTGCCATTTTAAAAGTAGTTTCATACATAACGAAGTAATAGACAAACATTTCGGCAAACATTCTATTGTTCACACAAAATGAAATCGTAATAACGTAACTCCAACAGTGTATTGAAATAAACCTCCATAAACTTTGTGATTATAAAATATTAATTTTGAAATTATTACAAAAGCAAAATTCACTTCTCAGCAATTGACATGGATAATTATAATTGAAATTGAGCAAAAATTCCAATAGTATGGCAATGTTTAAGCACTATTCATTACGAGGGATTTTTACTTATTTTTTCTTTATTTCATATGTTTGGTTCTGAAGTTTTCCCCATCTTGAAAAATATCATTATGCTTTAATTGTCTATTATATTCAATTGTCTTGTCAACTATTTACACTACACTTTCTGTTTCGAAAATTTACAACCGTACAACATGAAAAATCATTATTCTTTTGATAATTTAATACTTACCCCTCCTAACAGAAAATTGATTTGTATCTGAACGTACCTCGAGCTGACAAGCATGGAAATGCTATGTCCCCAGCACAGAACATACCAAATTAAGGGTATGTTCTGTGGTCACCAGTGAGTCTCCATCTTTTAAGTATGGCAAATATTTAGAATAAGTAACCATAGAGTCAAAACGCAGTATTGAAGTCCTGACTGATTATGAAACCAACAAATCAAGGTTTAGCATACAGCACACCTTGTCATGCTAATAGGGGACGAACTTCCAGTCGTACTCAACAAGACCTTATACGGTTCATTTGAATGCTAGGAGACATAGTACTGCATTACCCAGGTGTTTCATGAGGGGAGTGCGCATGCAGACATTAGTGAGTGAAGGAATAATCTGGTAGTCAATCCAAAATATGTGGTCTTGTCACTTCACAACTAAATATTGCAAATATATGGACTTCTTACTCTCTTTCTGATGAATTATCAGTGTGCACATAGAGAAGTTTATATTTCTATTATAGCTTCGACTTACCTACTGATCTGAACTAACGAAATCATGTTACCAGGCAAGAGTAATACAATCTGTAGTTTTGATATTCTTCTATTCAATAGGTGTAAAGTTAATTCTATTAACGCTTGCCCTTAACTTTCAAGATTGCTTAACATTCATAATAAAGGTGATTGAATATTCGCTGATATCTTAGTGTTTACATGAACCCAATCGTCTTCATCCCTTTTTTCTATCCCACCAAGTGTCTATATGGGTATAGACGTGAAAGTATATAAATATGTGAGTCGAAATCACGACTCTTCTGTTTAGCGTTTGAAAATGGGGTAACACCCCGAAACAATTGCCAAGCAATTAATTTAATAAACCTAATTTTTGTGAAATCTAGGCTAGTGTTTTTTTATTCAATATGCTTAAAACACGTATAGAAATATCTTGGAGTTTTATGAAAGTATCTTTCCAATAAATTGTATAGTACAACCTTACGTTTAGAAGAATCCCCATCAGTCTCCATAATTAGTTGAGCTATTTGAGAATATATACCTCAAAAACTTATCAATAATTGAATAAAAAATCTTTTAAATATATTAACGTTTCTAATGCATTACAAAGAAGTCCCAAACGTTATTAAATTTATGAAAATAATGATGATTTTCAAAAAATGTATGGAAATTTTATATTTGAAGAGCTTTTTGCTTTGCAATTTTTACATGTTTTTATTATTTTTATTTCTGCCAATTTGTTTGCTATTATTGGTTTGCCTTAATACTAATCATCCTAAGTTTGTATTTACCGAAAGGTATTTCATTATCATTTTTGCTTTGTATACTGTTTGTTGTAATTATTATAATATTCATGTTTCTATTCATCCATTGTGATATTGTCTGAAATTGAATGACTAAGACAATTAATGAGTACTATATAGAAAACTAACGATGTTCATATTTTACCTACATAATAATAATAATTCATTTGTTCATCCATATTACAATATTTCATGCACAATGTTATACATATATCACAATATTTCTGAAAAACTATTCTAAAATATATAAACAAAATAACGTAACCAACAAATAAAATCGAAAGCATTCAATTCCTCCTGAGTAACATGAAATATAACAATTCAGAACATAGCTCAGTGCTCTATGAAAATTTAATATGAAATCAATATTATTTTGATTTTATATAATATACAATTAATATATATGAGAACATTTTATATTTTTAAAAACATTGAATCGAATAGTTCATCTATTTGCTTGTTCATTTGGCTCAATAGGTGAATAGTGAAAAACTTACTTGTATAATAGTATAAAAAGGCTAAAAGGAATGAAATAAGTAACACGAAAGATATAATGAAGAGGGAATTGTCTTTTTTCTCTTTTTACCATTGTGTATACGAGTATATCGGTCTCCTTTGCTCTATCCTCGTCGAATCAGAGTGTATAGTGGTTTATTTCCTTACTCTCATAGATTGTGAGAGAGAGATAAGAGTTGATTTTGCGGCCAATATGTTACTTATTGCAAGAAAATGTCGCTAAAATAGTAGCTATTTGGAATTTTTTTCTTCCAAATCTATTTCGTTAATATCAGCAAGATATAATTCAGGTATTCTCAAATTTATTCTATAATAAGTGGGATATATACCTACTTGAATACTATTTAGAATTTAAATTAAAACATTTGGTTACGATACTTCGTAAACGTGAAGCGGGATCATCGAATATATCTACATATAATTCAACCTATTCTAATCCTAACTTTAGTTCTATAAATGCGATCTAGATGTTCTAGGGTTTCTTATAAGCAGATATCTTTCGTCCAGTTCCTATATATCTTGTTATGTAAATAACATTTATTATGTTAAATTTATTTTATTCCTTTAGGAAAATATCATAGATTCAAAATCCGAGTTTATTTCAGTAAAATTCGTTTTTATTTGTAATTATCATGAAAAAATGTACTAAATCACATCTGTATACTTATTCTTTGATTATTTGAGTTTTCTCTTTAACGAATAATTGTTTGAATTTTGCTTGCTCTTTAGACTGCTTCTGCACTGACCAGCATTCGAGCAAATAAAAAATCATCAACCTCTCTGGACGACATAGATTTGGATTCAACTTTCAGCAATATTAAATCCCGTAGAATTATCAACAGATCAGAAAAAATTCTGGATACTGTTGGAATAAACGGCAGCTCTCGTAAAGCTCTTGATGAAGAGATTTCAGTTAAAAGAAAATTGAAAGTAGGTCAAGATACCAATGGGGACCTTGTGAAATGGAAGCCATTAATTTCTGAACCAGATCATGGTTCAGCTGCGGCAATACGAGCCAGGGAAACTAAAAATAGACTTCTTGACATTGAAGATGAAATGGCTAATATTGCAGAAAAACAAGCTGCAAGAGATCGCAGAGTTGCGAGATTGAAAGCTCTAGTGGCAGAGAACTCCATAGAAGCTGAAAATAACCAACAAAATTTACAATCACTCTCAATTTCAAGACGCAGAGAGAAGAAGACTGTTCATTTTTAAAAACCCTTGTTTGAAATTTTACTATATGTAATTAAATAGAATTTCTAAAACAATGAACTAATGGATTAATAATCCGAAGCATTTTTAAATATTCGCTTTGAATGTAAATATATGGATGATACAAATATGACATACGATTAAATAAATTCCAAACATATGAGTTTTTATTTTTGATTTGCACTCTGAAGTAGTTTTCAGTAAATAATCCTGAAATTATTCCAATTTCCAATCTTATTCCATATGCACTGAAGTTTGTACTGGATTTTTATGTTTACAATGACGAATGAGTTCGGTACTCATGGTAATAATTTTACTTTATTATAAATATTACAAAAATGTCAGTAAAGATTAAATTACATAAAATTCTATTCAATTCTCTGCTTAACGTTTCTATTGACGTAATAAAATATTTTTTCACATAAAGCTGAGGTAAACTTAGTTTTAAAGAAAATGTTGTGTTCTCGAAAAATTTTCGAAACTTCAAGGTAAGGCTCGATGCACAAATGCGTGCATTGCCGCCGATTATAAGCCGCGTTTTCGCTGCGTGCACGACAGAAGTACGCGGCTTCCTATTTTCAGTGCACATTTGCGTACTTTGTTGCCGTGTGCACTGGAGCACTGGCGTGTGATTTATGAGTCAGTCTTGGTCAACAGTTCTAAATGAATAAACGAATACGTGTCGCTTTTGCAATCACCGTCTATAAGTTAATATTAAATATTATTGAACTTATTTAATTTAATTTAAGGAAGTGGGTGTACATTGGTTGATTTGCATTACCAATACAGACTTGGTCAGTGTACACTGAGCAAAAAAACCTTCTTTGAGCTAACTGTGTTGGTCAATTAGTAAATCTAGCCGACTCAAAACTAGTGTATTCGACAGCTGATATTGCGCTATAAAAATTGCATCACTCCATAATTTAATTGGGCATCGTTATCAATTCTACTCAGCAATAATGGTTTTTTCTCTGACGCTCTTTTCGGTGAACGGTGAACTCCTTTCACTTCACAAACATTTGCCTATGATGCTCTCTTCTAATGTGGTCGTAGTATTCCTCACAAGCAGGATTCAAAATACACTGATTGTTTTTAATAAGGTAGAGAAACAAAAAGACGCAAAAAGACAAGCAGTTATTCTTCCAGCAGTCGAAAACACGCTGTCACAGGACAGGAGTGAGACACGTGCACGCAGTGTGTACGTCTGACAACCGCGCCCTGGACGCTGCCGCGGCACTCTAGTGGGCACTGCTAGTATACTACACATGCACTACTATGCCGCGTAGCGTAAACAAACACGCCACGCGCAAGCAGCGTGCACGCCACAGAACATACCAAATTAAGGGTATGTTCTGTGGTGCACGTTGATTGATTTCACGCAAGTGTACATCGAGATTAAATGTTGTAATTGTAATTGTTCATTGTTAATTCAGCAATTGTTTGTGTGTTTCAAATGTAGCTTCTAAAATTCCTCATCTGAAGAATTAATATGAAATGCTTTCATTCTTTTTTGGAAAAATCCTATGAATTGAAATATTCATCCTATGATATATGCTATATATAATATATATATATATATCCTATATATATATATATATATATATATATATATATATATATATATATATATATAATTGTTTCTCACCCTCTCTCTTGAGAGAGAGGGAGAGAAACAATTAAAACAAGCAAAAAGAAAAAACAAATAAAAAAGAAAATGAAGTCAGTCTTTATGATTAAAGTATGAGTTGATTCACAAATTTTGGACACTTATTACATATTATTTATTGAATTTTAAGGAACACTAAATATACAGTTAAATGGTTTACAGCTTAAACCTGTCCTCAGACACCTGGAATCTTAAATTTAGTTATTCGTAACGCCATCAATAATTGTTATAGATCGACCTAAAATTCCATCATATTAAAAATAATACTGAAGGATCCGAATATGTATGATCATTTGTACCTACTTCTCTCTACATTCTTAACAAATAATATGATTTCAGTGAGATATTTCGTTCAATTTTGAGAAATTTTTAAAAAAAGAATGCCTATTAGTACAAGAAAAATTACTCTGTCAATTATCTCTAGAGTAGATACACATCCTAACTCTACTTACGTAAGTAGAGTTAGACCACAGCCTAACTCTACTTACGTAAGTATAGTTAGGCTGTGGTTAGACTGTGCTATATATAAAATATGCCACTGTCAAAGTTTCAAACGTTCTTTCACATTAGGTTATGCTCTGTGGTTTTTGAAAGGAAAATGCAGTGACTAATTCATTTATGTTCAGAGTATTCTTCTTCTTCGTTCTTTTACATGTGCCAGGCAACCAAGGCCATCTACACACATGTTCAGAGTATGATCTGAAAGTTTTTACTTCATATTAGTTCATATGCATCAGTAGGCTACTATTCAAATATTTCATTATTTATCCTTGACCTTGAATTTTGTATCCCTCTTAGCATTAATCCTGTGATTCATTCATGATCACTACTTTTCAGAAAAAGTCTTGTTTGCTGATCATTTTATTGGAAAATTTTTAAATTAAATTTTAGTTCAGGTATTCGAGATTAGTTTTCTGTTTGTTATTTTGGGTTTTGCAAAATGATGAGTGAGTGATTTAATTTTTATTTCTTACATATTATGCAATTCCAAAATTAAATGTTTGTGATATATTAGAGCTCATACTTCTATATGGTTACCTTTTAGCAAATACTGCCATAATGGATAAACCTACTATAAATTATGAACGAGAATCTGAAAGTGCTAGATTAATCAGAAAGTCTGAGGAAGCGCCAATGTTTCCAATAGGTAAGTGATAAGGTTGTATCTAATATGTAACTAAAGGTACTCTAACTGTTATTCTTACAAGCATATGTTAATAAATTTGATTTTCAGTATTATTTAAATATAACTATAATAACATAGTAATATTACTGCATTAGCATTATATTCTGAGATGCAGAGGCAAGTTATTGTAGGATATAATAATTAAGCTGTAACGTACTCAACTTTGCAATGAATGTTAAATATGTGATATACATATTTGCCCCATGTACATATGCATGTTATATTATGAAGTTAATAATGTTTGGTAATTTTTGTATTTACCATGATGCAATTTTTTTGGTGCAATGGTGAACAAATTATTTAGAATTTTATTGAATAATATTTGACCACGATGTTTATGATTTTTGTATTGGATCCAGTATGATTTTAGATTGAAATATTTACATTAGTTATAAAATCTCATTTAATTTGAAGTATTTATTATAAGTCTATGAAATATGCCTTCTCATTAGACTTCATTTATACATTTAATATTTTTGATCTATTCACAAATTGTAAATATTTGATTGTGGTTAATGAATGTTTGGTTGAGACTAAGAATTTCACTAGCTAAGCTAATCATCTAGAAAACTCAGATAAAGGTGATAAATGACAAGCTGTTAGGTAATCCTCAAATGTGAACTTGCTGGATTTGTGAATCAAACACAAACATACATTTGAGTGCTGAATGAAACTTTAACTGTATTGTCTTTAATTAAGAGAAATAAAAATTTGGAGCATTTATATGAACATGAGAAAGAATGAATAAATTTAGTATGATCATACTCTAATTGTTTATTATGATAAAAATGAGTAATTTTTATACAGATTTTCTCACAAATTTGTAATTAAGTTAAGTTATTGTTTGAATTACTGTTTCAGTTTTATGAGGTCATCAGGAATATTATTAAATACATACTCAACTTTCATCCAACAAACAAAATATACTTTTAAATTTTCATTCGTTATCAAATGAAAAAAGTTACAAAATGACACTTTATACTAATGAATGAAAAAAACACTGACATATATTGTTTTCAGAGTACCACTGATCAGTGTTCATAGCTTGGCATTATTGATTAAAGCATCATAACGTAACATATACAGACGGTTTGGAATATAAGAACATGGCTGCAAATACAGATACATAGTAGCAGGGAATATAAGATTATGAAAATTATAAATTTAATAACTTAAGAATTAAGAAATGAACATGAGACCACCAGTCAAAATTTATGTTGAAGAAATTTATATATGTTGAAAGTGTTGTGTAATTTCAAATATTGATATATTGGTTTTGATATTTTTTGTTAATTAATTTAAATAATTTTGATAACTAGAGTTTTTTGCAATATGAATTTAGTACATATATTCTATAAGTTACCCTGGAGTATTATGGTATACTTGGCATACATGTTTATGTATAATGCATTCAATGTTTACTTTGAATATATTATTGATAATTCTGAGACAAATCCAATGTACACTGCTCAAATAAAACAGACAAAGAATGAATTAGATAATGTTGTTCTCATTCAGGAATACCCATTTCAGGCATAAATCTTGTATATTTGTTAATTACTTTTAATGACATTACTGCTGCTTTCAATGTGGTTCTATTATGAAAGATTGCAGAATAACTCATTAAAGCTTTAAAAACTCTTATTGATTACAATAAAACAATATGCTTTTTTGCACATATATTACATAAACAGTCAGTGTCATGAAGTAATTCTTTATCTTTAAATACCCAATGAATAGTATTAGTAGTACTTTAAAACACATGCCATTCGTTAATTTCATCGTATAATCATATTTTTCATTATTATGACTATCAATTTGAATTATTTCAGTGTTTCATTGTCATGTCATAAATTATGAGCTATTAGATGAAAAAGAAAAGAACCAGGTAATAAGAATTATATAATTACTTATTCAAAATTTTCTGAAGAACACATACTGTTTGTATAAATTTAGAATGAAAAGTTGTAAGGCATAACTCTTCTTGAGTGACTAGAAGTTTTAAAATTAGTCTTGCTTCAGAATTGCAAAATTGTGGGAAATATATCCTGAGTTGAGTATGGAACATTTCTATGAATTTCTCTAAATGATTGCATTCTGTTTTTCCAAAAATTCAATCGTATCCATATCTGCCAATCTAAAATTCAGTGTTTTGTAATCAATCTTTTTATAAAATATCTCATAACTAATCAAACTGTCAATGTTGTAATTTTGTTGACCATGGACTAATGAAACAAATGAATAAACAAGATCAGCAGTTAATACCAGCAAAGAGCCAATCTCTTTTATGTAATTTTACCTACAACTAATCTATGAGATGTATCTTGCATCAGTTATTGGATATACTTATGGTATACTTGTTGATATACTTTCATCTGTTCTTTAATTATTTCAAATGAAATTTAAATCTCTTCAAATTAGGGGCTCAGTATTGAATGGTATAGTAACCCTATAAAGCTTTTGGCTTAATGGCACTGCCAATGTGGATACACGATACACACTGTCTTCTTGGGCAATTCAGAATCCGCGTTAAACTGTAGGTCCAACTTCTAAAAACGTACAGCTTTTGAAAGTATAATTCATACTGCAGTATTATAATAATATAAATGAAACCATTTTACTATGAATTATAGGTATTTGTGTTTTTATTGTAAGCCATTGTATGTATAATACAAAGGGTTCGTATGAAAAAAAGTTATTCATTTCTGAATCTCCTTTTTAATCAGATGTATTGAAAAATCTATCGTTCGTTGGAACGTTTTTTTATGAAATAATTGCTACTTTGTAAATAAAACAGTTTGACAAAAGTTTTTATCAACAAAAAATTTGCTTGACCAATTGATCTACATTACCTGTTCTTTCTTTTTTTAACTCCTTGCTTCAATGATATATGTATTTACTGAGAAACAGTTGTAAAAAATGCACAAGTGCAGGTCTTTGTCATGAATGAAAGTAAATTATAAAATTAAAAGTATTTAAGTAATTAGTTATTAATTTATGTTTAACATGCAAAAAGTCAAATGGTGTTTAGTGCTTGACAATTTTTCTTGTAATATACCAATATATACAGATTATACAGCTTAAGTAAGCTTAATTTTCAATTAATTTTCAGCTGTAGGAGTGTTAACTGTAGCTGTTGCATATGGAGCTTACATGTTCAAAAATAAAGGAAGGATGAGTACTAGTGTATATCTCATGCATTTGAGGGTGGGTGCTCAAGGAGCCGCTGTTGGAGCTCTTACTTTAGGATTACTATATACTATGGTTAAACAACATTTGTTGAAGAAGGACTAGAATGTTAATCTATTTAGCCAGATTTTATAATAACAAGTAATTTTGGAGTAGAGATTAAATGTCCAATATTTTCAACTCATAACTAGATAATTATGTAGAAAATTCCACAGCTTGAAACTATTTATTTACAAATTATTCAAAAATAAGCAAAAACTTAACAAATGTAAGTTTCTTCAAGCTCTCAAGACAGATAATTATGTTGTACAGTTTTTCAACTATAATTGTTGAAATTATGTGATATTTGTTAGACATTAAATTATTTATTTATGAGAATCAGTATCTTTATCACTTTATTATATGTATAATAAATAATCACCAACATTTCTGAAACTTACATGAAATCAAATGAATATATTCACAAAATTTTGTGGTTGATGATTTCAATCCAATATTTTCACTTGAAAATTGTTGAGTAACCTTATTTCAATTTTTTTTTTGTGATATAATTTCATTTTGATCTTTCAATAGTAGATCTTAATTACATGTAAATGTGTTTATATTAACGTAGAAAAGTCAGTGACTTGAAAAAACCACTATTTTAATATCGCAACTAACGTATCTTACTAAAAAAAAACTATCCAGCATATATCTAAAAGTTTCTAATATGAATACTGCCTTTCTTGTGATGTCGTAGTTTTAGCAATGCGGTTTTTCATGTTCGTTAATTGTAAATCGTCCGATTTTGTTTAGTACAACAATCAGTCAAAAACAAGGAAAAAGTGTTCTGAAAAACAATAATTTGAAATGAGTAAGGTAAAACTATTTTAGGTAGTTAATATAGTTAAAATTGAAGTAACCTCTTTTATCACTTTTATCATTAGAAAAATATTGAGTAGTAACCACGGATTTAGTTCATTGTTTTGAAAACATTTTTTTTATTTATATTTAATTCATTATTTATTCAACAAAATTAACAATGATAAAAATCATTCATTTTATATCTTCCTAATCTAAAATTACAAATTTTGTAATATTTTTATATTGTAAATAATATTCTGAGGTTATATATTTTTGAATAGGTTTTCTTGTAATATAGATCAGTATAAATTTCTTTAGAAAATGTGATTTTGTTTTGGAATATCTTTTTCAATATAATAGGTATTTTTGTAGTTCTATGTTTCGGTATCTTTTATTTTTGTTTGATAAGCTCCTCCCAAGGCTTCAACAGTGAGTTCTTTATTATTTTATTGATCCTTTCTGTGATGTATTTGTGAATGCTTCATATTTGCATAAGTATTAATTTTGCTCAGATTCATTGTTTTCATAAATAATTACATAATCAACATCTATTCATTTCTGTATCTTAAGTAGTATTTTTGATAGTATACAATTTGGGGGTGATCTGCATAAATATAAAATTTTTGACTAAATATGGACAAAGGTGTTTTCATAATTTTACAATAGCAATATTCCTTTTTCAGTTATTGAATATTAATTTATGTTTTAATTACACCTCTCAAACTAGCTTACAAGCAAATTTGAATGTTTTCTTTGTAATAGATCTGATCATCCATAACTTCATTTGATGCTTCAGTGGTTATAATGAAAGTTTAAAACTAATTGAGATATTTCAATATTGATTCCTTTATTATACCATATTTTAACTTTTGAGATTTTTCATTTATATTCTTTTGTCGATTATTGAGTGCCACCATTACCAGTAGTTTTCATATATTTTTTATAATCAATGAATCCAGGATATGATTTTCGCATATTTTTCTTTACTAAATTGAATTTTTCTTGAATCTGGTTGGACTTTGTCACATATTTGGTTAATTAATGGCAAGTTTGTTTTTCTTAGATATAATCATTTATCTACTTTTAACTGAATATTGTTTTTCTAATTGTGATACTGATTTCAGTTTTGTATAAACATCTTCAAGTGATATAATATACATAACCATATCATCAATGGAAACGAAAGTACTCTTTACATTTTATTTCATAAAACATTTTATAGAGTTAATTTTAAAAATTGAAAGCGACTATTGAATTTGTGTAATATATTATTGAGTGACTTTTTTGTCACTCAATTTGAACTTAATTTGTGTAATATTGAGTGACTTTACCATAGTCCCCATAATATATAACTTGTGCTACTTGTTCGAAATCCTATACTAATAGTCAATTTTATTGATTGAATAACTTAAGTTTCATCAATACAACTAATAGTATTGCAACCTCCATAAACAATGTTGATTAGTATTTAAGCCTTAAACTTTTCAATTATTAATTCAGCCTTCTTAAAGTGGATACTTTTTTGAATTTTTTGTTCCAATCAATCCAAAAAAAAAATCCAAGAACCACCATAAACTCATCAACTACTGCTGTGTGATGGACTTTTGTTTTCAATTCATTATATTTCTGAGGCAGCAAAATAATCAGCTAAAATTTGTTGTTTTTGAAGATTATTTCCAAGAAAGCGGTCCATTTTTTCCATACAATTACTGATTCAAGAATGTATAATTGAAAAAATATTTTCACTATTCACAGTATAGTTCATATTAATGTTTTATGAAGTTAACTTTTTGGTACTTTATTCGTCCTTTTCAAAACGCGATTTTAACCTTTAGTATAATATCTGACATTTTGTGTGAAACTATCTTGAAATATTGAATAATCGAGTTAACCTTTTTCCACAATATTTGTACCTTCACAACGTGATACGTAATTCTATATAATATTTTGTATGAAACTACTATGATGAAAAATAATGCATTTCCAGAAAAATCATAAAAGAGGGTTTATTATAAAAAATGAGCAATTAATTATATTATTTTTTGAAAATGTCTTGGACTGTAAAATGAAGGAATTTTACAAACAAAAAATTGAATACACAAACTACATTAGAACGAAATAAACTTCTAATTTATGGTAAAAATATTGCTCATCCAAATACTATAAAATTATCTTCCTAACCCACCTAATATTGATATTGCATTTAAACCACAAACAAAAACCTTGGATTTAACACATCATTTGAAACCATTACACTTAAAAATATAATAATATCTAAGTATATCAAATTTCTCGTCAAAATTCTGAGCAATCGTGTAACAACTCGCAGGCATTGAAAAAAGGTCCATGTCTAATTTCTGATTAGACAATTATTAGAATACGTGAATTTCGGGTTATGGTATGTTAAACTCCTCTACCATTTCAAAAGATCATAAGATTGATTACTAATTTGCCAGAATGCCTTTTCTGTGGACTAATGTCGACTGGAAAAATATTCTGTTTACCGATGAAACTAGAACACAATTATTGAAGCTAGATGGATGGTTGGTAAACGATATATCCTTTATCTCTTAATCTTATCTTAAATCTCATTATTTATTTTCTTAATATATTAAGTTTTTAACCATTTATAATGTAATGAAATAGTGGGGAGAGAGAATTAACAATTGCAACAATTCGAAAAATGATGTGAAACTATACAAATAACATTAATTTCACACAAAATATTAGCCAGATTGAAATATACAGTATGTATATTTTATTATGAGATTATATATATATATATATATATATATATATATATATATATATATATATATATATATATATATATATCTTGTTTGCAGTGTACAGAACTTTTAGGAGAAATGGCATCAAATACATATGTAGAAAATACACTTTAGGGTGCACAATTTTTATATACTCGAATTACTTAATGCACGATGGGTCCGTCTACATATGGCTAATATAGTGCCTTCGGATTACCTAAATTATGTCGAGAATCAAATACTATTCTAGTAGAACCTTGTAATCCAGTGAGAGGAGTTATAACGCCGAATGAGAAAATGCATTTTCATATACAAGAGAAGGCACTCGGATTTTAATCGACTAAATTTCGATATAACAAAACATAGGTACTTCAGAAAATGAACAAAAATGTAGAGGAATTTTGAATTGATACATATCCAAAAGACTGCACCATAAGTGATAGAATATGTATAAAAAAAATCTTGTTGAATTTACAGTGGTTTAATTAACACTATCCACTTCAAAATTCACAATACAGCATAATTTTCCAAATTTATGTTATAGATGTACACATTTTTTTGAATAATAAATGGAAAAACATGTTTTTCACAAATTGACACAACATATATTCTGGAAATGCCCTAATAAATATAATAATTTTTCCGTTACCTTGATATCTACAAAATATCAAATTATTCTGTAATGAAAATCACGTTGTAAAAAGGCCACGAATATCGTGGTGAAATGTCAACTCAATAACACAAAAAGCATATATATATATATATATATATATATATATATATATATATATATATATATATATATATATATATATATATATATATATATATATATATTAGTTTGGGAACCTATTTGTTTTCCTTACAAATGTGAATGAATATTGATCTTTTTGGAATAATATGAGCTTAAAAACAGAAATTGGTTTAAGATCTCTTGGCATATTCGTCCACAAAGAACCCTCCTTAATAGTTTGTTTACAAAGGCAGAACTTTTGGGTGTTGATACATAATAATTAGATGTGAGTAATCATTTTTTCAAAAGTTATTTATTGAAATCAAGCTCATTTTTTATTCATAAAACTTGCTTAAACTCAGTGCTGCATTGTATATCATTTAATCATTTCACTGAGCATTACTGAATCAAAGTTGCACAAGTTGAGTAGGCATTAATACTGACAAATTGAGATGATATATTTGAGAACTATATATTATTGAAAAATGATCTCTAAACAATATTTTGAGAATTCTAATTCAAAACATACAGGTAACATTTGAAAAGTTCATAAATAATTTAAATAAGATATTAATAATTTGAATGAAACGGGGTACTTATTATATAAAAGAAAAATTTCAAATCAAGTATTTTGTGAGGATTTCAAAACTGATGTATTCAGAAGTTTCACTTATATTCAACAATATTGAAAAGGTGAAAAAATTACATTTTGATTATGAATTTCCTTCGATTTAATATTTTGTACATAAATGAAATTATAAATACCCAGTTAAATTCGACAACAAATTTACTAGAAATAAACTATTCTAACATGTAATCTATTAAACGATAGAGACGAACACATAGTGCACTTCGAAAGTTTCACAGAAATGCCACTAACTTATATTTTATTTTTTAAAGTATCATTTCGTTCTGTATCGTTGAAAATTCATATAATATTTTTTGGTATAATAAAAATCAATATGAAACATAAGTTTGAGATTATTCGATCATTTCAAAATATATCAGTTGATAAGCAATATTAAAGTGGAAATAGATAAGTGTTCCTATAAATCTTTAATATTAAATTTCTTGTATTAATATTCAGAGAGCAAAAACATTTCAATTTTACTTTAAAATAGCGAATAAATTCGTGTATGAATTCTAAAATTTCTCTTTGAATAGTAATTTAGAATGTACTGTAGTTCAGTACATTGCTGTTTTAAACCCAGAAAACCCACATTCACATAACTACAAATATAAGTAAATGTAGATATTTCGGAATTTGTAAAAACTCAAAGGTCATCCTTGAGTAATTTGAGAAATTTCATAAGTTTCACAGGAGTGCTAAAATTTTGAAATATTTTATCAATTTGATAAAACTTGTAATAATATATACTTTACATTTATTTTGCTTAGTTTATGTGCTAATAGATTTAAAAATTTTGAAACAACCTGTATCTTCATTATTCTGCAATGTTCAATCAAATGGAAAAAGATAATCTGAATAATCTTTCGTAAGTCGAATATCTTTGACAAACTTATTTTTCTAGATTCATCAGGTTAATAAACCACTCTTTTCAACTAAACCATACTAATATCAGCATTCGAAATATTAAAAATTCTGTTTCATCAAAAGAATTGATCAATTCTTTGACTGAAGATAACATTCCTTTATTTGCAATCATAGCTGAAGCCTAAGTATTTGTTTAAGAAAGCAATATTTTTTGAAATAAAATTTATTTCATCATACCAATTTGTGTTTTTAGAAGACGAAAATCCGTTATACACGATAAAAATTCAATATAACAAATGTATGAGATTATGTATAAGTTCATTATTATTAGTTACTATAACCTACAGTTCCGTTAAGGAATCTTATAGTAATGAATATTCGGCCCAAATAAAAGTAGAGTTTTTGTTTTCTTTTGAATTGCAATTAATTTTATTGTTTCATATATATCAAAATGATAGCATTCCTGTGCTACTTGAAATTCTAGAGCAAACTGGTAGAAAAGAACTATCTATATAAATACATTCATATATGCATTATAAAGTTACATAAATCTTATCATTTATTTTCTTAATATATTAAGTTTTTAACCATTTATAATGTAATGAAATAGTGGGGAGAGAGAATTAACAATTGCAACAATTCGAAAAATGATGTGAAACTATACAAATAACATTAATTTCACACAAAATATTAGCCAGATTGAAATATACAATATGAGGACTTTCATGAATTTCCTAAAATTCTATATCAGGATAGATAGATATTTTAATGTCAGATGTAATAACTAAATGACGATGGAAACTGAAAATTAAATATCTATATTTTACAGTATTTTGGATTTTTTAGTTAGATTAATTAGTTGTAAGAAAATGAAATATCACTCTTAATTATTCATCCAGAGAAGGATGTTTCAAAACAACTGCCTCCTGGTTTGATCTATCCCTTTATAGCTTACGTTCAAATCTATTTAAAAGAACTACATAACTAGATATTGGGAATACTAAAATATGTGCTTTAAATTTATAACCATAAGTTCAGAACATATAAACTGTTCCCTAATAATTAGAAATATTCAAAGAAAATAATTGTCTTTAAGCTTATCGACTTATTTAATTAATATGAAGTAAAATTAAATTCAGTCGAACACATTTGACAAGATTTCGTTTATTTTTTTCTATCACTCATATGAAAATTTTAGCCGTCAGGCTGAAAGAAAGGAATAAAGTACAGTGTTGGAGGTTATGAAGAGAATAAGATGAAGTATTCCGCAATATTTCAGTATTTTTTAAAATTAGTGATTTGAACCAATATTCAAATGGTGTTGTTGAATATCTTTCCATGGCCAAAAAATCACATGCTTTGTTCAAACATCTAATGAAATGTATTCACCGAAACTATTTACTAAATCCAAATGCTGCTCCTCCAGAGCTGCCACTTCTGTGGAAATGTACGTTTTGCCATTTGTTGTCCCTTCTGTGCCATACACGAGTTTCTTCTGATTGATGGGTGTGTGCCTGCCCATGTCTGTAAATGAGGTATAATGAAAATACTAACAGAATTGATTAACAAAATTAATTTGATATATATTTCATAATGCAGGTTGATATGCATGTAATATATTGTAGTTGAAGATAATATCAACTGATATAACAGTCTCTGATGTTCATAGATGAGATAGAGCAAAGCCTTTGCTGTTACAGTTGAATATAGGAGTAATGTTACAGTCTTGTTTCTTTTCCAAAACCACAAGTTGAGCTGAAGCTAGTGAAAGGTTGAAAGAAAAAAATATAATAAAAAGGTTGAAATAAAGTAATAATAAAAGGTTGAAAAAATAATATAGGTAGGTATACTGTAATACAAATTACTGTGCACCATTCAATACTCGGAACATCAGCCTGTGCTGGTGAAGTTTAACATATCTATTAACCAATCAACTTGGACACACTTCGTGATAGTTTTTTATTCTCAAATTTGGACTATTAAATACTTAAAAATATGGATGTCTTTCGCTTAGGTATAACCATGAAAAAAAAAATGACTGCAATTTTTTCTAAACTACTTACTTGTCCATGTATTGTGTGAGTCTTACATAAGCAATACATGCTGCGTCTTCGCCTAAAAGATGTACATGTGGATTTAATATCGTGGTGTTTACGGCTTTGCAATTCTTTCCAAGAACTGAAATTGTAAGATACTTTAAGAATCATTTTAGTTCAAAATCTAAATATTTCAATACAACACAATATGAGAGAAAGAAAATTCAGCTATTTGAGATATGTATTGTCAAAAATAGAGTACTGAATTATCATTAGATACCTCGGTACCCTATCTCAATCATTACTCGCTTCAAGTTTGTGTAAATGGACATTTGATTGATGTAGGAAGACTCCAATCAACAAATTATTTCATCGGTGTATGTTTTGGAGGCTTGAAGCATTCATTATCAATAGTTTTTATCTGATTCGAAAATATATGAATCTGCCTATAATTAATCCCAGGTAGCAAGCTGACGTAACATGACGTCTTATTAGAGTCAATTTTCGGTCAATTTTGGCCAGCGACGTCATTTGACCGTTGAATGACATCTTTTTAACGTCAGATAACTGACGTTCATATGATGACAGCATATGACGTCAGCGCAAAGTACACTTTTCGTCAATTTATAACCGTTAATTTTTTAAGAAATGACCAATATTCTAAATGGCATAAAATGTAATTTAATGACGTCTTTTTAACGGTTTGAAATGACGTTTTGACGCTGTGACATTTCGACGTCAGTTCTCACATATTCAGACCAATGTATGACGTCATATTACCGTCAGCTTGCTACCTGGGATATTGTCCTTATTATTCTTCACTATCAATTGCCTTTAATTAATCAGCTTCCTGAATCATATATATTTCCCTGTTTGTTTGATTCAAGGTTTTCTGTAGAACTTATTTGCTTGGTAATTAAACACGAAATCATAATGCATAAAATTCAATAACATCTAGTTTTTTCTTCGTTTGTAAACAACAGTTATTCAGTTGGGAGAAAGGAGTTAAAATTTACGGTTTTAGTATGGTCGCTTGACGAAATAGAGAGAAACTTGTAAGTTATGCAGTTTTGGAATGATCATTTCGTTTCATCTGTTTATAGAGATGGAATACTATATAAATCGAAGAATAAATTGTAGAAAAAAAAAACAATTACAATACGATACAATTCACGACATGGAAGAATTTTTAGTTGGAATCTCCACAACTACTGAGCACCAGACAGATTGTTGAAGCAAATTGACCCGATTTCTAAATAATATCTTGAATGCTCTTCAAAGTACTCTTTCTTAAACAGAGGGTGATATATTTTATGAACATCTTATATATCTTATTATATGTCTTCTCTGATAAGAATATTTGAGTATTGCGAGTTGAATAAAATAATTGCAAATCAAAGGGACAACTCATACGATTTACGTTTTGCTACTTATAAGTCAATGATCACTCCAAGTAATATTAAATTTGTACCCAATTAATAATTTAAATGATATTTGAATTCTAGGTTATATAAATAAGTTCAAAAATATTGATAGCTATTGATAAAGTCTAATTTAAGAAAGTAATAAATTTTTCATAATTATCGTATTGCTCAGCAGAAAGTATTCAGGAAAAATGCGAGATAGCTGAAAACATACATGCAATTGAAAACCTGTGTAATAAGCTTGTAAAATTATTATCACACGGATTTCATAAAATTTAAAGCAAAATCAATATTGAATCAATTTGAATATTATTCATTATATATCGTATATTTCGATGGAATATATGTATGTAACATGCCAAATTATGATTCCGAAATAATTTATGTGAAATGAATGCAGCCATATTATCCATTCATCAATCAGTTTTCATGCAAAAAACTACTCACTACCATTATCAAAATAGAATTTGTGAAAATCCATTCCTTCGACTAAGTTTCCCATGGCCTCCGGTTCGAATGCAGTTAAGTGTGGATCACAGATTTTTCTGTAAAAAACATTTTGTAGAGTTAAATACAATTCGTTTTCTCAAATTTATGTTGTGTCTTGCGGGGAGCTTTTCAGGCAATGACAAGCATGTGAAATAAATTAATACTTTCTAATAAGAAATTGAAGTAGTAGATTAACAAGACTGATAATTATCTGACCGTGCGAAACACGTTGATCCAACGTTATTACTTTTATTGTACTATTTTTCAATACATTCGAAAAACATTAAGACACGTGTTCAATTCAAATAAGTACTTCATACTCCATTATGCAAGAACATCTTATGAAAGTTTGCTTTCAGGTCATTGTGTTCAATAAGTGTTGCAAGGGACTATGTAGGTCCAAATTTTCCAAATCCACCATTGAATTGTTATTGTTATTATTATTGTGAATTGTATGTTGCTACTATTTCTTCCATCAACTTTTTGTTGCATTTCGCCAGCTGTGAGAGATCTTTGTGTCGGTGACGTGACATTTGGTTTGTCACGTAGTTGATTTTGTATATTGATATCGATCTATCACATCAATTAATGGCAATATTTGATATGAACAGATGCGTCGAAATAACACCTATTTTCAATGAATGCTAATCATGAGTAAAAGTGATTTTACGGAATGAATACGTTATGACAATATAGGGAACACTGCTACTTTCTTGAACAAAAAAATAGGAGAAAGAAAGTGAGGGAGAGAAAGAGAATTGTTCTTTCTGGTAGCTTGCATAGAAACTATATTCTGAATAAATCATACGGTACTTATTAAAAATACTTATTAATATCAAGTAGTTATTTTGTGAAATAAGTTGATTCAATAGGTTTCATGAAAATATCATCGGCGAACGTGACGTTTGGCCCAATAATTTGTTTGAATAAAATAATTTTCAATTGAATTTTATTTAAACCATTTACTTGTGTTCTAACTCTTTTTGATTAGCAGAATTGTAGCAATTTATACTTCAGAAACTTACGTGTAGGCTTCAAAATCACCCATGTTGATCGCTTCGATTAGCTGTTCTGTGATTTTGATGATTTCTTGACGCCGTGCTACAAAAATGGAAGGTTATTAGACATAGAAAACTAATCAGTCAGATCACATCACCAAAAAGGAACTACGAGGAATACTAATTACCACTGGTTTATACGTGGAAAGTGTTGAAGTTCACATGCCCAGCTCAAAAATAAAAAAAAACTAGATATAATATATCAATTAAGTGATGGTGAGGTTAGTGGAAAAAGATAAAAATATGCACTACAGAATAAAGCTGATAATTCTTGATCAAAAATTGCGACACAATGCCGACAATAGTTGTTAAAATCAGCGCATATGAACAAGAATGAGTTATGGGAGTAGATAATAAGATGGAAGATATTACAATTCATAAAGATGAAATGTTTGCTATATAAGTTAGATCCACGTTATATGTCCTGAAAATATGCATACCTGAGTTTTGTGAATTTGAGGTAATCAGTTTATATGGCTTGTCTGGGCAAATAATCCGTTTTTCTACAATTACATAGAGAAGCAATGTTAGTTAAGCATTAGGATCTCATGCATTTTATAATTTTATGAGCTAACATAACATATGCAAGACCTGAGGAAATATGATATCACAAGATGAGAAGATACTATATATATATATATATATATATATATATATATATATATATATATATATATATATATATATATATATATATATATATATATATATATATATATATATATATATATATATCTTTTTGTGGCATAACCAATACACTGGGGTCGAAATTCTGCATAAAGTTTTTGAATTCAATATCGAGAGAGTTTTAATTCTACTGTCAGATAATTTTTTAGCAGGATTTCAGATTCATCCAGTAGTCAATAAATTTGGTAGATATTTAAAAAATAAAACTATTACCTTCGTTTTCGAATGATGCAGTAGAGTTGGTAGATTTTCCTTCATGCGCAAGGGAGTAAACGTTGAATATTTTTATAAGTATTATAAGAGACATAATTGTTTGTGAAAAAATGAAATGATATCGAACAACAGGATGCTTCAACAAATTTTGAAATTTGATTTTTCCTAACTCGATTTGGGCACTGTAATGAAAACATTGGCACTAATTTGACGAATATATGGTTGAAATATTTTATGTTGTGTTGTAAGTAACGTTTACAATAAATAGCAAGGAGTTCATTTCTTTGCTTCCTACCTTCAAGGAATCTGCCATCATTTCGTTCTAATATGTAGTGATTGTCACTAATAAAAAATTGTGCATTACCTATTCAAAAACATGCTTTTAAATTGATAAAAATAAATTAATAATTTCGAACCAATAATGATTGACTCTTTCAATTAGGAAGTATGAATTGATTCAGTGTGAAATATTATTCAGATAAATAGAGCGAGTAGACACCACTACTTTCAAAAACAGTTTAAAATAAAGAAAAAGTTGAAAAAGGTTATAGATGATGCTTGTTAAAATTTCGAATTTATGGTCGAAAGGACGAACGAAAGTCCTTTTAAAAGGTCGAAAAAACGAAATATTGATTTTTTTTATGATAACTTCTTAAATAATATGGAGAATTATTTTATCAAACTTTAATAACTCCATAAACCAGTGGCGGCGCTAGACCAAATGTAGTTGTCGGGGACATCAGCTTTACGAGGCCTCTTTAATTTCCTGGTCAGAAAAAAAGTATAAATAGAATGAGGCCGATGTATGCGTACTTATGTTTATTTTAATTCCAATTATTCCACGATTCTGTTTGAGAGGTCTCAATCGAGTGGCTATCCGTGTCCAGCGACGCCTAACGCCTTCACTAAGCACGACGTACATAAAAGCGTCATAAAAAGTTTATAATATTAGAAGTTCAATATTTAAATGAAATCAAGAGAACGAAACGCGACAGGTCGAATATGGACAGATTTAGAGTTTTATAACGGGTGATTTTGTAAGAGTTAAGTTTTTCAGGTTGGTGGCACTGGTTGGTAATGGTATCCAAACGTCATCTGTCAAAGTGGAAAGTTTTCATCATGGAAAGATTTACAAACGAGCAACGATTGCAAATTGTTGGAATTTACTATCAAAATTCGTGCTCTGTGAAAAATGTGTATCGTTTGTTGCGACAATATTATGATCGGCCTGGTGAATCAACAAATCGTGCTGTTATCACCAAATTTCGCGCCAAGTTTACTTTGTTGGACATTAAAACATTGTCTCGCATGCGTACAGTGCGTTCTGAAGAGAATATTGCAGCCGTAGCTTATAGTGTAAATGAGGATCGTGAAATGTCAATTCGTCGCCGTTCTCAGCAATTGGGCATGTGTTACTCAACCACATGAAACTTTTATGTGTTGATTTGGGTTTGAAAGCCTATAACATTCAATTTCTGCAAAAATTGGAGCCGAATGACCTACCACAACGTCTAATTTTTGGTGAATGAACCTTAGAACAGCTTAATGAAAATCCGCTGTTTTATCGAAAAATTGTGTTCAGCGATGATGCTCATTTCTGGCTTAACGGATTTGTAAATAAACAAAACTGTCGCATCTGGGGTGATGAACAGCCACATGCAATACAAGAATTACCGATGCATCCCGAAAAAACGGCAGTTTGGTGTGGTTTATGGGCTGGTAGCATCATCGGTCCATTTTTCTTCAAAGACGACCGTGGAAGAAACGTTACCGTCAACCGCGATCGATATCCATCCATGATACGCAACTTTTTTTTGTCCCAGTTGGCCGAGTTGAACTTGGTTGACATGTGGTTTCATCAAGAGGGTGCCACATGCCACACAGCTCGTGAAACAATGGACATATTGAAGGATAAATTTGGTGAGCAGCTTATCTCTCGAAATGACCCTGTGAATTAGCCGCCAAGATCATGCGATTTGACGCTTCTGAATTATTTCTTGTGAAGTTATGTAAAGTTGTCAGCGTATGTGGACAAGCCGAACACGATTGAAGCCTTACAGAACAACATAACACGCTTAATTCGTGGGATACATGCCGAAATTCTCGAAAAAGTTACGCAAAATTGGACCTTCTAAATGGACCATTTGATATGAAGCCGGGGACAACATTTACATGAAGTTATCTCTATCTAAAATGTAAATGGCAAAGGCCAAGTTATCAATTTCAATAAAAATTTTGAACATATGATGCAAATTGAGTGTTTTAGTTGATTCAAAAAAAATACGCTTAAAAAATCACCCATTAAATAGAGCATTAATAAAATCATTTAAGCAAATTGATAATTAGAAAGCGAAATGCACCAGATAATTGGTTTGGTTTCCAGTTTGACATCAGCTTAATTTTTAATCATTAGCAAGTTTTCAGTCTTCTATCACGTATGTTTCGAAAAGGGATGGGGATTCAGAAAACCTCACGAAATATCTCAACGTGGAACTCGTGGCAACGCCCTTAAAGTCTAGCAGGAACATTTCATCACGGTTCTTAATTTTCCAGAAATAAATTATATAATACCTTAATGAAACTTGTGGTTTTTGACATGGCGAAACGAGTTACATCGAGAACATCGTTGAAAAATTGATAGGAAAATCACTCGATTATTGGGTGTTACGAATAATAAAGTGGAATTATGGGACACATCATAACAAAACCAAACATATATAGACTATTGCAGCAGAAAATAAAGCAAGGCGCTAGGACACAGAGAACCGGAAAGCAAATGTAACTCATGGGGAAAGGCTTGGTTCTCAACAACTACATTCAATACTAATTCTTAGATGTGCAGTTGAATAGAATTAACTCATGACAGTAACAAGCTTGCATATTTGAACAAACTTTATTACGAGTATTTATACAGTTTTCAGCGAAACGTCAACTACTAATGAAGTTTTATCAATTTCCAAGCTTGCTATTGCTAAAAATTTAGATATGTGGCTATAAATACTGATCCGGCAAAAAAAACTACCAAGAAAAAACTAACAACAGCAATCTGTATGTAGAAATGTGTAAATCATTATTCGATTCAGAAACCAGAGCAATCCATCATATCAGAGTTAAAGCACGACACGATGTTCATATACCAACAGCCACTAAGAAGTCAGAAAGCTCCACGAGGCCATGTTCCCTAAATCCGTACTATATAACGCATGTCACTTTCGTTGATCGACAAGTCAATTTCTTTTGAGAACTGATAAAATTTGTTCGTTGAGCCGTTGAAAGTGTTAAGTTTTATGTGTTCGAACATTTTGTTCTCGTATTAATTGAAAAAAAATAATGTCGAATCGAATTCAAGATATAAAATCTACTATTCACTTAGTATTTCTAACATATTTTGCGTGAGAATCCTAAAGTAGGTACAGTAGCGTCCTGTAAGCTTCAATAGAGGATAACATGTAGCCTCTCCTTATCCTTAGGTCCTTAGCATTTATGTGATATGTTAACAGGAAGGTTCCATAAATATTTTAAATTTCCACTCGTATTTTGATAGCTATAAGATAATAGAAAATATAAAATAATTTATGGGATCAGAAAATTTTTGGGCCGTTTGGAATCGGCGTTGAACTGAAACTCCAACTTTCCCACAAGAACAAGGTGCTTCTGAAAGAATAACCATCATTAATATGAATGCTTTGAAATTGAAAATGAAATACTTTCAGTATTAGATAGATATATAAAATTATGAATTTGACATTGAAATCCAGTTGAAAGTTTTCTCTGAGGTCTAAACACGTCATAATGGGGGACGGAAACGATCAAATTACTTCACCAAATATGGCTTTAAACTCCCATAACTTAACGGAATGGCGATGAAGTCTGTGATGTGGTAACCAGGTATGAATGAACTACGAATACTTTCTTACTATGTACTTTATTATATCAGATTTATATATTTGGTTAACGATAAAATGCGGTAAAATAGAAGAGAAAATTCTAAATGGTCTTAATTATTGTAACTATGCAGTTTTATAGCATTCGATATTAGTTTTTGGGCAACACACAAATTTCTTCCAAATAAAACTGAACACACATGTTAATTTGAAAAGCAATAGAACGCTGTTATATAATTTAGCTGCCATTCAATCGACTCATCAAGCTGGAAAGCCTAACCTTGTACACTCTGAAGTAGAGCTTGACCTAAGTTAATAGCAGTCGGCCTCTGTATCGAAGTATTTACTGAACTTGATGGTGAACCTGATGAGGACGGTGCCGCTCTCGGTGACTGAGGTGGAGTGTTGGAGCCTAATGTGACATACGATGAAATTAGGAAAAACATGAAAGAATATTAAAGACGAAGAGCTCAAAATCCGAAAACATTATGCGATGAAAATATTGTTGAATGAGTTATCATGTCCAGATATATTAAATCGGATCTTACAGCGAAGTTCGATATGTAGATTATTATGAAAATAATTTTGATACTATGTAGATCTTTCGAAAAAATTTAACTTTCGGATAGTAACCATTTTTTCAGTGGCGCTGGTTTAATTTAACATTCATTGAGAAGTAGACTAAACTTTCCTTCATAGACTTTGTAGTATATAAAGATCATGCAAAAAATTCGGCAGCGCGAGTATATGAATACGCATCGTGTTGCTTGCATTTTTTAAAACTAGCTTCGAAGACTTCTTCCTGCCTCAAAGTGCTGGACAGTTTATCTATATTCTAAAAAGCAATTTCTTTAAATGTGTATACTCTTTGTAAAAGTATTGGAAAAGTGTAGTCATTTGAAATTAACTTGACAGTTTACGGAGTTTTAATGAACTAAATTCTAAACAATTAATTAGAGTATAGTAATTCAGTGTTCATTTATATAAATATATATATATATATATATATATATATATATATATATATATATATATATATATATATATATTTTAAGTAGTAGGTTTATCGGGACAAGGGGTGAGCAACCACCATTGGTTCCTTTTTCTTTATTACTCAATATTTCGTCCTTTCTTTGAGGACTTTCTCAAGAGAATCTACAAACAGAAAATGATTACAACACTAAAAGTATGTTTAAAGAGCAATCTACTCACAGAAATGGAAAATGGTCTGAAATTAAATACATTAAAATACGAAATAAACAATTCGCGAAGGCAGAACACAAGGAGACTGTCATAAGAAACGATGCACCGTGTAAAAACAAGTCAAAATATTGCAATAAATATTGCTGGCGTTGTTATTATCTGTTTTGAAATTGATGGTATTCTCAGTACACTGGATATGACACATTTCCAAAAATAATCGGCTCTTATAATTAGCCTCATGTTCCAAAATTTTTACACCGTCAAACTCAAATTTATGGCCGGTATCGACATTATGCCTAGCAGCTGCGCATGATAGCTTTTTGATACGAATATCACTCTTGTGTTGAGTTATTCTATTTCTCAACCATTGCTTTGTCTGGCCGATGTAAACGCCTGAACAATCCGAGCAAGAAATCTCATAAACTACATTATTATTGTAGAGAAATGGTGTTTTGTCCTTTTGGAGAAAAGATCGGAAATTGTTATAGAATTGTATCTAGCCATCTTGACTATTTCAAACTTTGAAAATATCGCCACTATTGAATTCATCAAATGTTTCACAAAAGGAATTTTCCCATATTTGAACTCTAGATTTCTTTCCTCATCGGGACCATCATGAACCTTCCGGTTGTAGATCAGCTTCTGTAATATGTGTTTTGGGCATCCGTTGTTAAGGAACATGTAGAATAAGTTTTTTAAGTTCTCTCTGTGAAATCTTTCATCGGAAATTCGCAAAATTCTGTCTCTCATGGACGTCACCAAGTTAAACTTTTGATTCGTCGGGTGATTAGAATAAAAATTTAAAAACCTTCCTGATGTTGACGGTTTCTGATATAAATTCAAGATGACATGATTGTCCAATCTAATCAACACACTGACATTTTAGACACACTGTTGTGTGTCTTTTAACATACTTTTAGTGTTGTAATAATTTTCTGTTTGTAGATTCTCTTGAGGAAGTCCTCAAAGAAAGGACGAAATATTGAGTAATAAAGAAAAAGGAACCAATGATGGTTGCTGACCCCTTGTCCCGATAAACCTACTACTTAAAATTCATCTAAGGGTCGAGAGATTCACTTTTGTTATATATATATATATATATATATATATATATATATATATATATATAAAAAAGAGATATTCGAGAGATTCACTTTTATATATATATATATATATATATATATATATATATATATATATATATATATATATATATATATATACTAGCTGACCCGGCGAACTTTGTACTCCCATCTATTTTTCTCTGAATATTTTTCAAAAAGCCGGGAAGATCTGTTCTACTATTTGTACTACACTATCTCGTTTTTAATATTTATCCCGTGTGGAGCCAGGGACTTACTCACTTACGAAGGGACTGTAATACTTCCTGTTATTTCAAATCAGTCGAATTATCAAAAAATACCTATATTAACCCGTTTTATGTATTGAAAGTGATTAACCTATCCGTTCTATAGTTGAACGGCATGTTCCCAATTTCGTATCAAGTACTTGTCTCATATATATCATCATTAATTATATGAAATATTTGAGGGATATAAATCAAAAAATGTTCAGAATTTAGTCGATTCCCGGAAACCAATGAATAAAGTGGCTCTGGTGGCTGTACCAATAGCGTCTACTTGAATTGACTCTTCGAGCAATATTTTGTCGCATCATTAGTAGTATTTTCTTATCAATAACAATTAAACTTTGCCTTGTAATATTGACACACAACGTGCATTGGTCAATAGCAACGATCTGCTGTAAACTGTAATCTTCAGTTAAACACAATCTTTTCATATTGTTAATTTCGATTCCATCGATTCAGTTTGACTTGCTCTTTTATATCTTTGACTTGCTGCATTTGCGAGTTCTGCGATTTAAGTTTGTAGATCTAATAGCTAGCATTTTTAAAAACGAAATTTCAACTGTAAATTAAGGAAAACTGAGTATTCCTTTTTATAATCAAATATACCACGTGCTCTATCACGTTTAATATAACTGACCAAAATGTTATATTAAATTGAAGTTTTAATATTAGTCGTGATAGCTCTGAACTAACCGAGATGTGTGATAAGATATTCAGTTTTTTTACATCCTCTCATTGCTTACTTATATTATGAATTAAGTTTTATAAAATTGTGTAATTTTATACACAATTTTTCAAATTTTTTCCCTGATAATAACAAACACAACAAAAAAAATAGTGAAATCGGTCCAGGCGTTGATTCTACATTTTAGTGAGAAACATTTGTATGGAACAGAGAAATTGGCTGTTTTTAGGGTTTTCCCGGCAATTATTCGAATTTTTCTCGACGTAAAAACCATCCTTGGACTTCAACGAACATTTTAAAAAAAGAATTAGCAAAATTGGTACATGCGTTGTTGAGTTATGCGCTTACCAACACATTTTGCAATTCATTTTTATATTATAGATATATATATAGCAAGACTACTTTTTTGTTGTATCTCCTCTTGGCATTAAATATATGATTTTCATTGTTATATTAGAATATAGGTACATATAAATAATTTTCTGTAAGTTCAATGTTTAATTGGACACATTTTCTCTTGATATATAACACTCAATTAAAAATGATATTTTTACACAAAATAACAATAAATTTCGACTATATTTTTGGAGAATTTGGGATGAAACGTAGGTATATTATAGCGATTGTCTATTTTTCGGGCATCCTCTTTAAAACCAATACCCATTAGTAATTGTATTTTCAACCTATTCATTACTAAGTCATTTTACTCTCAACTTCTTTTTTTTGAATAATTTTCTCGAATTTGAAATATATGTTTGAAACATGGTTAAAAATTATTCCCAGATATATGCCCATTCTCACAGCAATTAATTTATACTTAACCCACACAAAATCTTGAGCAATATCATATTAGCAATTCACTATTCTATATAACTAAGTTTTGTCATCGATTAAAATATTTTTAATATTCCTATGCACATTCGTGCGGTCATATAGAGAAGGCGTGCTCTGTAATAGATATATATGAGTAATAAATTATCGTGTATTTTAATATGTAAGGTATTGTTGGGAATGTGTTTGATGTAACAATTAACGATTCGTTCTTCACTTTCTGAATATTTTATAGAAAACTATATTGACTTCTACAAGAGAATGATGGAACACGTTCTTACAATAGGCCGAATAATACAATTTACAAAATAAGATGTTCTCCACTTGAAAATCACAAAACAAGCCATTTCCTGTTGCGTAAGTTGATATCACTAGTTGTAATTGTTTTGTAAAAGTGATTTACCAACGTGTTTCACACGGAATACATTGTTAACTACTACGTATCAGACGTGTCCGACCTGCCTTCTTTGACTACGGTGACGACTGTGCGTTTTGTAAGTTTAGAACATCTTTCAATCTTGTGAATTTTGTCCATTAGCATTTTAGTCTGGAAAACATGTTTTAATTTTCAATCTTTCAGCTTCATATTATTCGAAACACATAATTTAAAGTAAAGACTTTTACTAGTAAAAGATATGGATTTAATCGAAATGAATAAATATTACACATAACTATGCCATACTTTATTGTAAATACTTATTGTGTGTGTATATAATTTCCATATTCACGAATCCTTTATACTTAGTCCATACTGAGACTTCCAATCTGAAATACATCAATTACTGATTTTTTGAATGAATATCACTGACGATTCTTGATAAGGATGAAATAATTGTATGGTATTTTCATTCAACAAGTTCGATGATTTTTTATCATTTAAATGCATTCAATCACTCTCGAAAGTAATAGTTACGTTCTTGTGGACAACATTTGTCTAGACAACTCCCTGAGTTTTATTTGAAATGTTTGGATTAAAAGTCTTAGTATTCGCTATACATATATATATATATATATATATATATATATATATATATATATATATATATATATATATATATATATATATATATATATACAAAATAACAAATTATTTCGAAACTTAAATATTAACACATAACGAAAAGAACTAACTACATTATTACAAAATGCATTCTTAAAAAACTACTTATGTACATGCATATATCATTCAAATCTACTAATTTTAATAACATGCATTAGATAAGAATATCACAAGATCATATGTGTTGGATAAAGAATAACAATATTTTATTCAATCAGAAAATATATAGTTGACCAAGTCTCAAATTTTTATTCAATAATTAATTGATAGAATAAATGGGTAGATGTAAGCATTACCTATATAATACAAAATGCAGATAATTCTAGTACGTATTAAGTTGTAAACCTAGTTCCGATGATAAAAAAATGTTTTGTTTTGCTCAAGCTTCTCTTTATTACCTGTTAACAACCTATTAGCATATGAGTGTTATACGTATCGGAATGCACAAAATCAATAATAATAAAATGCTACTTAAATTTGAGAGTTGTAAATTTTTCAATTTGTAACTAGCATGTAATATGTATTTCATTCTACTTATTATATTATCTTGGATTTTGGGAGATGCTTCCAGTAGAAAACAACAATATCTATACAAGCAAAAATACCTGGCAACTTAGTATTTATTAGGCTTAGAGAACAAAATTGGAAGAAATCTATAGATTCTGCTAGTTATGTATAATGCTATGCAGAAAGAAGCGGAGAAATATCTGAGTATATTTCTTTTCTATATTATATCAATCTTATCTGTAACAGAAGGGTGACAATTGAAGATGATAAAGTTCCAGCTGTATGAACAAGTTAGATTTAATCTGGTTGGATTACTCAACAATAGCGAAGAAAACACTAAAATACTATTTTTACTTTATTACAGTTGCAACTGTTTAGTGAGTACCCCAAGAAAATTTAGACATTTTCTATTTCCTCAGTTTAAGACACAGCTCATTTCAAAGATCATTCAGTAAATTCCTCATTTTTGCTTTGTAAACTGTAATAAAATTACAAATGATTAGCAATTTTATGTATTCAATGCCCGATCCGAAAGCGTTGTGAGTTAATGAAGTTTTCTTCGAGGATAATTCTTTGAGGATAATCAAATATTTGAAAATTTGGTTACTGATGTCTGTAATTTATGAGACCGTGTAACTTATTGAATGAGCAGGAAATTATGAGGAATTGCCGAGAAGGGAAGGAATTTAAATTTAGTTTCACCAAGCAACCACATCTTTTGAACTAGATAAAAGTTTATATAAAATTCAATTGTTATTCATCTATATACACAACTGGAAAAAAATCAACGGGAGTATGCTGGGTATGAAAAGTAATTATTATTAGACGATATCAGAATTTTGTGAAAATTTGTGGGTTAATAATTTCAATGAGCCTCGCAAGTACAGAAACTCTTTCTAGATATATGTAGACAGAAAAAGGTATGAGGGGCAGAAAGATATTGCGGCAGACAGATCTGGTTCATACCAAAACAGAAATTAATTGGAAATTTCCTATTGAGAATTATGATTTTGAATAACGTTTTGAAAACAGATTATTAATATATTATGCTGTTCGAATTAATTGGGACAAACATTTTTTTTCGTTCGAGTTACTGTAGTAAGTATGTGAGTACCAGGGTGGCCCAAACACCCTCACATCGGCTTGTTCACTACGTCAGATGACGTGAGGGTTCGATATTGACCATCATTTACATTCTGACCGGTTTTACCTCGCCAGCAATTCAGTTGTGAGTCCACCGGTGCGACAGTTGGTGGTTTCAATTTTGATACGTGCTGTATTGTCTTGTCCAAAGATGGATATCACTCCGAGGAAGCGTTCCAAAATTATCGCGCTTGATGAACACACATCAATGACTGTAAAAGATATAGCTGAAGCTGTTGGTCCAGCGTTTTGAGAATTTTAAAAACATTTGAAGAAAGTGGCTCATCGTCTTCAAAAAGAAAAGGAAACTGTGGCCGCAAACGCAAAAAACTCCAAGAACAGACAAATTGTTGATATGAAATACAAAATTAACCGAGGAAGACAAGCACTGATCCTCGAAGGGATTTAATGGTTTCTGTTGTGGAGATGAGCACCTCAACTGTGCGAAAACGATTGCTGGAGGTTGGCCGTAAGGCAAGAAGACCAAGAAGAAAGCAAATGCTTACCCAGAAAATGATAAGAAACGTTTGGCATGGGCCAAAAAGTACTGTGGATGACTGGAAGAAGGTGATTTTTAGTGATGAGACACATTTGTTTGTTCAAGGGTACAAATCAAGTGTTGTTAGACGAAGTGATGGGTAAACTTTGCGGCCTGAACACATCCAGCAAACAGTAAAACATCCTTCGAAACAAATGTTTTAGGGTTTTTTCACAACCAATGGCACTGGACGATTAGCTCCTATAACAGGGATTATGAATTCAGTGGAATATATGGAAATATTGCGCACAAGGATTGTCCCATTCATGGAATCATTTGATAGAACATGTCAGCTTTACCTGGCTCCCTGCCACAATTCCAAACAAGTGCAGGCCTTTATGCGTGAGAATGAAATAAAAGTACTCGATTGGCCGGGGAATTCACCTGATCTCAATCCCATTGAGAATTTATGGAATATTTTAAAGAAACGGCTGGCAAAAATGGATTTGACTACAAAAGAAAAAACGATTATAAGTGCAATTCAGGAATGTTTTCATGATGACGAATTGAAGAAAATCTGCGCTACGCTAGTGGAATCGATGCCTAAACGAGTTCAAAAAGTTATTTCTGCGAAAGGAGGACATACCTACTTCATATTAATATGAAGAATTTACGCTAGTTTGCATGTATTTGCTTAATTACCTCGTCCCAATTAATTCGAACAGCATTGTATAGTAAGTTCAATTTATTTGTCATTATAATACCAAATACATAGCCTTAGCTTAAAACATTTACATAATTAATATATGTTGTAAGTTAACTAGAATTAGGAAAAAAGGAAGAAATGGGTTTATTTTGTTCTTTACTATAAATATAATAACGCATTTTTGAGAAACAATCCACAAGTATCCCAAATATGGAAAGTCTAAATCTTCGATGACTGTACGTAATTTTTCTTTCTAGTAACTTCAGCTGAAAATCCTCAGATACACCTTTTGTTCTCAAATTATTGACAAAACTACACTGGAGTTTTCCGATCGTTGAACACTAAACACATACAATCAACCCTAGGCTACTCTATAGTGCAAGATGAAGCAGGGGTTAGGTACTAAGCGTGAAGCTTCTATACACCCAATGGTTATGATAATCCAAATTCAATTTCAAGGCAGAGAAATAGAGTGGAACTACGAATATATTGACAAACCACAAGGAATTGAGACTAGCAGCTACTCTAATGCTAAAATGACCAATAATAAGCTCAAATCTTTTGGGATGATAAAATGAAGAAAAGTTTCAATGAGAATTTATGCTCTACTGCTATAAGTTAGAAAAGTCCTAAGTTCCTCATGCATAAAAACGCAAAATACTGATCATCAGACTGAATGAGATATAAGAATCAAAGAGTCAATTTGAATCATCAATTCATTTTCTGAAGTAAACAAATTATGTAGAATACAGCTGCAATAGATATATTAGTTTAAATTTTATTCAGAGTTATTCCACATTCACTTCTGAAGCTTTTAAAATTGTAAATTTGTGAGATAATTAGTCAAAATTTCAATGGAGTTCCTATTTCTATTTTCAATGAGTCTTGCGAGTACAGAAACGGCTTCTAGATATAAGTGGACAAAAGTAGTTATATGTGGCAGAAAGATATTACAGCAGACGTTTGAGAGGGATGAAAATTGCATGACATTATTGTTAGATTGATAGCTTTGAAAAATCCTGACGACTCATGAATAGATTAGATGGCGCCCATACGAAAAAACAAAACTATCACTACATAGTATAAAACAAAGTCGCTTGCTCTGTAAATCTGTATTATCTTCGAAAATATTCATTTAAATCATATGCTGTAGATCTATGCTGTAAGCCATATAGATCTATATTAAACCAACAATGTATTTAAGGTATTTAATTGGATTAGGATAAAATCGCCTCGAAAATTAGCCATTATTTGTCGTAAAAAGTAAATGACAAAAAACTTTTATTGGGATATCCATAACAGACATATATCATAGCGGAGTTTTCTGTAGACCTTTTCAATGTGTACATTATTTTGATAAATTTCGTAGGGTTCAGCCAGCGTTTACAATGTAAGCGAAAAAAATGTAATTATTTACGACATCACATTAGATACCTCAAAAATAACTGTATTTCTACACTATTTAAAGGATGTTATTATGCATATAGACCTTCTTCTTCAATCACTCTCTCTATTAAAAAAGATTTGAGCATACATAGGGATATAGAGACAGAGAAAGAGAAAGAGACTTTGTTTAATTACTATGTAATGATATATATATATATATATATATATATATATATATATATATATATATATATATATATATATATATATATATATATATATATATATATATATATATATATATATATATATATATATATATATATATATATATATTAGGTTAGTTATATATATATATATATATATATATATATATATATATATATATATATATATATAACTTGAAGTTTTACCCAACTATGATTTCATATTCAACTATATTTTACTATATAAAATAAATCGATTTACTAATAGATATAATAGATTTACTAATGAATAAATCTATGAAATTGAGAATTTCTGACCGTATTTGATTAGGTATTGTATCGAAAGAATATGATTTGAAACTTGATCAATTATAAGAGATTTTACTGCTACATAGAAATGTTGAGGTTCATAATTTTGTGAAATCTCAATCTAATGAGAAATCCAAGTGATCCTGATGCTGTCTTAGATAAAAAGTGTAAACGAAAACCACAAAGATCTTCCTGCACATATGCAGATATCTCAATTTCCATATTTGACTGGTGTTAATAATTCAAAATAAATGATAAATACGCATGACATAAAAATGCAAATTTTCACGCAAGATGTTGATTCTATTAACTGTCCAGAAAAATATGATTATTATATTTATTAGGTGAAAATAATAGGAAGAAAGGTTTTAGACAACTTATGAATATAAATAAACACCACCGTTAAATCAACTCATTGCTAGTTAGTGTTGTTAAAAACCCCAAAACATTTATTATGTCTTCAATGGGTAAAAAATTAAGACATTATAATTCTTAGGTTAGTTTGCCACAATTGAGGACAGATTTGATGCGCTCTATAAACCCAACGGAAGCACAAACATGTTTCAATGTAAAAATCGTTATTGATGGACAATTAATTAAAATCACTAATAATCTTAAGTAATAAATAAAAATATATTCTGCATTCATGAATTTGTTGAATAACAATGCATCATTGATTCATGAATAGAATTTGATGATCTTTCAAATTTGAAACGGCGACCAAATCGAAACGAATAATGCTTAGGATATTTTTAGAATTGACAACTGTTTATTGCAATTTCAGTCTTTCGAACTTCGTCCACTTCTTATGTATGCATCATGTTTTTTACCAAATACTGAATGAAATGAAAATATTTAGAATGAAATGTAAAAAAAATGTATCCTATTGCTTTGTTTCACCGTCTGAGAATAAATGAATAAATATATATATATATATATATATATATATATATATATATATATATATATATATATATATATATATATATATATATATATATATATATATATATAAACAGGCAATAAATCAATTTCAAGAAATATATATATATATATATATATATATATATATATATATTCTAAATACTTTTTGTAATACCTGGGGTTGAATCACTTCAAAACAAAATTTTGATAGAAGAAATGTAAAACACTTTTTATTCATTTTTATTGATTTTATTCATTTTTTATTGATTTTAAAGAATTATCACTTTAGACGTCCTAAAATACCCAAGGAGTTTTTCGTACATAATGACAGCAGTAAATACGTTTTCTCTGAAAATATTAAGTTTGAATAAATATATAAAAATAATTGATCTATATCATGAAAAACCTTCAAAAAATATTAAATTTTCACGTTATAGACAGAAGAATAAAACGAAATAAATCCTTCTATTACTGTAAGCTACTTATTTATCACCTGATGTTCAGTCAAATATCGAATTTTTTGGAGTCAATCATGATTGAGTTCAATGATGCAATGTTCTTATGGTGAGAAATATTATTATTGTAATTTACCTTCCGGCTCTTTGGCAATAACGGTAGAACTGCGATCGACTCCACCCTTCTTATCCTCTGAGCGTAGGCCCAGAAAATAAATCAATTATCTACTAAAAGCTATAGAACTTAAAATCTAGATTAAATTTATATCGATTTTAAAATTCTCAATATCGTATGGATAATATTACGTGATATTCGAGTTGTCTCAATTATATGCGATGTGTATAAGTATATGACAAAAGATCGGGTAGAAAATACATAATTATATATAAGTATTTCTATAACTATTTTACATATACATACTAGGGTTCTTCAGTTTTCACGTTATTGGGAGTTCTTGTTCTTTTTAATTCTTAGAATTTCAGTGAAAATATTTTGTGTAATAGATCAAAATTCCTGAAAATATCAAAGTAGATTTTTTTATATAAAGATTTTTCATCAACATTTTTAATCGGCGTTAATCAGCTGAAAAGGCGATACGTAAAATGAAGTTTTCATTCACTTTCCAGAGTTTGAGTACTTGAATGAAAAGGTAGTTAAAAAGCTAATCAAAAAGCTTTTGCTACACATTTCAGTCACCTCTCTTTCTCAAAACAGGTGAAATATTAATTAAATGATGAATTTTCGATTGGGAAATTTTTGCAAATGACCATTTAAGAATTGATCGTTTACAAATTCATGTGAATGCAGATTACTTCAACTTCATCATTGTATTAATGTAATGAATCGTTTTCTATACACACAAATTGAATACATGTACCTAACAGCTCTACGTAGGTATACGAATTACTACCGTATTGCACTTTCCATCCTTTTCAGATAAAGAAAGACAAGTAACAAAATTGACATGGAAAGTGACTTTGCTCAGGTAAATTCATTCGGAAAATATCATTCTTTTATGTTTCTTAAAAAATTTAATCATTTTACATCTATAATCTCTGAACATTTCACATATTTCTTCGAAATCTTAGAAATTTAATGAAATTTTTTTTTCAACCCGATCGTTTATGACTTGCCAAGTTTTGATTCATTAGGAATATTCGAAAATCACTCTGCATATCTTTTATCAGTTTTTGTTTTTAAGTTTCGATAATTTACGTTATATTTATTCGGATCGAGATATGCATTTCGGATACCTTTTTTGAAGATACTGAAATTAAAGTTATTAGTTCACACTGTTCATTCTCAACGTTCAATTTTAACTGAATATATATGAGAGAATTTCACATATTTATTCTGAATATATAATGGGAGAATTTCACCATATCAGTTTGAAAGACGTGTTAAATGAAATTGAACACATTAGAAACGAAACTTCAACGTTTAGAATAAATTGACGAACATTGCAGATTTTCATTGAAATTGCTGAAAATACAAATCGGACATCAATGCCTTCTGAAATTTCAGATTCACAAAGTATTCAGAAATAGTGCAGTATCCAAATAATTTTTAAATTGCTTCAGATTTGACTACAAAGAAATTCGTCTTTAAATTTCAATCGAGAAAAAATATGATGAAAAGAACCTTTCTGGATTTTATTTATAGATTTCACTTATAATTTACTTTAATCTACTTGTCAATTTTGGCACTGAAGATATTCTAGAAAGGTAGATATCAATATATAATACACTTCATTGTAATTCGCAGATCGGAGAACTGATATAGTATTATGAATACGGAAATCCATAATGAAAACTTTGGAAATTTCGAAACCATAAAACGTAATGAAATGATGTCTAGGTACAGAAAAAAGATTTAACAATACGAAAATGTCAAAGGTTGATTTATTTTTAAATGTGTGGGTATTAACAAATAAAATCCCAGCATTCGATAAACTGATATTTAATTAATCTGTTTCGAATTAAGCTCATTCAATCAATAATAATATTTCCGTCACTCATCCCGATACATAATACGGAGAAGGATACATTTAAAAACTCCCAAGAGAATCCTAGTCATTAAAATCCTCTTGTAAAACAAAATATCCAGATGTTTGTGTAGTATTTGAAATTTATTAGAAAGTCAATTTCATAAATATCAAGTATACCTGAGAGAACGCCAGAAAATTCTCATGTTTGATGTTGTAGTCAAAAAGAATAAACCAGTGGTATTCAATAAAGAAGGTTACAATTCACAGCATGCTATACTTGATAACTAATACGTAAGTACTGTTTTTTTCGCAGAGCAAGCTTTGCCGATAATGTTTATACAACTCGAAAATATAAAAGAGGTATCCTAGGATAAAAATACTAATTTCAAATTGATTTTTTCATTTTGAATATACAAATCTCATGTTTGTGAATTAAACTGTGATGCAGAAGTGGAACAAAAACTAAAGTCAAAATTTCGCATGTGTTAGTGCCAGGTTTCCATTCAATGAAGAGTTTCAGTTTTTTTAATAGATTAATTATAAAAAAATACGTGAAAGAATCGATGAAACCTCTCACGAAAAGTTGCACTTGCAAGAATAATTTTTTTACACGCGGCACTGTATCTTGTGACGTCATTTGACCTAGACTACGCAGCAAGTATTCACCAAGTACGTGTGAATGTATTTTTGTGTAGTTGCTTATACCGTCGAATTCGTATATTTATTGCCCGATGGCAGCAATTACAAAATTCCTACAAGTATTGTGTTGTGTTGTTCCTATGTGTCAAAGCACATCATTTAAAAACCCCAATAATTGTTTTTTCATGCACCAAATAATATAACAAGGAAAAAGTGATACAAACTGATGAAAATCATTTTAATGAGAAGAAAAAACTTTAAGAGCTGTTGATATCTAGAGTCGTTAGTATATTCGGAATAATTTATTGAGTAAAATAACTGTATTTTTCATGGAAATGTATATATATATATATATATATATATATATATATATATATATATATATATATATATATATATATATATATATATATATATATATATATATATATATATATATATATATACATATATGTGTGTTTTGAAAGGCTGAAAATGACAGAAATTTCAGTGAAACATCGACTGGTTGGGGGAACATTAAAGTTAAAACCGAAAATATGCCAATCATAAATTTGACTGTCAAAAGGCGGTGAAACTTAAAAAAAACTAGGATCATATGGAAAAAGACGTCGAATTGAATTTTATGAAAATTTATCAACAAAAAAGTACAGTCGACTTCAAGTCAATCACCATCGTTTCAATCTTTCGAAATGATTGAGTGTGATGAAATCGAGGTAAATGACTAATTTATCACATGCCTTTTGATGAAGCCTTCTTCCATTATAGTAAAATGAACAAATTACACACTCATGAATTAAAAAGAAACAAAGGACTGCACATAAATAAACAATTACGAAGCAAGAGCCGAACTTTGAAACTAATAATTGAATGATAAGTTGTACGAAATATCGAATAAGTCAAATGACGTCACATTAGAAAACAGCCGTTACGTAAACTTCAATAATCTATTTCTAAGTCATTTATTGAAGGATTTCGAAAATTCTTACAGTGCTTAATTAGTTTTGATTTAAATCTTAATAAAATAACGTTGATAACAACATCATGAAACGTCTCCATTGTATGATTAAAGGTATTATGTATGTGTTTCTGAAGTACTCTCTATTGTTCGATTGATCGTCGAAAATCAGTCTTTCATGTTAATCCGTTAAATTCTTGACGATAGATTAATAGCCCGAAACGTATGAAGTATCTTTTTGAATGATAATGTTTTTGAGACTCAAACAAATGTTTTGAATCGTGTTACACTTTTCTCACCTCACATACTAAAGAATTTTTCGCATAACGACAAATAATACAAATCACAAAAAGGATGTTGTACCGCTTTCGAGCAAAACGTGTGCTATCTCGGAAACTTCTTCCGATAATCCAAATAAAAGCGTTCCTGTTCGTATCAAATGAGTTTAGTCTAACGAGATGGGTATTAATTTCCGGAATTTGAAGAGGATTCGATAATAATTAGGGATGATGTGTAGGGTAAAGTGAGAGATAACTCAGCAGAATCGGAAATTTCACCTTTTAAATAGCCGACCTGTAAAGTTCAACGATCGAAGTGTATTCCATCGATGCCACAAAATCAATGGATGCGAGTGTATATGTGAAAGAAACATAAAGTGGGTTGAAACTTGAAATATAACTTATAAATTCCAAGTGTTGGAATATTGAATCGAACCAAATCTCTTTAATATATATATATATAATAAATATATATATATATATATATATATATATATATATATATATATATATATATATATATATATATTATTAATTTCAATCTTATATCGAACGTATGATATGAATTCTGTTTGTGATTATATTATCGTGAATGCGGTCTGTTTAAATTAGAAAACTCTTCACCTTTAATTCTCAATATTTCGTCAGTCATTCACTGACTTCATCAGGAGAAACTACAAAAGACAATACAAATCAATAGAGATATCCAAGAAAAATTTGAACAGAAATATAACTTACAAAGAACATGAGTTATTTATAAAAACATTCAACAACTACAACAGTGAAAAAAGGACGAGGTATGTCTATGCAGAGAGCAACAAGACGAGACTGGGAGATCAAGATATATTGGCATGCCTTACAAGAAATTCGGTAGACCACGTTGTTATGGTACATGGTTGGCGTTTTATCTTGCAGCCTGGTATATAATGTCGAGTTTTTTATTACATTATATTTCACTATTTTGATCTTAGGAAATTCACGAAATATTTTTATTGATTCGTGTGATAGGTGCTGTATGTATGGTAGTCTTTTATACATTATTTCGAGTTGATTATCTTCAGCAGGTCGATCATGAGAGGAAGAACTGTGTATTATCTTCTTCAATAAGTGATTCGGATATCCATTATTAGATAAGAATATACCAAAGAGATAAAATAAGAATATACCAAAGAGTTTTTTAAGATTAGTATTTTTGTATGAAGGGTTACCAATATGTTAAATTATGTTCTTCATCGCGATGACTGCATTAATCTTCTGGTTCATGGGGTGGTTAGAGTGGTAATTCAGGAAACGCCCGGATGATGAAGGTTTTTGATACCAGTCTACCAGTCAACTTTGATTTCGAAAATGTCGATATTCTTGACCACGAAAATAGATACGCAAGCAGGTTGTTTTTGGAGATGTTACATATAAAAGTAGAAGAAAAAACAGATATAAATTTTGAAACCGATACTAGTCAACTGAGTAATTTTTATGTCAATATCTTGGATAGACTGAAATGAGCATACATTTTTATATTGACTGATAAGAATATATCTTGATCTCCCAGTCTCGTCTTGTTGCTCTCTGCATAGACATGCCTCGTCTTTGTTCAGTGTTGTAGTTGTTGAATGTTTTTATAAATAACTCATGTTCTTTGTAAGTGATATTTCTGTTCAAATTTTTCTTGGATATCTCTATTGATTTGTATTGTCTTTTGTAGTTTCTCCTGATGAAGTCAGTGAATGACTGACGAAATATTGAGAATTAAAGGTGAAGAGTTTTCTAATTTAAACAGACCGCATTCCCGATAATATAATCACAAACAGAATATATATATATATATATATATATATATATATATATATATATATATATATATATATATATTATATATATATATATATATATATATATATATATATATATATATATATATATATATATATATATATATATATATATATATATATATATATATATATATATATATATATATATATATATATATATATATATATATATATATATATATATATATATATATATATATATATATATATATATATACATATCGACTATAATAATGGCAGCTTGCTTGGCGAAAAATTTTATCTATAGTCAACGTTGTCATCTACTGTTTTAAGGGCGTTATATATACACAAAAATAAATACAACCGAATGTTTCAATTAAACCAGCTTTTATCAGATGAAAAAAAATTGCATCAAAATAAGCAATAATAACGAGTTGCTTACCTTTAATGTCATCATCTTCGATAGTTGTTGAACTATCTGTAGATTCTTTGACTTGAGATCCATCTCCCTTTTTCACCACAATACTCCTACCTGTAAATCCAGAATGAAAAAGAATACATATTCTAACCTCATAATGAAATGACTATGAAATTATGAATTATCAGAAAAATCAACAAATTGATTCGAAATTCAGTATGAAACTGCAATAAATCGATGTACCAAAAATGAAAAGTATAGAAATTATAGTTTAATGTGCGAAAGAATTAAACGTATTTAATTTCGAACGGATAAATCATAACTGAGCATTGATAACCTGCTTATGAAAGGATCAATGGTCTATAAAATTGGAATTTGTTCAAGATAATTATTGCTACTACGTTCAGGTTCATTGTCATTAACCAGTTTTTGACTATTTAATATATTCACTAATATTTTGATGGTACTCTCATTTTGAAATCAAATAAATTATTCTATATTCATCTAGTAGTTTAGTTCAATATCGTTCAAATTCGTCTTAAAGGGTCAATAAAAGGTTTTCAAGGAAATCACATCAAGATAAGGCTTCCATTCATTAGTAAACATCATTTCCTTAACGAAGTCTTTCAGTATATTGCAAAAGAAAACGAACTAAATCTGGTTACGGCAGTTTTCATCATTGATATAATTCAAAATCCAAAGTGTTGCCGATTTAAATGTCTCGAATATTTACGTATTTGAAGTCTTTATTGTACGCATCCTCTAAGACAGTGTTTCCGACTTGTTTGTAAGCATAATTTGGTAGGCATTAGAATCTCTAGCGAAATGTCCTTGAAATATGGCTTGACATTAGATCAGTGGTTTCCAACCTGTGGGGCTCGCCCCCTAGGGGGGCACGAGACTGTTGCAAGGTGGCATACAGCTTTTTTCAAAATATCATTTTCGAATACAAACCAAAAAAGTAGAATAGGTGTCCAAAAAATGGATACGTAAAAAAGGTATACGTAATCCACAATTCACGCCGCGAATTTTTCGGGTACAAATGCTACAATCAAAGTATCAATCTTGCTTAGTTATTGAAAAGGAACTGAGAACCGCGATTTCTTCAATGATAAAACGATTTGAGAAAATTTGTGCTGAAAAACAAGCTCAACCGTCGCATTGAATTTTTATGATGTTGTATTAATTATATATATATACATATATATAATTATATAATCTGTTTTTTGTAAGATTTATTTTCATTACATTTAGAATTTTTATTTCTTAAAGAAAATAACCATTTTTTTATTATAATATTGAAAATTAACACACTTGACTTAAGTTTCACTAAATGTATTAAAAACTCTACATATGTTTCGGGTGGTTAACCCATTAATATATATAATTACTATAAAATTAAAAATTAACACACTTGACTCAAGTTTCACTAAATATATTAACAACTCTACATATGTTTCGGGTGGTTAACCCAGTATCAAGAGTATACAATATTACTCTTGATAATGGGTTAACCCCCCGAAAACATATGTAGAGTTGTTGATACATTCAGTGAAACTTAAGTCAAGTGTGTTTAATTTCAATTTTATAGTTTTTAACATAATATTTAACCAAGAGATAAGCAAAACTGCTGTGTCATTTATTGTTTTATGTATATTTTCACATAATATTGTATATTATTTTGTAGCCTCTTAAATAAATTATAATATCATTTGAGTATTTATGAAATTAGAATGTTAGAAAAATTAAGGGGGCGCAACAATTTTTTTAAAGGGGGGCGCAGGTCCGAAAAGATTGGAAACCACTGCGTTAGACAAAGAAAAGGTTCGAGAAATTTGAAAACTTAATTCTCCTTTACAAATTGGTTTAAATGCCGAATTATGCCAATATTCTGAATATTAGAAAAATTTACAATATTATTCTGAATTATTATAATACTTTCACACTTTTATATTCTTAATACTTTCATTGTATATATTGCTTAATTGCAATGTAAAGACTTAGTGACAAATGTCGATGCTAAAAAAATAAAAAGCTTGATTGGAGAATAAGTAATTTTAAAACACCAACTTTGAAAATTTTTCAATATAAAATTATTATTTTTTTATTATTTCAATATAAAATTGTGTACTTACTTGAGAAATTCCTGGTAGCCAGCATAGTGGTAAGAATGGCACCCTAAAAAAATTAAATGACTGGTTTGATCATTGTTTCAGTTCATTCAATTGGAAATATTGAAAGTCAGATCCGAGTTTTCAAAAATTTCATAATATTGAAAGTAAATATTTTCAATTATTCCGTATTAGGTACAGAAATACCCGATAGGTTTCGATAAAATAACTGATGTTTTCAAAATCAGCTTCAGTGCTGTTGTATCGTTTTTAATTTTATAAATGATAGATTTGTATAATAATAACGCAAAAGGTAGGTTTTGGTACTTTTAATTATAGTATATTTAATGTTTCGGAAGAAACATCATTCTACTCTGCCCAAAAAAAACTTTGTTGACTTCTTGAAAACTATTCTAGAAGATCATTTATTAAGCATCATTTTTTATACATAATCAAAATTTTGTAATAAATACTGACCAGATACATTTTACTTGCGCCTTCACCATTTTGCACATGTGAGAAAGTTAATGGGAAAATTTGAACAGAGAATCAACTTCCAGCTTGATATATTGAAATTATATTGTCATTAAAACGGATTTTGTCTATATAGTCTATAAAATTGACAATTTTCAGCAGGTATTCGAGGCACCCAGAGAACTGCCCTCGACGACTGACTGAAATACAATTTCAAAAAGCTTTTTAAGAAAAATTGTTTCTTGAAAAAACATTCTTGACACAGTTTGAAATTTTGATATGCTCGAAATTAATATACAAGAAAATAGAAAATATAGATGCCAAACCATATTGCTTCAATATTTTCAAATGAATAATATTTCCTTATATAAGAATAAAACTTATTCTTAATATTGCTTCAAAAGTTCAACCACTTAGACGATAACATTGCAGCGATTTACCACGAGATCTCAGCCAAAAATGCCCGTATATATATTGCACGTATACGCTATAGCACTGGCCACTCGCACTTATGTACAACATCTCCGATGTCTGGCAGGTAGAAGAATCCACTCAAACGAGCTGGCTTTTTTAATGATCACTTTTCGATGACAAAGAATACTACGTATGCATCTTGAAGTGCGTCCAATATATTTTTGGATGAGATAAAAAAATAATATGATAACGTCTGGCTGGATATTAAATCCATTAACATGGCATGGCTCAACAGTTGGTTTTGTATCACTATATTTTTTATTTTGTAACTGCAATTGAGTGAAAATTTCAAATTTAAAGAAATTAATACTAGTACTAGATAATACTTTTCTCAAATTCTAAATTTCAATGTCATGCAAGAAAACCGAATTTTAGAATACAGTTCGTTTTTATCACTAGGTATATTTTTCATTTTACGACTGCAAATACGTAGTATCACTTCAATTCCATTCAGTCGTATTCTACAATACATAGTTCATACGCTTGAATTCTTGTAGTAAGAAATGTACTAAAATTGACCAAAAAGTATTATTCGTACTTCCAACTTATCAGTTTCAGCTGGAGAATCTGTTAATTTTGTGAGTAATGTAATGCATTTTACCTTCTACATAATACAAATAAACGAAATCATCCAAATTATAACCACAATAATTCGGTTCACAACACTAAAAAGATCGTCATTCATCAGAATGAAGCACTGCATGTAGGTATGTTTACAACTATATAAACCAATAATCAATAGGCAGTTGACCTCTCAAAGTATTCTATTAAGTATATCAAAACATCGCATTCAAATTAACACAATTTTGTATAACAATATACGTTTTATCACATGGATGATGTTTAAATGTATTCCGAGTTTCAAATACGTCGAAAAACTACCTTTTAACATTTGGACACGAACTGACATAATCGTGTTATTGTTAATATTATATGTTAATCGTCGTATTGTTATTGTTTGTTGATTTGATTTTGATAAGAGATACGAGTTAATATTTATATAAATGCAATATGTAGATGAAATGTTAAACAAAAGTGCGTTACGCATTATTCGTAAGTAGTATTTATTGTTTGATATATTTGCGAGTATGTTGTCATCTGATTGAAATAAGATTTCTAATTACTCAATCTATCTATTGAATGTAAAATTTTCTTTTTAATTTGTATTTAATTAAATTGTGATATTTTCTTCTATTTTCTGCATCCTTCCAAATCGTGCATGAATATTGATACGTACTCCGATATTCAGACATATATCTTGATTCTGATTAGATAATGAATATAATCTGAAATGCGTTGAATCAATTGAGTGCGCCTAACAAAGATGAAAACTCACGGCGAACAGGTGGCATATTTTGTCACCGCAGATCGCGAATGTTTCGCTATGAACAGTCCATTTAAGTTCAATTGAGACAATTGATTAATGATGTTCTCCAGCGCTGATTTCCAGATCATCTGTATCAGCGACGGCGATTCATAAGTCATCGTTTGTTTTCACAGCGACGTAGGTCGCTGTTTAGGTTGCAATCAGATCATTGGGAACCTGCTCATCGGTGTTTTTTAGGTCACCGGTATATCAGCGACGACGATTTAAAGGTTGGCGTTTGTTTTAGTAAAAACGTGGGTCGCTGTTTTGATTTCACCCTGTCTAGTTTTGAGTTTATCGATGGTTTTCAGGTCACCGATATATTGGCGATGGTGATTTATAAGCCTTTAAAACTATGAGATTTATAGTTATTAGTATTCGTCGGTTTTTAGGCCACCGGTATAATGGTGACGTCAATTTATTGTCGACGTTTCTTTTAACAACGACTTAGGTCGCTGTTCACATTTCACTTTAACGAGTTATGCCCTTGTAGGTGGATTTTAGGTCACCGATATAACGGTGCCGGAGATGTTTAAGTCAACGTTTTTTTAGCAGCCACTTGAGTTGCCGTTTTGATTTTACCCAGACAAGTTTTGAGTTTCTCGGTGGTTTTTAGGTCCCTGTTATATCAGCGACATCAATTCATTTGTCAACGTTTGTTTCAACTGCGATTTGGGTCGCTTTTTTGGTTTTACTCCGTAAACTTCATCTCCATCACTATCCGTATATTTGTCTCTATACGAAAGGTTTAATTCGAGGGGAAGCAAAAACGAAAGTAGAAGCAAATGGCATAGCACTTAATATTTTTTTTTAGTTATTTTATCTACAGCTTGTTACACCTTGAACTTGGATGCGCCGTTATGATGAGATGCAAAAAGTTCGAAACGCGTGACAAAGGCTGCTTCAAATTGCGGGCTATACCGTTAGCTTCCACGTTTTTATTATTTATATATATATATATATATATATATATATATATATATATATATATATATTCGGTTTCGAGAGTTTAGGATATGACTTACCTTCAATTTCCTTCTCGCATTGAATTTCTTGAGGCAATCCACAGTTTCTTGTCGATGGACAACTGAAGCTACACGTTCACGTTGCTGAAAAAAAGCAATATCAAAAATAATCTCGACAATCGAATAATTAAACTTACGCATATCCAAGGGTGTTTTAATGCTTCTGAAGCGGTAATCCTCTTTGCAGGATTAACAGTAAGCATTTGGTTGATGAGGTTTTTAGCTTCTGGAGTGACAGTATCCCATTCTGGACTTGGGTACTGAAATAAATGAAAATCTATGTGTGATAAGTTGAACCTATAATTGGAATTTGTATATTCATAGTCAATGTTATTTTATAGAATATCTTTTAAAAATTTTTCTATTTTTAATACCTAAAGAAATTTTATCAGTAGATGCCCAAAATTTTTCATAATTAAAAGAGAATTTCAATTTGAATGATTTGAACACGAGTAACTAACGGAAATTTACTGAATTTTTGAAACAATTGTTTCGATACTTTCATTACATACAAAACAAGAAGAGATACTCCAGATTAAGTTAGTACAAATCAGAATTCCAAAAAGTGTCAAATTATATAAGAAATCAAATACCAAAAAATTCATCTTATGCAAGAAAATAATTATTTTCTTGCATAAATTCATCTTGAAAGATAAATTATTTCAATTTAATTAATAAATACCATATAATAATTTAATTCTTTCTTCATATATTTCGGGTTACTAACATTTCATCAAGAATTTAATAAAACCAATTAATAATCGATCTATGTATTCATAATGATGACTATAAAATTCCATAATTTCGACTTTGAAACTATAAATAGTTATATTGTCTTTTTGCCAAGTTAGTAGTAACGGGTGTTTTTTTTATATATAGGTACTTTAAATTGCAATAAAACAACGATGGATCATTAGATTGAAAAGAATTTTTTTTTATTCGAAAGATAATCTTGTGGCATTACATTTTAAATATGATATCTGGCATATGACCGCCACGGTGGCTCGGATGTAGTTCAATCTGGTCGTCCAATTTTCGATATCGTTTTCCAACATTTGTGGCCGTTTATCGGCAATAACACAGCGAATATTGTCTTCCAAATGGTCAAGCGTTTGTGGCTTATCCGTATAGACCGATGACTTTAACTAGCCCCACAGAAATTAGTCTAGCGGTGTTAAATCACAAGATCTTGGAGGCCAATTCACAGGTCCAAAACGTGAAATTAGGCCGTCACCAAACGTGTCTTTCAATAAATCGATTTTTGGCACGAGCTGTGTGACATATTGTGCCGTCTTATTGAAACCACAGCTCCTGGACATCATGGTTGTTCACTTCAGGAATGAGAAGTTGGTAATCATGACTGTATACCGATCACCATTGACTGTAACGTTCTGGCCATCATCGTTTTTGAAGAAGTACGGACCAATGATTCCACCAGACCATAAAGCGCACCAAACAGTCAGTTTTTCTGGATGTAACGGTGTTTTGACATACACTTGAGGATTATCTTCACTCCAAATGCAGCAGTTTTGTTTGTTGACGTAGCCATTCAACCAGAAGCGCGCTTCACCGCTAAACAAAATTCGCTTATGAAAATCGGGAAAAACGGCAATCTCGTTTTGGGCCCATTCGACGAATCTACGCCTTGCTTGATGATCGTTTGGCTTCAATTCTTGCACGAGTTGGATTTTGTAAGCACGCAAACCAAGATCCTTCCGCAAAATCTTCCATAAAGTGGATGGACACAGATCCAATTTCCTGTGCTCGATGGCGGATTCATTCGGGTCTTCCTCAATGCTACGCTCTACAGTAGCAATAGCTTCTTCTGTACACACCGTACGGCTTTTCTGGGGATGCGAGTTATCAATAAGAGTGAACGTAGTGCAAAAACGTTTCATGGTTAATCGAATTAACTTCTCTGATGGACGATTTTGTCGACGATAAAATGGACGTAGTGGGCGATACGAATACGAATCATAATTTTCGAAATGAAATTGCACTATTTGCAAGTGTTGTTCAGGCGTGAGTCTATTCATGATGAATTGCCAAACCAAACTGAGAATAAATCACTTCTAAGCTGTTAAATCGGTCGCCATCTTCAACAGTAACGCCAACTTAAAGTTCTATACCTCTAAAAAAAACACTCGTTATTAAACTCGCAAAAATGTTAGTAGCCCAAAATTGATGTCCAGTGCAGTAAACAATTTCTATAAATTTAGAATAGTATTTTAAATTATACAATAATATTTATAATTGTTCCCCCAAGAATTTTGAGAGAATTAAATCCATGTCCCAAATTTTGTAACGATTCAATGCAGGATATATTTTATTAGTTTATAGTTATGTAGAATTTGTTATAATGCTTGCTTCATACTTTTGATAATGTTATACTGTAGGTACGTAAAGTTTCTATATGTGAAGAAGTAATCCACTTGAAAATATTTCAGAAAAAATAATAGCAAGATTATTCAATCCAGAACAGTCTCGCGTCTTGGTAGAGTCTTACAGATTGAACTCAGCCCTTTATACTCAACGCTCTATTTTGTTAGCCGAAATTGCTTGACAACTCATAGTTCGTAAAGTTAACTACAAACTTCAGCAAGTACTTTGTAACACCATTTCATAACTTGAAAGTTATTAAATTATAAACTGATGTTCCACTATAATTGTCTTATTCTTGTCAGGTGAACAATTCCCTACCGACAGCGTCAATCTTCATTTTCTCATGACACTATCTGAGAACAGCAAGTTGGAGAGAAGCTTAACTGAGATTATACGGTAAATATTATTTTTCATGGAACTAATCGAAATCGAGTATTCCAATTGACAAAGGTGTTCATGATTATAACTTCTGTGTATTGAAACCACTCAGTATAAAAAAATAAAGAAAGTATTAAAAAAATGAATCAACAAATTCAAAAAATAAATTCATGATATAACATATAATTACTGAAATTGAAACAAATATATAGAACAACCATTTGAGTTTTAGAGTATAAGCTTGATCATTCTCAAGTATTTCCTGAAATCATCATAAATTTTCACGATTCAAAAAAATCTCAATCAATAACGAAATAAAAATAATAGAGAAATATTACAACACAGTTTTTAATGCAGCAAATATTAACCTCAATTCAACTCAAATATTAACCTCTAGCATCGAAAGATTGAGCTCAAACGTGGCATTTAAATTTAATGGGTCATCAAATGAAAATTTTCATTTTGAAAAATCATCATTGTAAAACTAGTATTCACAAAGTGTTGCTGCATATATTAAAAAAGTAATTTACATTAAGGAAATTAGAAGGTTTGAGGTACTTACGTCATAAGCACCAGCTTTAATCTGTGCATATAAGCGATGTTGATCCTCATCCCAAAATGGTGGATAACCAACCAAAAGTATGTAGAGGATGACTCCACATGCCCATATATCCACAGGTTTGCCGTATGGTTCCTTTTTCAGTACTTCAGGGGACAAATACCCAGGGGTCCCCGCAAAACCAAACCACGCTTCTCGTTCGCCTTGAACCTCTATCGCTAATCCGAAATCAGCTAACTTCACAGCTGCACCTTTGGCCTTACTAGCTAACAGAAGATTTTCTGGCTAAAAAAAGGAATATACGATGAAGCAGGAGAGCACGACGGATAAGAAATTTACGAAACACATTTCGCTCAAGTCCACAAGAATCTCTGGAAAGACTGGGAAATTGATGAAACTTCACACAAGACAAAATATCCATTCAAAGTATCTAATTTTATAATGAAATAAAAATTACTTGAATCTACAAAGAAAATACACTTTTTCTTTATGAGAATGAAATGAATCGAATGAAAAAGAAATCGCAGAAAAGTAATAATGGATATATAATATGAACAGAATTTTTTTTGAGCTAATCCTGATAGAACTTAATAACTGTCTCTTATTCTCATCCACAAATGTCATTTCTTCACTCCTAGGTTGTCCTTTCGGTCCCTCAAGAATAAAGCGCAAACGATGACAGAACGTTAATAGTTTATAAGTTTTAAACCAAATTTGAAAGATGAAACATGGGTTCCTTTTTATTTTCTTCTTGTGGGTTTCAGAACTTAAATTATTTTTCACTTTAAATCTCAGATTGAAACTACTTTGGCTTGTAGATTTTCCAGTCTACAAGCAATAACGATCTGTTGCGCACTACGAAGATTAAGGTAAGGAACAATGAAGTGAAGGAACACTTTTTGATATAACAGTCTTGAGACTGTTGTATCAACTTCATTTTCTAATACAACGGAATATATTTACAGAAACCCTAACCCATAGACGTATCAGTCAAAATTTTGCAGTATCGCCCAAAAGCAGCAAAGTACGACTTAAATGTTCTCACAGGTTTCAAATGAAGAAGTCAAAATGTTTTCGATGATTTGGATTTCTGCTTTTTATCACTAGGAACTGGGAGGATTAACAAAATTGGTCCTTCTTCACCCTCGAAGTACATTTCGAAAGTGAAAATTACGAAATATTTGAGAGACTTATTTATAATCGCAAAGTTTCATTTCACACAGCAAACTTCCCAGCAAAAAACAATCCATAACTTTTGCTTATGTCTTGATCAAATTAAAATCTCTTCGAATAACATAATTTGACAAAATTCGTTATTTCACAAAAGAGATTAATTATTATTACAGATCAAGTTACCGTTACCGGTAACAACAGTTACAACTGTAGCGCTTCATCTGCTGAATGATGGGATCGATGAAGGTAGTAGCACGTACACTGAACACTCGAATACACAATAATTACCTTGAGATCTCTGTGAACAACACCATTCTGATGGCAATGATTCACAGACTCTAAAATTTGTTGTATGCAATGCGAGGCATCTGCTTCCGAATAAAATTCCCTAGCTACGATGTCTTCGAATAACTCTCCTCCCGTTACGCTGAAACAAAACGCTAATTTTAGTCTATAACAATCTATATGAATCTATAATTTATAATAATTTGAATATTCAAGTATTTTGACCTAAATTTAACGTCCCGTTGACAATTGAATCCATATTATAAGTACATTAAAAAACATTTATCATTATACTTAATAAATGATAAATTGTCATCTTGATAACGGGAAAGCAAAAGCACGATAATGTTGTTCAAATGTTGGAAATAATACATATGCTGCTAAATACTAGATGAGTACTACTAGACAAAAAAGTTTTGTAGCTTTTATGTGTGGAATTACTAAATATACCTATACTCGTGATAAAACTAACCATAAAAATAGGACTGGAGAGGTATCAAGGGTACACGAATGCACTGCACATGTAAAATTGGTGATATAAGATAAAGGAACTTGTCCGAAATAGCGTAACTAACATCAAATTCTGGAAATACACAATGTCCAAATAACCATTTAATAAGACTTAGAGATTCTATTGTTGATTAGAGGGCTGAAAACTGACGGTATTAGGTCAGGTGATGTACAACATTTGGTGAACCAACAGATCAAACACCAAATTAGCCGTTCGGATTTCCATGAATTATAATGCGTAAACACACAAATGAATATATAGCTTGTACAGCTAAGCGTATACGACTATATCACTCGTTTTCAGAGGAGTTCAGTAATGAACTTTTCTGACATTCATTTCGCTAAAAAGAATGTAAGTAAATAACCCAAAGATCAGATGACACTCACAGTTGCTAAAAAAGTACAGAGTATTCGCAATAAAAGCCGACAACAATAAACTTCAACTTGTAACTACTTAAAAAGGTTTCATTTGCCACATAGGTTCGAATATGTACCGTCCCAATTATGTAGTGTAGTGTAATAATGTAGAATGTAGTGTCCCAATAAGAATGGCTCGCGGCCATATCTCCTACAGCTTAGGGAAAAGAAATTATTAAAAAAATGACTTCGAGAAAAATCTGGAAATTACTTACAGAGTTATAGGTCCACTGCTAGAGGGCGTAATTGAATTCCAATGAATTGAAAAATAAATTTTTTACAAATTTTCCTAATTAAGATGAATTCAAACTACGATTATCGCATTCCTCAAGAAATTTTGTGTATATTTGATTGCATAAGTTTTAGTCTATCTTTTCAAATAAGAGGAGGGAGAAGGTTGAAACTTCAACATGAAAAAACGTCTGCAACTCAGGTTCTGCTCAATCGATTCATGCGAACTTAGTCTTTTTGAAAACAGCTCTTTTCTAACAATGTAGGAGTTTCAATTTAGAAACAACGTAATATGTAACCTATACGCTAACAGAGCACTATTTATTTATTTTTTAAATATAGTTATACTTGGAAAAAATTAGATGAAAACGTGCATCTTTAATTATGGAATATAAAAGTAGGTCAAATTAGCAACATAATATCGAAAACCGCCTGTCAATATCTTCTTCCTATTCAAGATATCTTAAGAAATGTGTAAATTTTAAGCTTTTTTTATATAGATTACTTAGGTTTTACTGAGCGGATTTGAACATATTTTACTCCTACATTGATTCTTTTAATAATTGTTCCAATTATTTATTCAATATTACTGTTGCTCTTACCGGGAAACTGCGTTATGGACGTTTTCTCTAAGTTGTACTATAAATGGTTCTCGAGATATGTCTGAGAGCCATTGGGACACCTGGTACATGAAGTGCCAGACATAAGAATAACAAAGAAGTGTTTATCGAAAAAGGGCGACATCTAATCCAGGCATCCTAATAATTTATGTCAACCTGATAAGAATCAAATTCGTACTAATATGCTCGTAAATATCACGGGGTACAATAAGTTGACCAGGGAATGGACGATAATGGACAAGAGAACAATGAAGAAAAATTGAGATCTCATTTACTAGAAACCCCTCCCCAGAAAGTAGAAGACTTCCTTTGGGGGGCAGAATTAAATAAACTAAATTTATTATTTTGTATTATATCTTCGACTTGATTATTGTATAATCGAATAAACTATATATCTATCTATGTTGAATAAACTATATATTTATCTAAGTTCTTCAAAACAGTCCTACGAGTGCAAACCTGAATAGGATGGGACTGAATAATGTGGGGTAAGAGACATTCGAACATTCACTAGTACAGATCAGAGCAAACAATAAGCGGGGTAAAATTGATTTCAAAATTAATCAACTGATGAAGAATAATCGAAAATGATAATGAATAATTGAAAACCCTTTAACAATTTATGAAACAAAAATAGTTAATCCATTGGGCCGATACTTGATGAAAACCTAAATACCTAATTTGAATAAAACAGAGAAGCTTTCTGATTTTCACTATAATTCTCGTGAATTATAGTGAAAATCAGAAAACTACTTAGTTTTATTCAAATTAAAAACAAAAATATTTTGGTGGTAGTTTTCGAAACAACACAAAAATATTGAATGAACTATTTCATCAGATATTCTGATATTCAATTGAAAACCGTTGCAATTGTTGGTATAAATTTAATGGTAATTCTTTTACTGTTCAAGTCGTATTTTTATATGACAGAGGAATTCATGGGAAGATGCTCTTGTCAAACGAAAAAGAATTTCAAAACACATAATTTATTCATTCACATAGAACTAATATGCTCGTAAATATCACGGGGTACAATAAGTTGACCAGGGAATGGACGATAATGGACAAGAGAACAATGAAGAAAAATCAATTCATTTCCACACACATCATCTTAAAGCTATAAACATTTACTGAACTACTTTTTTCGAAAAAAGTTATCAAATAAATACCTCCGAACACAATTCTATTCACCAAGTAATGACACAAAGTATTTCCTTCGAAAAAAATGTGGATACTTCCCGGTATATGCAAAGAAAAAGCTTAATCGATTGATAATATCAAACATTTCAGAGTTATTGAATCTGAATCTGAAATAAACTCTGAAAGTCCGTATAGAACGACATAAATAGGTTGAATTCACACGCACAAACATTCATAACTAAATCAGAGTTCGAAATCCGAATGCTCCCATACAAAGCTGATCAGTATCGTTCTTCACAATTCATGTGTTACCAATAGAATATTTCATCTCAAATCATAAAGAAATATGATTTATCTAAAAAATCTGATCTATTCATAGGAATGAGGCATAATTGTACTTCATCATATTTTGTGTCGTTTAAAAATTAATTTGTGGGTCTATACCCACATTTGATAGTTTGAACTTAGATCATCTGAAAGTAGGATTTTGCAACTCTATCCAAGATTTCAAATCAAATTGGAGCCTGATGTCTCGAAATATATAGTGCAAATACCCCTTCGGTTTATATCACTACATAGTATAAAGCAAAGTCGCTTTTTCTGTCCCTTTGTACGCTTTAATCTTTGAAACTACGCAAGAGAAAGGTTCATATGTATAATAACATCCACTAAATAGTGGAGAAGTACTGTTATTTTTGAGGTTTCTAATGTGATGTCGTAAATAATTACATTTTTTCCGCTTACATTGCAAACGCAGGCTGAACCCTACGAGTTTTATCAAAATAATGTACTAAGTATTGTACACATTGAAAAGGTCTACAGAAAAGTCCGTGATGGTATATGTCTATCTCTTATGGATAACCCACAATAACTTTTTTTTGTCATTTACTTTTTGCGACAAATAATGGCTAATTTTCGAAGCGATTTTAACCCATACAGCATTAATCCTTAACCAATTAAATACCTTGAATACATTGTTCACTTAATATAGATATATATGGCCCTTTACACCGTATGATTTAAGTGAATATTTTCGAAGATATTACAGATTTAAAAATTGCGGGGCGTAGCGTTTGCGGCGTGCGAAGCCAAGGCGGGTCGCTAGTAAATGAATAAACTAGAAGAAAAGCGGTGTAGATGATGCAACTATTGGATAACAAAGGAAATAAAATTGCGATAAATTTGAGTTTTTTATATTTGGAGTGATTCTGCTTCAAAATGTGTAAGATAAAAAAAGTTCTGTTGCTATGATCACACAATAAATAAAATTTTTCAGGATTTTTGTGAATTAATTATTCAATCGAATATTTCAATGATAAGAATCTTCCTATTCCTAATCAATATTACCTACAATCATACATACAATGATTAGAGACTCGATTATATTCAAATATTTTCAGTCTTAAACGAAAAAAACCTTCCTTGTCATTTTATTGTTCTTTTTTTATACCATTTCATTTGACAAATTCATTTTAGTTTTTTGAAGAACTTCATCAATTTTTAATGAACATTTTCGGAAATCGAATTTCTGTTGTTTCGAAGACGCTATTTCGTGATAATTCCGTTGCAATTGCAATGAAAAATGACAACTGAATTTCAAAGTTTTCGGTATTGAGGTAGATGTTGTTGGTTCAGCGAGTTTCACAATTTCTGGAGCTGTACATGTGAAAGACCTTCGTTCATCTCAATACACGTTTGACGCAAACACTTTTCAAATCAAGGTTTAGCACAATGGATTTATCTACAAACTGAAAAGACTTCTTCCACTTCTTCTTGAGATCATATTTAGCAGATCGCCATTTTGCCGTGAAACACGGAGAAGCAACATCCACGTCTTTTGGAACACAAACAGGAGTCCCACAGGGAAGTATATTGAGAGCACTTCTATATATGATTTATACTTCAGACATAGCGTCATTTGCAGACTATATAGCTCTAGTTGCATCCCACGAAAATTCCGAAACAGCTTCTAAAAATTTACAACACTTGAATGATCTTAGGCAATGGCATCGAAAATGGCGACTCAACATCAACGAAAACAAATCAGTACAAGTAACTTTCAGAATAAAGAAAACAACTTGTCTTCTAGTCGAAATATTTGAGAACGAAATTCCAGTCGATAACAAAGCAAAGTAGCTTGGCATGTATTTAGACCAACGCCTCACTTAGAAACAACATATTCAAGCTAAGAAAAACCAAATAAATCTGAGGATCCAACAGATCCATGAGCCATCCAATGAGCTTCAAGCTGAACCTTCAAAATAAATTACTTATCTATAAAACAATTATTAAACAGATATGGACAAATGGCATCCAATATTCTTGGTTTGCTCTAAGACGTCAAACATTAAAATTATCCAAAGATTACAATCAAAAATGAGATAGATATGTCTCGAACCTCCCATATAAGTCCCATATGTCACTAAGGAACTAATAGATCAACTAAATGAAAATCAAATCAACTCAAATTTGGAGTTTCAATAATGAAGTATTGAATTTCAATACTTCTTCAAAGACAAAACACACATAACATATACTGAATACTTTCATAAAGTAGATTGTGAATCTCAATAAATGCTACAATAAAAAAAATTTTTGAAATGGTATAAATTGTTTTCATGATATATAATTTGAGAAATTTTGTGGTTGGAGTGCGAGAGAGCATAAGGACTAATCATCCCTAATTATTGTTCCCTAACGGGATATTATATGACATTAAACTGTAAAAACCTCATATATAATTCTTGCTGTATAAATTAGTCGAAGATAAATGATAATATGCCTATGTGCTTGAAGAATATCCACAATGTATACAAAAATAGACAGAGTATCTTGTCCGTTCGATATACATATGTAATCGCAATGTCAATTCTCATTTAGAATGTTTACCACAACAACGGTTTAAATAAATAATCTACTTGTTTTGAAACTACTTCTGATATTTCAAGCATACGAATGAATACTAATAGAACACGCAAAGTCTTGCTCTTTATCTCATATGTGAATGATTCTACCCAAAATACTTTGAAAAAATCTTCAATAACGATTTCAATTGTATTATTAAAGCTAATACAAATCTTAAAAACCACTGTATTTATTGTAATATACAAGTTGTATTTCGCCAATTAAGGCGATATTATGAACAAATGAAACAAATTGCTCTTTTTATAAATGTTCGAACATAGCGTGGGCGTTTTAACAACGATGGCTGTAAATGTTTGAAATCTTTATTCTTATATTAAGTGAAAGTGAGAATTGTGAATTGTTGATCTTTGACATGTCGTTTAGCAAAGTATGAAAGTGTAATTTTTTATGCAAGGAAACACTGCATGTAAAATGGCTGAATTAAGATAAAGGAACTAACTCAAATCCTGAAATAAACAATATCAAAATACCCATTCAACATACTTAGAGATTATATTGTTTGTTAGAAAGCGTAAAGCTGACGGTGTTAGGTCAGGTGTGCCATCAGATCAAACACGAAATTAGCAGAATCTTCACGAATTGCGAAAACTCAGAAATGAAAGCCTGCTGGTACAGCCAAGCACATACATCATTCGTTTTCAGAGAGGTCGAGTAATAAACTTTTCAGGCGTCCATTCGGTCCAAAAGAATGTAAATAACTCAAAGATCAGATGGTACTTACGGTTGGAAAAGCACAAAATATTCTCAATAAAAGCCGAGAACAATAAACTTCAACTTGTAACTACCCGAAAAGGGCTCATTTGCCACATAGGTCCCGAATATGTGCATAAAGTGACCGACACAAAAGTAACAAAGAAGTGATTAGCAAAAAAGGGCGACATCCTATCTAGAAATCCTAATCATTCAAGATGTCCACCTGACAAGTGAGTAATTGTGACTTTGACTGGTCGTTTAGCAAAGTATGAAATTGAAATTTTTTGTATCATTTGATTTCCATTGCTTGCATGAGATTTAATTTTTGATCTTTATCGTTAATATGAAAAACTATTGGTGGGAAAGTTCATGTGTTCATAGAGCCTTGTTTGAAAACTTCTTCCTGTACGTCCTATATAGCAAGCATCACCCTTTTTACAAGCTAAATTCTCCTGGTCTCTTCATAGGGGAGACCAGGAGTCTCTTGTTTTGGGGAGTTTCTTATCAAAAATCATCGCGATTGGCAAGAAAATGCCATATTAATGTTCTTTGAAGAACATGCTGACGTATGTTTATGTAGGTACTTTATAGTTCGTCGATGCATACAACGTGTTTTTCTTTCTTACATAATTATATTAAATTGTCTATTATTTCTGTAAAAAAATTATAATTAAAGGCAAACTAAGTAAATTTTTCCTATTGCAGGAAAGTTATTATTAAACGAATCTATAAAATAAGCTGTTTGTTCCGTTTGATCATACTTGACAGGGTCTTCATAGGTAAAACTGTATATTACAAATAATTAAGTTGTTTTCAAGACCTTATTGAGAATTTGTTCAAACGATTGACAATTCATCTACTAATTTTACTTCATATTTTTAATTTCAGATTGAATTCCTCTTGAAAGAGATATCCGATTGGTAAACATGTACTTATCCAGATAAAATTTGGATCTTCTTATCTTTTGGAGAAGATCTTTCTATAGATAAGTAAGCTTCATTACACGTAACACGAATCCGTCAAATATTTGCCTCAGAATCCAAAAGTGCGACAGACGAAGCGACGCTAACGGACTAATCATGTGAAAATTATTCGATTTTCTGCTGTTCTCAGTTATTTCCGCGATAAGCGGATTTCAGTTTAATATTCCAATAGTGGCAATTCATTTTAATTACCGGATATTATACTGTGGATTCGAATGAACAGATAGACAATGTGGAAATACAAATCCTATAATCTTCGCTAGTTGAGACAATTATCATTCAGCCATTATTTACAATTTATTCACAACCTAACAAAGTAAGTCATTTTTCACAGAATAATTAATTAATGGTACAATATCTGGTTAGAGTGGTTAGTGATTTAATTATGGAACAATATAATTATATGACCATTTTGTAAAGAAAGTGCAATCCATAAATATTTTATATGACTATTAATTTATATTTTATAGCTAATCACATAATGAAATTACACAGGAAAAAACAGATGGTTGCGAAAGTTCTTTTCAGAATGAGAAGGTTTCCGACTTCTCAGAAAACATTAAAGCCATATTTTGTATTTTACAAAGCTTTACTAACTAGATTCATTAAACTTTATTATTACGTCACTATTTCTCTTTTTATTTTGGCAGTTATTTGCGGACAATTCTTTTTCTGATTTTCGAGAAAACTTCAGTTAATTTATTCTAATACAACCATAATATAAATTGAATGAGCAAAAGCAACTTTAAATGAAATTAGTTTCTGAACATAATAATTTTATTGAATATAAACTTAAATTCAAACACTTGAACTTATGATTTACACTTTATTGACTACATAGCATGACGCGTTTCGTCGTTACAAACGACTTCGTTTGTAACGACGAAACGCGTACGTGTTTTAAACGATTTATAATCAATTTGACAACGAATGCCAAACGATCGAAAAGAAATATCCCTATCATAAACTCAATTCATTTATAATTACAAATTCTAAGTTTCTGAGTAAAACCTTGTGAAAAATGGCATTTCGGAAAGAAAATTTATGGAATAACGTCCTGACAGTAATTAACATTTGAACAGTGACATTACTGAGACGTTGTGGACAGTGACAATTATTCAGATGAGGAAAAATGAAAAATGAGAAAAGGGAAACGAAAGTGCCCAAAAGACTGCCCACCCAATCTACTCCACTATCTACCCAGCATTCATAACAAAGTATATTATAACACATTTTTACATGCGCAGAAGGGCAGTTATTAATTTTCAACCTTTGAACTTTATTTGAAGGATGTGCAAAATTAAGAAATACTTAGGTACAAATAATTAGGTACATGATATATCTGAATGTAAATTGAAGAAAATATAACCCATTCAAATATACAAATGGCTATAGAAAAATTTCAAATGTATTATATTATTTCGGTCATTCGAATATATTTCTTATTAACTATGTTCTATTTCATTATATAACGAGTTTTAAATTGAATAAAAAATTATTATTATTATTATTCCAAAATATCAGAAATCTTTTGAACAGACATCAAAATCACAACAAGAAATAATATGCGAGAATTCTGAAGGATTGTCTTTTTCTAGCATCCACCTCAATTTATAAAATTAAACGGCATTCTTTCCTCATTCTTACAAAAATTCGTCTGAAAAGCTTCAATTCGAACACAATGTTTCAAATTGATCAATAAAAATTTTGCAACTGTTACAATTTTTGCCTCTCCCTTTCAACAAGAATCATGCTGAACTTCAGAAATTCTGCTTCATCAAGTTGGATAATGAATTAAGGTCATCATTTTCAGAAAGATTAATCGTTTTAATGTTCTGGGAAAAATAATTATAAAAGAAAATAGTGGTTTAAATATACTTACAGGTCGAATACTAAGTAATGGAAATTTTCCTCTTGTATACTGTCATGTAGTCTCACTGTAAATCAAGAAAAATTAAATGAGTTTATCACATTATGAAAATAATTTTATTCTTCAATTTTTAACTAGAGGAGCCAATTTTAAACATATGAAACGGAGGTTGAACATTGACTTATGATTGAGAAATTTATTATTTTAACCGCTGATATATCTCAAAAGGCTGATCAATTGATTTGAAATATTTTCATATATAATTTTTATTGTCAATTCAACAATTTTTTGAAGGTGTTTCATAATATTTTACAATATCCTGCCAAGTGAAATGATCGAAAATTGATATCAATATTGTAATTAATATAACGATAATTGTACATTTTCATTTTAATTTTATTATTATATACTTCATAACTTCAAGCAGAAAATAATGAGTTCATTGTATTCAATTTACACTTGAATTAAAGTATCGAAGATAAAAATTGACATTCTGAAACAAAATAAGGTTTTTTGCTGTGTGGTACAGCAATATTTCGTCTCCTCTACCAAAAATTCTGATACTTCACTTTGCTATTATATTTATTTAGCTTATACATATAAAGTTGACTGAGTGTTCGCTGATCTCTTGGTGAAACATTGTTTAATATATTTAATAAAAAACACTTGGCAAGGTTTCACAAATTTTATAATAAATAAATACTTGACAATTGTTTTGAGGTGTTACCCCATTTCTCGACCCAGTCTAACTTTTTACCCCAGTTTAACATTTGAAGATGGGGTAACCCGAAACAATTGTCAAGTACTTATTTAATATAAATTTTGTGAAATCTAGCCAAGTGTTTTTTATATAATATAGAACTACATATATTCAAATTATCAATCTGGCGACGTAAACCCAAATGTGAAAGATTTTTTGTAGGAAAAATCAGATTTAATTGCTATATTTCAATATTTACCTATATTTGGGTGCTGCAGCTTTCTACATATTCTAGCCTCCCTCTCCAGCTTCTGGAAATCTGAAAAAAACACATTTCAAACGTTTTCACAAAAAACTAGGCACACATTTACATTAAAAAGTTTTTCACTTGAGATATTTTCCATTTAATAAACAGCAATATCATTGTGGATTGTTTTTCAATATTCAAAACTTCAAATACAGTAAACAGCTACAGTACATAGGCGCAATCAAAACATTGATGGCGACATATAAAATGTTCATTTTCTATGAAATCATTATTTTTATCAAAACTGAAATAAGTATTGTTCAATAATAAATAAGTTATTCTTTAATAGTGGAGATATTCGTGACAAGTGAAATCGCTAATAACTACAATGTTAATAAGAACTGAACTGAATTATCACATACACCTAGATAAGTGCAATAATAAATTTGAGAAATCCAGTCCTGTATTCTAGGAAATCTTTATTTGATTGAAAAAGGTGAGGAGGCTGTTTTGAACCGATTAGTTATTAAGTGATAATTTCGGGAATTCTTTCGGGAACAATGATATTTACATATTTACATACTTTTAATGAATTCTCTAATCTAATAAATTCCTAATATTGCTAAGACTGAATTCTGAGCCTTCTATTTCAAGATTATTTTAAATCCCCTTTATAATTTAGTTATAAACTTCGAATATGTTCAGTTATTCATAAATGGAGTTCAGTTAGAACGAACCTACAAATATCGTTCCTATTCTTAATATTCTATGATCGTTTTTTATTCCGGAAGGACGTCAGTCTTTTTATTTTTATTAATATCCAGTTCAGAGTCTAGCAATTTATTATAGTGTTCATCTATTTATTTTTCTGACAGATCAGTATCAAAGTTATACGTTTTATTCATAAAAAATTGTGTGTTCATTTAATTTTTATGTCTTTAGTGTTATCAAAAGAGATACATAATTATTTTTTGATTACATGCTTGGTCTATACTTTCCTTACACTTTCATTCCATATAATGTTGGTTGTTTACCATTTCCAAAACCGGTAAGGACTCGTTCAAACAAGTGCACATTAAAATTGTTAAAAAATATTTAATTTACAATGTATAGTGAGTTTGTAATTGTCTCTTTTAATCATTTTGAATTCTGCCAAATATCTCATTTCCATACATTGACATTGACATCAATATGAAAAATATTCATGTTACTCAGAAATCACCGTTCCATTCAGTAAACTCATTTCGTGTCATAATATTACAATAGTGTACTAAATACTAAATATTATTATTATTAATAGATATACTGAATACTTGTTTTTCTCTCGCAAAAGTGATACATTTTCTCGAAAAATATACCATAATAATAGTTCCTGCCTACTAGTACAAAAGATAGGAAAACATTTCAAGGATAATCGGAATTTCGGTCATAGAACGTTTTTTGACAATTCGAATTGTCAACGAATGGAAAAGTATAGGTACCACATGAACGTCTAAAAGTTGTCTTCCTGTTATTTGACATAAAACAATTCTTCGTCGAATAACAATTATTCTTGTTTGTTTAATTTTCAATGGTTGAAACAATATCCCCCGAGTATACCTACAAACATTTAATTATCATCCAGTAATGTTATTTTCACCATTTTACATTAGCAACATCAACAAACATTAGCAAGTTTGAACATTTCGGGTGTTTATAAACAATCGAATGGATAATTGAGTTTCGCCCCCTTCGAAAATGTTTAAATAATTTGAAACTAATTCATAGGAGCTAGTGATTTGTACACCAGTCACTTGAGAACTTCCAATCGGTTTTATAAAACAAAATAAACTCTTGGTGTTTCTTGAAAAAGATGAATTAGTCTGGCCTATATCCTATCACCCTATCTATTGATTATTCTCATTTGATATTTTCAAAATATATTATATTTCCAACCAATATTTTCAACAACAGGTTCATCAGTTTGTTGTTACGTATTAGTTTGTTGATGTTCATTCGTTCTGCTATGCTGGTATTAAATGTTATTATGCTCTAATCGGAACAGCATATTCCGATTATATAGCATAAATTTTGAAAGAAGAGGAGGAATATAATTTTGTTCTACGTCAAATAAAAGAAAAAGATTTTAATGGGTTCCTGTTGATGTATCTCGTATATAGGAACAGTGTTCAACTCAAATTGACAGAAGATAGTCGAATGACAGCAATTTCAGTTATCTAACTAATTTTTTGTGATAATAACGTAGTAATAATCAAATCGTCCCTTTTTTCATCAGGAGAAATTATCACGTTGTAACGAAATATTCTATAGTCCATTCTATATTTGAAAATTTCATTGCTGTTCACATCTTTCAATTTACATGGCTTTAACAAAATACGTAATATCAAGCATACGACGGTCAATTCAACAATACAGATGGGACCTCAGAATTCATTAACATACATAAGGCTTTATCCATATGGATATAAGAGATCCGGAAATGAAAATTTTGCAGTTAATGTATTGTAAAGGCAGTGAACACATCAGTCTTTCTGTAACAATGGTCCATTATATGAGATTCCTGATATAGGAAAACTGAAGTTTTTTCCACTGTTGCCTCTGACAGCCATCCTAACAAACAAATAGAATCTGCACGTTTTCAATTTCGATGTATGAATATATTGGGTCTATACCTATTTGGTGAAATTGAACTTTTGCAAACCAATATTAATTTTAAAGCAGAAATTACTAAAAACAAATTTCTGAAAAATAGTTATATATTCAATATCTCAGCTAAGTCGTACCTCCAGTAAAATCGACATTTGCTCAATTTTAGAAAAAATAATTATTCTACCTCTAATTCCCTATCAAAAACACACATGAGATCCAGATATTATATCCAAAATATTTAAAGACCAACGGCATATGGTCTTTAAAAATGTCGATTCATTACTAATATTTCAGTTAAACAAGCGAGTAGAAGCTACAAATTTTCAATAAACGAAATTAGGACAATTAGTTAATAATCAATAGTCCCCTCCAACTTGTAAGAATGTCAAAAAAGGACCTCTTCCACGTATTGTTCGAACAATGCATTTAAGCTACTATAAACGATTTTCAACAATTTTTGAGAAAATTAAATTCAGTATTATTTTATCAAGTTCAGTAGGTTACGCTTTGGAAAAAATAAAAAATTTTCTTAATAACTGATTAATGCCTTAACGTTTTAGTATATTTTGTGGAATTAGACCAAATCGTTGATCATATAATTAAAATCAAAATACATTCCAAATTTTCTAACAAATATCAACGTGTTGATTATGAGATATTGCAAATACGTAACAGATAAACAATCTATACTCAACTCGTTCAAATAAACACCGACACATACATACGTATCTATATCACGACGGTAAATAACAAAAATCTGGCAGAATACCAAACTCTACAAAAGGAACCACTATTTTGATTTTATGAGGAATCATCATTGCTCAACTTAAAATGATATAAATATAATAAATTTTACATTTTAATCTCACAAATACAACGAACAGAAATTAGTCTGCATAGAATGAATCTATGGTTGAACAAAATTTCCATATTATGATTATTTTCGATCGATAAACCAATTTGCATATTCAACTAATACCATATATCATTTTCACTACGTTTTCATATTTTCCTGAATATTTCCTTAGAAATGTATGCATTCAATAAAATGAGTCGAATGCCATATTATTACATAATATGATTATATTTGGTGTAAGCGTATAATAGTGTTAATTTTTTGGATCATGCATTCCATTAGTAAATTGATGGATTATTTTTGAAGAATTAATACATTTCTACTGATAAATTCAGAAACGTAACAGAAAATTTACTGGAGATTTTCATAAGGTTTTTTTCCAACCTGCTACTTTCGTATCGTAACCAAACTATCACCGATCTGAAAGTATCAGATAAAACTTCGTCATGAAATCAAAAACTTTAAAACTGAACGGACACGTGTTACGTGACGATTTTGTCTCATATTATGACCAAAAATGTCCGTTTATGTACGATCGCAGATTTAGTTGAAACATTCCAATCAGTAGTTATGGTTCTTAATAAAACAATAAAACTAATATAATATAATAAAACTTCAATAAGGTACAAGTCTTAAAACCACCGAATTAATTATAAATACAACTAGTTTCGCCCATAACAGAATTATCAAGTATGTGCAATTGAAACAAAGAGTTTGTCTTATAGATATGAGGGCACATAAGGGAAAGGAAGACGAAGATGGCCATACAAAAGAAAATATTTTTTTTTTTTGTGTGAACTCAGGGTGGGTGTTTAAAAACGAAAAGGGTATGTTGAAAACTTGCTCATTATATTAAATGGAATTGATAAATGAAAAGTCCTTTAGCAGAGTATGAATGTGAGATTTTTCGTTCCTTTTGATCTCCATTGTTTCTGGTAGGTTCAATTTTTGACCTTTATGGTTAATATATAATATTGCTGGTTGGAAGATTGGTGAAATGTAGTCTCCAGAATTTCTTAGGTGTTCGGAGAATGCAGAGAAATGCGGACTTCGTGTAAGTGTTCATAGAGTCTTGTTCAAAAACAACTTCCGGTCTGGTCTATATAGCAAGCCTCACCTCCTTCACAATCTAACCGATATACTCCTGGTTTCTCCGAAGTGTCTGATTTGGAGAGTTTGTTATTGAAAAGCACCCGGCCCATTCTACTTTGGCAGGAAAAGGCCATTATGTTTTTTGAAGAATTGGGAAATTTTATTCGTAGGAATGCGAGTGTACAGTATACCTACGTATGTTTTGTGTACTTGAAAACTTTCTGATACATACAACCTCTTATTAATATTGGGCTTTTGTTTTTTAGATATTAAAGTGTCTATTATATCTGCAGAAAAACTATTATTAAAGGCTTATATTATTAAATCATTATTTGAATAATGTTGAGTTCTGTCGTACGCTGTTCTGCATCTAGTTGGATTACGGATACGTTTTAAGGCCTTGTTGAAATTTTATTAAAATGAAGTTTTCACCACACAGTGAACATTGCATCTATTAGTTTTATTTCTAAAATTTCCGGTTATTAAACATAACAAACCTGAAATCTACCGTATTCTTCTCACATTCTAGATATGAAGACTGCATCTGCTCAGATAAATTTACACAAAAGTTTCATTTTAATCACCAAAATATTCATTTCAAAATAGTGTAGTTTTTTTCAGTTAATAGTCGCTATTTGCATTCTGTTACAGCCCATGCAGGAAGACCCGGAGTTGAATCACGGAGCCATGCTTGAGCCAACATTGGGTCCCCAGCTTCGTCAATTCTATCTTGGTCCATGCTAGCGTCGCGACTGGACAGAAAACTGCGGCATTATAATGATTACCCGAACTTGGGTTAAGGTAGAATTGCCCAACCTTGGTCATTCACATGATAAACCAAGCTTGGGCCGAAACTGGTGAGTCTTAGTTAGGCCAATGAATTACATTCCACGTTAGGCCCAAGGTAGGGTCACCGAGACTTGGCAAGATACGCGTTGTCGAGACGTCAACCAGGTTTTTCCTCTTCCTTTGACTCTTTATTGCCGAAGAATTACCGAATTTTCCGACATTCTCAACCTGGTGTTGACGATACATCTGCTGTGAACCATCTGTGTTGAATGGTTCTTGTTTACATTTACTCAATTGTGTTAAATTAAATGAAGAGGCAGACAGTTCTTGAATAAAGTGACAATGTTCAATTCATATTCGAGAGTTAAAAAGTGGCGTGAGTTACGAAAAAGGCAAAATGAAAATAAACAAAATAACTTAAGTGTCAAAGAATTAAGTGTAAATAGACCAACAGATAGAGGAAGTAAAAATGAATTGACTAAAACGGAGCCTCATCATTTTTCATTTTATGATGGAGATGTTCTGATTATGTTTTGAGTGACATTGATAGTGATGTTAATACCCAGACTGAATTTACTGTTGATCAGAAAATTTATAAACTTTCGGATGAATAAATTGAACAAACGAAAACTTTGAGTGAAAAGCTTAGTTTTGGACTTTGAACAATATTAATATGCTAACATTAGATATAGCGACTCAATTATTAATCATTCTATGTTCCTACGATCTCAACGTCGGAAAGTTACCCATCAAGAATTACCTCAATCATCACAAGACAACATTTTAGATATTATTTAATAGTTACACATCAGACAAAAAATTATATAATGAAAATTATTATTATTATTATTATTCAAACGTGGCTCAGTGTTGCCATGAACCCCGGACCACTCTTTGCAATAAACCATGGCCCCAGCTTAGAAATCAGGTGTGGGCCAATCACGGGTTATCATTCCAGATTCTTACCACGGCTGGGCCATCACTAGTTTACAAGATTGGCCCAAAGTTCTGCAAAGTTGGCCCAAGCTTGGGCCTATTTTGGCCAAACTATTTAGTCTGAAATTTCTATATAGTTTTCTCAATAACATATTCAAAATACTGCAACAATTTCTATATTATATTCAACTCTAAGAGACCACCAATCACAACAAACGTGTACAAGTGAAGACTTAGGGATATAACTTCCAATTCATCAAAACGTTGAAGATGCATCTTCATCGTTTGCTTTTGTTTGCATTATTTTTTTTAATAATGTTAGTTAAATTTAATTGTTTAAATTTAATTTAATTGTAAAATTTAATTTAATTGTAAAATTTAATTTTCAATTAACATTAATAATGTTAATTAAAAACATACGCATAAGTTTGTTTGCGTATGTTTTTGCTTTAATACTGATACTTACTGCAATTCCTGTATGTTTGGGTTTCACCACTATTTCTACGAACTGTCTAAAGTTTAGAATAATACCGTGATTATAGTTTTCATTTTCGTATGTAAATTACGGACGTATATTTTGTTACTTATCACTAATTCGTATTTCCACTGTATTTTTTATTCAAATATCAAAATACGTATATGTCACTTTATATGACTCTGAAGGATTTGAAATCACGTAAACTATGAATTGGTTCCTTTATGTCAGTAGCCTCTTAGAAATAGATGGAATATACCGGCAGTATTTGAAATTTAGCTAATGGAACGGTATAAATTCCATGCTTGGTATTTGACTATCTAAACATTGTAGTGCGTACTGAAGAGAATATTGCAGACGTAGCGTACAGTGTTAATGAGGATCACGAAATGTCAATTCGTCGGCGTTCTCAGCAACTGGGCATGTTTACTCAACCACATGGAAAATTTTACGTCTTGATTTGGGTTTGAAAGCCTATAAAATTCAACTTCTGCAAGAATTGAAGCCGAATGACCTACTACAACGTCTAATTTTTGGTGAATGGGCCTTAGAACAGCTTGATGAAAATCCGCTGTTTTATCGCTGGCTTAACGGATATATAAATAAACAAAACTGTCGCATCTGGAGTGATGAACAGCCACATGCCATACAAGAATTATCGATGCATCCCGAAAAAACGACAGTTTGGTGTGGTTTATGGGCTGGTGGCATCATCGGTCCATTTTTCTTCAAAGATGACCGTGAAAGAAATGTTACCGTCAACTGCGAACGATATCGAGCCATGATACACAACTTTATTTTGCCCCAGTTGGCCGAATTGAACTTGGTTGACATGGTGTTTCATTAAGACGGTACCACATGCCACACAGCACGTGAAAAAATGGACATGTTGAATGATGAATTTGGTGAGCAGCTTATCTCTCGAAATGGCCCTGTAAATAGGCCGCCAAGATCATGCGATTTGACGAATCTGGATTATTTCTTGTGGGGTTATGTAAAGTCGTTAGTGTATGTGGACCAGCCGAACACTATTGAAGCCTTACAGGATAACATAACACTCGTAATTCGTGGGATACAGGCCGAAATGCTCAAAAAGTGACGCAAATTTGGACCTTCCGAATGGACCATTTTATACGGAGCTGCGGACAACATTTACATGAAGTTGTCTTTAAAATGAAAATGGCAAAGGCCAAGTTATCAATTTCAATAAAAATTTTTAATACCTATATAATGCAAACTAAGTGTTTTATTCGATTTAAAAAAACTACGCTTAAAAAGTCACCAGATTAGATAGTAGTATAGACAGCTTAATAAAAGCTCTATTCGCTTGCGCAAATGACTTCTCCCACCCCATTTTCAAAAATTTAAACTTCAATTTCAATTTTCCGAAAATCAAATTAGATGTTTTTTTAAGTGAGGTATAGATGTCACTGTTAGAATCTGCAATGCTGAAATGTTCACCATTGTTCATCTACCTTAATTTCAAGAATATCAAAGGAAAATAAAAACGCAGATAAAATATATATATACTTAATTTCCGAAGCGACATCTTCGAAAACAAAGTTCAAGACTAGTGACAATATTAACTCCATGTATATTCATACCATATTCAAATATTACCACGCTATTCAAAATAGCAGTGGTCTGTAATGCATTCGGAATGTAGATATTCAAAATAGCTTGCAATTTACTTTTGCAGTCGAGTATTTATTTGAATTCAGAAACGTGATGCGACCTCTTGGGAAAAAATAGTTTGAATTTATGGTTCTGCATTGCACCATCGTAGGAGGGGAACTTTATCGTCAGTTATGAACAACTTTTCTTAACCTGCATTATCCAATTTTTGGAAATTTATTTATTTGAATTGATTCCGAAATAATACGAGGTTTGTTCAGAAAAAATTAGAAAATTTACAAGTGTTCTTGCAATATCAATTTGAAAAAGAAGAGTTTAAATAAAAATTCAAATTAAACTCTTGGTTGAATATTTCGCGAATATATTGAAAAATAAGGCAATAAATTTATAACGTTAAGTCAACATGTTTCGAGCGGTCAGCTCTTCATCAAGACTAACTAAAAAAACATAACATAGCAAATTTACATCTATAAGATAGAGGTGAGAAGGGGGATTATTGAAATTCTATTTGTTGAAGAGATTAAGTTGAAATTTTGATTGGCGCCTGGAGTAACACAATTTTGATTATTTCGAAAATTGAAAAGTCTGTTTTTGTGGTAATAAAATAACTTTCTTTTGAAGGGGATCAAATGACTGATTGGATGATTTACAAATCAGCCAATAAGATTATAAAACGTTCACAAATGAACGCGTTCAGATAAAAATAGTAGGTAACAATTCCAAAAATAATATAATCTATAACATCGATTACCTAGAGGAAGAAAGAATAGACTTCCAAAACTATTATAAACTAACAAATTCTTCTCCAGAGGCTTTCAATTAATTGTTTCAATAATATCACTCTGGGGAGCACTTCCCAACAATTTAAAATCAAAAACTCAAATTAAATGAATATTCTTATACAGTTCACATAAGAAATTTCACATTTTATATCAACTTACCTCTGGCTGACAATTTTTTCGTATTTATGATTTTTGCTGCAAATTCCAAACCAGTCGATTTTTGAACACATCTTCGTACAACAGAAAATGCACCTCTGAAAAAAAAAGAACATATTTCAATTCGAAATTTCTCACGTTTCAATGCAAACGCTATTTATATGATATGTTAACGGTCATAACCGGATATTAAATCATTGTTGTATTTTCTGCCGAATTAGATGGCGACCACTCCACGTCAAGAACGGTTAAAGGTTAACTCAACACATTGCCAGTTTGTACCACAGTTGTTAAATGAGAGGGCCAATGTTTCTTATATCTTAAAAATAGAAAAACGCAATAAAAAGTCGAATAAAAATATGCATAAAAATACAATGTTAATAAAAAATTGTAGCTTTTCTAGAAGAAAATAGAGGATTCATATTATGTATTAGACGGTGAGGCTTATAAATATTTTTAACATAAAGTATTTTCATAACACTTCTTTCCCTTTGTGCGATAAAAATCAATGTCACGTGGAAATTTCCAACAGAAAAAACAATCCTCGTGCTTTTAAACGAACCAATTTCGCAGTGAGCAGCAGGACTAGTTTACATTATTGATTCTACATGTATTATTATCAGCCTATCCCAACTACAGACTCTCCCATTTATATGGTAGTAAATATTTTTCAGTATTTTATATTATACCAAATAGACTGAACATTTTATCGGGTAAGGTGCTTTAATTATGACAAAATGGATGAATGAGTAAGCAAGGAGATAACCTTTTATCAAAGCAACTTGAATGATTCAATTCACTATTGATTGAGAGATATTATTTGAAAACTGTTCGTAGTTAGATTTGTTATTCAGTTATTGAAAATTTGAATTGAAAACAAAAATGAAAAAACCATGGGCTCAAACAATTATTTATTAAATTTAATAATTATTATATGAAATAAAATATTGCCTGCAAAAAACTTATTTTATTCAAGGTTGGTCCAATATTGTTGAATTTTGATTTTGAAATTGAAATGAATGAATTTAATATTTAGAAATAATTCAATATAACAAGTTATTAATGACATTGAAACAAAAAGATTATTCTTATCATTCCTTACTCAAATCTTCAGTTCTACTTAAACTAGATATAATTCTGTTCAAATGGTCTTTAAAATATTAAATTGTTGCTTGAAAAAATGTGTTTAATTAAATTTGAGGTACCTCCATTTTTTTCTCTCTTCCAGATTTCCAAAATTTTTCAGTCCCAAAATATGCAAATTGCTCAATTATAACTTCCTTCGAATCAATTTCTTCAAAATTCAATTTGATAAACTTTCTTCTGCAAAATTATTAAGAAAATAAATTCGCGTCCTTTTTCCAATCTATCGTCTATCAAATTTATTTTCCAAACTAAACTTGGCGTCCCTATTTCGATTGTTCTTATTATTTTTCTACCTGGTTTTATCCCACAGCAATCTCTGATTTGATATTCCGATGATATTCCTGCACAATTACCTAATCATCTATGACCCTTCATCAAACTCAAATATCTTTTTTCTGTGGCTTACTGTCTTTAAAAAATACAGTCTTGATAATTGAGGTTAGGATATTATTACAGTTATAGATATTTCGCATTTATAATTCGAATTCATTATGCAAATTTTAATATTTCAAATAAATAGTGACATGAAATATACACTATTTGGTAAGGTGACATATGTACATTCAAATTATTTTTATTCTGTATTCTTGTTTTTCCAGGTTAGTGTTCCATATTAAATAATTTTTGTAATTCATTTAAAACTAAGATCGACTGCAAAATCAAATTTTTGGAAATGGGTTTTACAAAAGCATCATATTTATTTATACTAATATTATTATTATGTGACGAGAAATAAGAAACGAATAAGTGCATATTAGCTATTTAAATACATACTAGTGATAATCGCTTATAAAATTGTGACAGTGTCGAACAGTAAATAACAAATATAGATTAGCAAATTTTGAAGCAATTTACATTACATTTCAAAGGAGTTCACTATATTAATCTATTACCGATTGTTAATAGTTAAAAACTAATTTTCTATTGTTTATAGAGAAAAATTGAACATATGCTTATTTATTATGATATTGCATGCATATTGAAAGAATTCTGATAATTAATAGGGCAATAAATCACAAACTAAGTGTCATCCCATCTATATTTCGATTCAAATGCGAATCTTCTTCAGGATGCTGGAAAATCTGAATGAATTACATAAAAATTCATTTTTCATCTAAGATTCTACATACCTACGACGTTAAGCGAGTAATAGATTATTAATTAGTGCAATAACCACCATCAAATTATTGAATTATTGTAAGTTCAAAATCCTGAAGAGTTAACTATAATATGTCTAAAATAACAAACAAATTGCATTTGTAGGTTAGAGACCAGTCGGAACTGTTCAGTTAATAATCACACGGAAAATATATAGTTAACTCTTCAGGATTTTGCACTTACAATAATTTATATATATTTTCCATCTGGATAGTAGTTATTGCACTAATTTATAATCTATTGTACAATCTTAGATGAAAAATGAATTTTCATGTAATTCATTCAAATTTTCCGGCATCCTGCTGAAGATTCTCATTTGAATCGAAATATAGTTAAGATGACACTTATTTTGTGATTTATTGCCCAGATTTTTGCCTAGTACGCAACCAATACTTATTAACTCTTAAATATTACGGCAACATTTATATATAACATCACACCTCCTCTATGAGATTTTTTCAATTAATTCCGACTTTTCGAAAAAATATCTTGTTTTTTTCAATATTCGACACATTGGCATTGAGCACAAATATTTATGTATATTTGTTCACGCATATATGTATTCATTTTTATAAATATTTTGCTTAATTGGACAATGAAATACGTAACAAGCGTACTACCAACGTAACGTATTCATACGTAAAAACGTATTATAAATGACACGGGGTTTCGCTTACCTCTTGGTGAAACATTATGTTAAAAACAATAAATTAAAATTAACACACTTAACTCAATATATTTATTCATTTTTATTTATTTATTAAACATACACTGTTTTACAGGACAGGTCCTAATTACAAAACAGGAAACACAACATATACAAAAAACAAAATTGGTAGTATGAAAGTTTCAATTTTGTACTCTCATTTTAAATGAAAGAGTTTGTGATATGTATCAAAACTTATGAAATGAAATATAATAACTCTAGGAATAAAAAAAAACTTAAATGCTGACCAAACTTATATATACATATGAATTTAAACACACAATTACATATATCTATATTCACATATTAACACTTATACACACATACTTATGTGAATATGAATTCTGTTCGTGAAAACATATAAATGATTGTTCTACCAGAGATTATGTATATCAAGGAAACTTTCCTTAATATCAGTAACAGAACAGTTGAAAATATCCACCTTAGCTCCCAAAATATTACATTGTTCACACATCGTGTGCAATGGAGAAAATTTTAGAACATTCGTTCTAGCTGCTGGAAGGTAGAATGTGGATGCGCTTCTGGAAGAAACTCTTGGAAAAATAAAATTAAGCTTTTGCAATAATTCCTGACATTTTACTTTATTTGTTAATTATTTTATGCAAGAACATTATTGCATGGCATTTCATCTTCATCTCATGACATATTAAGAAACTCTACATATATTTCGGGTGGTTAACCCTTTATCAAGAGTAGCATTGTATACTCTTGATAATGGGTTAACCACCCGAATCATATGTAGAGTTTTTTAATATATTTAGTGACACTTAATCCAAGTGTATTAATTTTAATTTATGGTTTTTAACATAATATTATGACGATACATGTCAAAATAAGCGTTGAAATTCAAAGTAGATACTTAGGGGTATGGACGTATGAGTATTCGGTTTTTGTAATATGTTCTTTCTATTGTTTCCTATAGATGGAATAGTGATATATACAATACTTAACAATTTCATCTGGTCGTCATAAGAAGTTTATTCGAGATTACATTCGTTGCATCACTTTGCGATGAAGGTAGCATAACTGACGAGTTCCTTGCAGAAATGAATGTCTTGTGTTTCTACTAAGTGTTGCATCGATTCAAATTTTTTCAAAAATTAATCTTAAAGAGACTTTAGGCGTCTCGCCATACGTGCTCATATATCCACCTCTGATCTGACCACACGTCGGATTAATCTGGATTTTTCGAATGAAGAACACAATGTTTTTGTCAATTTTTCAAAAATTATGTCGATTAGCGCAACAAACAATGTATGTATTTGTATGGTAGGTATAGTATAGACAGTATTCGACATCTACAAAATCTATTCATCTATATCTAGGAAAGTATTCTGAGTAAAAGATCCTTTAATATGAGTAAGAAAGTTGTTTCAATAGAACGATATTTTCTGATTAATAATAATTAATCAGAAAATGTACGAGCTAAATAAAACTCCTGGGGAATTAATGGCTTTATTATATACAGACGCCGTTTTATATCAATGCTGGGGGTTCTCAATGCTAAAGTGTTGACGTACTCTAAAATGGTTTAATTTTCAGTTGTCCATCCTGTATACTGACGGATTATACATTTTGTATAACATAGCTGACTTTAATCATAATTCAGAAGCAAGCTTTGATAAATCTGTATAAAACTTCAGTTATTCTTTTGCATTGATAAACTTCTCGAATAATTAAATTAAAATTCATCAGCAGTTTCCCACAAAATATATTCAACAGCAACTTTTTCAGTAGCAAAAATTATATTATCGCAATACTGAACTAGAAATGAGAATGAAATGTTACCCTGGTATATAAATTCGATCCATAACATTGACGTAAATAGTAGCGTTATATTTTACTCATAAGGGTGTACTTCAATTTGTTTGACCCATATATAAATTTATAATGCACGAAGTGAAGGGAAAAACGTTCCGTACAATTGATTAAATAGCCTGTGTCGTAAGTATGTATATAAAATGAGTTGTTTTGTCAGATGTTTATAATGAATTGTTCCCTAAATATAAACGGAACAAAACATAACCAAGTAAATACATCTGGTGGCATATTTACTTGTATATTTTGGCTCACTTCAATATATCTGAGTATTCTTTAATTCCGACATATAAGTAAGTAGTGTATAGTACTTAATACATTATATTATATTGTCAAATAGAGAAGCTTATTATTTTAACGATTATTCCCCATTAGGAGAGCGATTAAACTCAAATTACCAATTTTTGAAGAACTTTCTTCAGGTTTTTTGCCTTCCAAAAACAGTTCATTCTCTTAGAATGTTGCTTTTTCCGTTTATCTGTCCATTTTATTCCAGGTTGGTGCGATAATTATTGTTCAAACTTCACATGTGAGATATTGTTGCGAACTCCTTGAGATTTTCCAAATTTTTTATATTGATCTGTTGTAGATCCTTTTGGACCTCTTTTGAACACTCTTATCTGTACCGCATTTACTTTTTGTAATTATATTGAGTAGTTTCTTCGGTATTCTGAACTATTATGTGGTCTATGTGATAGACATGTATAAAACTTTGCTCGTTGTTTTCTGATTTCTTTCGTTGTTATATTTGTCTTTTAATAAGGTTCGTTCCGAGGTCTTTTCATCCAAATGTCATTTCTACTGATTATTTTAATGTTAAAAATTTTATTTTCGTGATTTATTATTATGATACCACAAAGTTGTGATATACAACGAAACGTCAACACAAATAGAGTTTTTAACATTAAAATAAGCCTATCCGTCTACTGCAGAACGAAGGCCTCTCCCTGTCTTTGCCAAGGTTCCCTATCGGCAATCTCTCTCTTCCAGGTAACGCCCAGCGAATCCACAAGCTCCTTATCCTATCGATCGTAAGGGCGCTTTCTTAGTTTTAGCCTGTCTCTGGGCTCCCAATCACCAACCACAGCTGACCAACGCTCATCTATTGTTCGGGCTAGATGGCCTGCCCATTTCCACTTTGACCTTTTTACACACTCCACGATATCCTTCACCTTTGTTTGACCTTTTATCCAGCTGCAGCGTATTCTATCTCGTATGGTTAGATCCATCATGTGTCTTTCTATACTCCGCTGAGTTGTTCGAAGCTTCTGGATGTGAGCAGAATTCAGAGTCCAAGTTTTGCTGGCGTAGGTCATCGCTGGTCTACCCATTGGTCAACAATTTGCTCTTTACGGATAGTGACATATCTGATTTGAAGATGTGTTTCAGTCAGCCAACTGTACTCCACGATGTTCTGGTTCTTTGCATGATCTCCGGTGTAATATCCCCGTCTCCCGTGACAATCTGTCCCAGATCTGTGTAAGACACAGATATGTGCTATTTCTAACGGGGATCAGTCCACCTCCATTTGCTCTCTGGTGCAGAAAGAGTCAACATCATCATATATATATATATATATATATATATAATATATATATATATATATATATATATATATATATATATATATATATATATATATATATATATATATATATATATATATATATATATATATATATATATTTATATACGTAACAAAGTTAAAAATATTGAAACAAGATGCTCAATGTTTAGTTATTAATAGAAATGAACATGCGCATTATAGCAGGTGGTTCTGAAAATTGTCAATTAAATAGTCATCAGAAAAATTACTTACATGCATGAAAAATCAACCTGTACAAGGTATTTTTTCATAAGTTATACATAGAACTTAGATATTGATAATCGTCATGGTTATCTTATTATATCACTTGAACAATGTCATACTTCTAACATTTGAATTCGCAAAAATGTTCAGAATTTTTCAAAATATTCAGAGGTTAAGAAAGTAATATTAGTACACAAACGCCATCAAATTCAATCCACACTCTAGAATAAATTTAGCAATAAACCAAACTATAAGGCGAAAAAATTGAGATGCTGACAATAGAATTTTATCGGTATAGTCCTTTGAACATTGGCGAAAATATTGCAATTCAGTATTTTGTAGCCTGTCAGCTTTTTGATTCCATGAAATAGTTAATCTTTGGAATTAACTTATATTGATAAATGAGAGTGATCATTCATGACAACCATGCACGGTATGATTTTCATGTGCATACATTTTCGAATTTTTGTTTACAAATGTGTGAATGTTTGGTAAACAGCAGCTTCAATTTGGTATTTATGTACATTGAAAGCTCCTTATTTCAACTTCCTTTATTCGCGTTTTCACTATTCGCGGATTGAAAAAATGCAACCCAATTTCTATATTCGCGGCAATAGATTTCTTTATTCGCGGATCTAATAGGTCTTTTTCGTAAGTGGTTCCCGAATTTTTTTTAGGAAGTTGAAAGCCATACACATAGAATTCATGCTGAAAAAACTGTGGCCTACTCTGACTGCAGAAAATGACGAGGAATCTGTGCACATTCAAACTTTTACTGCAAACATAGCTGAAATTGCGAATGCAATAGGATGAGATAGGTTTGAACGGATAGAATCAAGTGACATTCAGATGTTGTTTCAATCGCAAGGTGAAGATTTGACTGAAAGCAACTAAGAGGAAATGTTCAATTCACAGCCTACTGAGGAACAGCCTTCAACGATCACGGGAAACGTGACATTTCATTTGAAAATTCTTAGTGAAGCTTTAAGAATGGCTAATGAGCATTGTGATTTTATTTATGAAAATTTCATCTATGGAACGAAGTCTTATTTTAAAGACAAATTGCAAAGTCATTGGTTAGTATCAGTCTGAATTGAAGGAAACTTTAAAAACTGCCAAGCAAGAAAAAATAACAAAATTCTTCAAACCATTGCCTGAGCCTGAACATAATAATTAATCAATATGATTAAAAACTTCATTTGAATTAATTTTTTCATATACTTTTTTGATTTTGTCACCCAGAAACGTATCCCCTATAATCTCATATAAATTACCATTCCATATTCACAGTTTCTATATTCGCGGCATATTTTCGCAACGTATATCCCGCGCATAAAGAGTTTTTTCTGTATATCACCTGATACTATTATGTACAGTATAAAATATATTTTATAAATGAATTTTTTTACGTGATACGTGAAAAATACACGTGATATAAAAGATTTGTTGACTAGCCTCCTCGTTTTCCAGATCCTTGTAGTTGAAATTTTGTCAATTTGATTTGCTTCACGGAGTATTTAACTGCACATGAGCGTGTTAAGTTTACCCATAACACGTTTGTCTAGTGTCTACTTCAGACTTCAAATTCCAATTTAAATTTTTTAGGAGCAGTTAGCATTTTAAACATTTAAAATAATATTCTTACAATTGTATCATTCTCATTCATTTTCAATTAATTCCAATGTGATATTCATTTTTCATTATGTAAATCACTTAGTTTATCTTTATATATTATTCCTTGAAACCAGTACTGACGAATTCAAGAGACGAAATCTATTTGAATCAGCTAAAATATACAGGATGATCTATTTAAATATGAATAATCATGTGCATTTCTGAGTGATTGCATTCATCTGGAAATTTCGAGTTACTTTCGATTCGAAGAATTTTTGCTGAGTTTCATCTTTATCTCGTATAGTTTTACTACCTGAAAGTTTAATTTCGCGAGCTACGATGTAAAACAGTCGTAGCTAGGTAGCATACAATTTTCACGAAAACATAAAAAGATTTAGCAATGCAAAAATAGATCATTCAAAACAAAATTAACTCGGACACGTCACGTGCACGCACGATATCCTTCTCAGAATACACACGGAAGTAAAGAACAGTGAGTAAATGAAGGAAAAAGCAATATAGCTTGGAAGATGTCTTCCACAGTAGCAAATAATACAGTCCAGCGAATTTACGAGGCAAGCCACGTGAACGTATGATTTATCTGTTACTTTCACTCAATGTAAAGAGATGAGATAAATGGCATCTCGAAGAAAATAATCTCATAAAACCGAAATATTCAGCAAAACCAGATGCAATTCTTTGGTCGTACATGTTCATCAATCCTTCTCGAAAAAAGGGCGTGGTTTGGAACGATCCAATGTCCTTCATACTTCTGCGAAAACCCCAATATATTATTATATTAATATTTCGGAGAACATTTTTACCATAACTTGTTTTTCTTGAGATTTATTTTATATTATCATTTAATTATTCTTTAACTAAATAATACTTTTTTACAATTTTAATTGTTGTCAGCCAAAATTGTGAAAATGAATAAATAAAAAATTAAAAAACCCAGTTATTCATTAATATAATAATGGCTATTATAGTATAATAAGACTGAAGTATTTACAAAAATATCAGAAATGTACACTTTTTATGTAAAATTGTCATGAGATTTATTTATAGCGTTTTATTGAAACGAAAGCATTACCTATGGACAGCATTTAGGTATCTATGAAGTAAGGAATCGAAAAATAATTACGGACAGAATTTATAACTAATAAAAAAAAAATTTTTAACTAATAAAAAAGTTAATGTCCTGAAAATGGTTAATACCTAATAATCGTTCAATCAATTTAGTTTCAATTTAATTCAAGCAATTTTTAGTAGAAACCGAAGATACTTGTTTGTGTGATAAGTGTTGCCTAACTTCGACCTTTAATATCATAGTGGAATGCTGGAAAATCCCAAGTATGAGACGTCCTACGACTATACATTTCCAAGTATGACATAATTGTTACAAATTCAATATGAAACGAATGTTACAAATTAATTCAAGATGTAGTCAAGTTGTCAGATTGAAACTTGCTTCGCTATGGCCTGTCAAACATACCTACTGAATCAAATATTAAGTTTGTACCATACTACATAGCATAGAATGAGAATAGGATGAGGCGCGGTCATAAAACTTAAGGTATTGACTGATATCATGGAACATTTGCAAACAACATTACTACTTTTTAATTGCTAGTAAAACACAAAATTATATCTGACCTCTCAGAGGGTATATTTGATTTTCAAACTGAATTATTTACACTTTTTCAAAAGGATATTAAAAATATTATTCTATGAAAATACTAGTGGTAGAAACAAGAAGACCAGGAACTCGGAGAACATTTTGCTATTAACCAGAACTATGTACATAGGACAGGACCGCAATGAATCCTAGAAGACTGTATTTTGATCAGAAAAAAATATACCAGCACAAGTAGCAGCGATCCTTCAAATCAAGATGTATAAATCTTATTGTGTTTGTTTTGTTGCACAAGTAACAACGGAAGCAGCTGAATGTGAATAACTATGCCAGCGGTTCCCAATCGGTGGGTCGCGAAGAGGTCATGACTCAATCCTTAAACGTAAATATTGTATGTAACAAACTCAGTACAACATAGAACAAACTTAGTTTCTTAGTACTGAATTTGTGACTGAGAAGTGACTGAGGTTTCAAAATGAATCCTGACATTGGCAGATTACATCAATTGAAAAAGTGAATATAACTTAAATTCAAACACTTGAACTTATGATTTACACTTTATTGACTACATAGCATGACGCGTTTCGTCGTTACAAACGACTTCTTCAGATGCTTACAGAATAATGTATCATTTAACTGCATAAACCAAATGGGGGATTATATTAGCGAGTTGGTCCTTGGAGTCTCTAGCTGGAATAATTCTGCAGCTCAAGAATTTTGCCTAGGAACACGGAATTTCAAAGCGGACAACAGAGGAGGACAATCAATACTATTGTGCAGTAATTTGTACAAAAATTTGAGTGATAAAGTTCCTCTAGTGCTCTGCAATGAGATTAAACTAAATCGACTCAATTCGTTTTGATCGACTCCCTCTGTGGGTAAACTTTATCCTCCTTCCAAACTAAGAATTTCATACCTTCTAGTAATGGCCTCAAGATGGCGTTGATGACAAGTATATAATGCCATATACTGCCTTACTCCAATTTGTTACGCATTAGGATATTGAACAGTCCTATGAATGTAGAGGAATTATCCGCCCCTACTTCAGAAATTGTATTAATTTAAATATTTTCAAATCTTGTTCATTGAATCAATATAAAAATTTAACAATACAAAAACAGTTCATAACTATATCGCATTTCATGAGGTCGTTCTCAAATAATATTGTATCAAGTAGGAGAGGTTTTGTATTCAGATAATGGATTTAATATCATCATAAAAAACTACTAAAATGCATTTATATCATCGCGTTTCTACTATATTTTCAGTGCGAATGTAGTGAAATAAAACCTATATGAGCTATTTAGTCATGTGTTTATACCAACTTATGGTCACTTATTGAATATATTGAGATTCTTAATGACAGTATGATCAAAAAAACCAATATATTTCACATTTTCAAACGAAAATATAAAAATTGTGAATTAACTCTTTAATTGTTTTTCAATTTCAAAACCGTTTTTCAAATGTAAGCCAGAGAGGAAAACAGAATCAAAATGCTCTTATTAATGACTATTTTCATCAGATTTTTCAATTAAGTAGAAATATCATCAAAAGGTATGCGAAAAGAAAATTGAGTAATTTTGTAACAATTGAGTAAAAGTAACAATTTCAATAACTTATAGATTCCGTCTTTATTGCGTAATAATCGTTTATCATGATAATTCATCATGACAAAAAACAGATTGTTTGATATTTACTATGTTTATCATTACAAAGTTAAGAAGAAATTTTTTTATATGATTTCAATTTCGGTTCACCTATTATCTAAAAATGGCAACAAAAAATAGAAGTACTAGACGTACAAGATAACAGCTTTTGGAAAATGATGAAAACATTAAAAAACGAAAAAACAACAATACCAGCAATACACGGCAGAAACGATATAAAGTACATAGACAAAAAAAAGCTGATGAAATGGCGATAGAAGTAGAATTACAATGTACGGCAACAAATGATAACATGGAGATTGAGCGAATAGAAGAAATAAACAGACAAGTAAGAAACTTTATGGAGAATGAGAATAATGAGATTATAAGAGAGACAAGCGCTGAAGAAATAACAGATATAGTAAAATATATCGGCAATGGTAAAAAGGATCGGCAAAATAAAATCACCAGGTCCAGATGGTATACCAAGGAACGCAATAAGAGAATTACCACCAAAATCATTAGAAATATTAGTACAAATCCTAAACGGTTGCTTCAAACTGAGACACTTTCCCAAGATATGGAAAAAAGCATATGTGATCCCAATACCAAAGCCAAGCAAAGCAAAAAACTTTCTCCAAAACTACAGATATACGAGTCTGATCCCAGTTTTGGGGAAAGTGTTGGAACATGTGATAAAAGATACAAGGTGAACTGATTACACTACTACATGATTGTCTACATATAAAATAATATACTTCATAACACTTTCTGAGAATACGGTCATAGTGATTTGAACATGAATTTGATTGACCCACAAATTTAGCTTCTATAAATGTTTCAAAATTTGACAGATTAATAAAGTGGAACATATTTCATAATTAGATAAAAGCTCTTTCAATTCTATTTCTTTTACTGGTTCAAAGTGGTTTTTTGTAGCTTAATTGAACTTCAGACTGAAATTGTGAAGAATACCTTTCAGATCGACGAAAATATCAAGAAATAAAAATAATTGTACTGATTACATAGAGGATATGGATTTTCATATTCAAATATTAATTAGTTTCTTTATAAGTCGAAATGAACGAACTGTTCAAATATGCAAAGCTTCACATCATATTATGTAACCAATATTCTATACACTATCAAAAACCCATTATCTGCAAACCGTGCTCTGTATTTTTTCTGGTTCACTCCTAATCTAACCTATACTCATATTTTTCTGTTATTTCTGGTTTATTGAGTGTTCCGCTATAATAATTAAAATTTTTGGGCTTAAACTCCATGTAACGTATAACCAACAATACTCGGCTAAAATCTATCAACATTTTTAATACATTCTGCATATGTTGCGGACTCCTTACCAAAACTACTAATTCAAAAAAGAAACGTTTACAATATTTACTTCTAAATACTATGATTACTCTTAATGTGTCTTAATTCCAATAGTTATTTATTCCTCGCGTTCATGTTGTCGTTCTACGAGTTATATTCTTCTTCATATTTCCGCATTAAAGCTAAAATCAGTCATTCAATTTCAACGTGTATGGAATTTAATGTATAGATTGTACAGAATATCTGTTCAATAATAATACCCTTTTTCAGTATGGACTTAATTTCAATAGATTTCATAGCTCCATTTTCGTCTAATACTTAAGAAATTAAATATAGGTACCATTAAGACTTATAGACACCCGGTTTTGGTGCTGCGTCTTAAACAACTTTTGGTGCTGCGTCCTAGAGTACCATTCCTACTGAGCTTGTATGTAAAGTTCCAGCCCAATCGCTACATTAATTTGCGTTTGAGAACACATTGCGGGATAGGCTTCCGTTGTTTTCGTGAATATTGAAAAATTTGAGAAACGTGCTGTAATCAAATACTTCTATTTAAAAGACTTTACACCAAAACAAATAAAAGAGACGGATTCAACATTAGGAGACTCCTCCCCATCATATTCAACTATTAAGCAGTGAGTTTCTGAATTCAAAATGGGTCGTGTGAGCACCTCTGACGAGCCTCGCTCAGGACGACCCGTTGAGATGACAACTTCAGAAATGTTTGAGAAAATCCATCAAATATTGATGAAAGGCCGCAGATTGAAAGTGCAACAGATAGCCGAGACCTGTAGGATGTCAGCTGAACGCGTGCAAAATATTTTGCACAACCATTTGAGCATGGAAAAGCTGTGTGCAAAACATTTCTACCGAAAATTTGGGGGTGTATATTCGTGATCCAATCGAACGTTTGCGTGGATTCATAACTGTTGATGAGACTTGGATTCACCACTACGCTCCTGGAGATCAGTCAAAACAGTGAGTTGGAAAGGGGGAACCAACACCAAAGAAGACAAAAACAATTTTATCGGCAAACAACGTAATGGCTATTGTTTTTTGGTTTACGAGAGGAATTACATACATTCATTATCTTGAAAAGGGTAAGATCTTGCACCTCGCCCTTCAAAGGCACCTCGCCTTTGAAGGGCGAGGTGCAAATTAGACTACCTCATTTGGCGAAGAAAAAAATTTTGTTTTTTGTTACGATAACACACCAGCGCATTTGTCGATTGTGGCCATGTCCAAAATGCACGAATTGAAGTTTGAATTGATGACGCATCCTCCCTACTCTCCGGATTTAGCCCCCAGCGACTATTATCTGTTTCCTAATCTTGAAAAATGGCTTGGCAGTAACAGATTTGAGAGCCAAAGATTCAATAACGAAGAATTTATTGGACATATATATATATATATATATATATATATATATATATATATATATATATATATATATATATATATATATATATATATATATATATATATATATATATATATATATATATATATATATATATATATATATATATATATATATATATATATATATATATATATATATATATATATATATATATATATATATATATATATATATATATTGACAAGTAGGTACATAATGTCAATATTATGAATATTCAGATTGTTACTTTTATTCATTAATTGTATCAAACTCTTGATAATATATTAATAGCCTGGCACAAATGTCAAGGGTGTTGAAGAATTTTGTGAAATTTAGACATTTATTTTAGATTCTAAGATATACTTTACAATGTTACACTAACAGTTGTTTCGATTCAATTCACGCGATTAGATTTATACCTTATAGTATTTGTTTCGGATCATAATATCATACATATAGAAAAATCAAAAAACGCTTTGCCAAACAGCACAATATTTTCTAATGTTCTCCTTATTGTTGCTTCTTATATGTTTCAGTCTACCCATCATCAAGGGTTTAATACAGCAGTTAAGTATATTAAAACCTGAAGATTTGTCTACAATTGATCAGGATTTCATTCACAGAAATACACACTATGAATGTTCTTTGTGTTGACTTTAGCATATGAAGTGTTATATTGAATCACTTTCCAATAAGCATAATATTGGAAATATGCAACATCGAATGTTTCAGGAATTAAATTTTCGAATTTTACAAATCAGTATATAGGTATTTATTGTTCTTGATGTCGCTCTCGACAAGCAAACCTTGTTGAGAGACCCAATAAAATTGATATGCAATGTCTTACTTTTTTTGTGTTTTGATTTTGTAATTTAAGACATTAGAAAATATTAAACGAGTCTGAAATCAGAATGGAAGAGAATCAGTCGACTTATTCCTCTGCTCAAAGATATATAAAAAAGTAACGTAAGTAAAGAAGCTGGAGATATTCCATCTAGAATTATTATTTATATGGAAACAACAAATCAAAATAATATTTTTTAGTGTGCGCGACTTATTATGATTAGGTTATTTCAAACACATGACGCTTTGATAAACAATTGAACTATTTTTTCTAACAAAGCTGTGGTTAGCTACATATATAAATCAACTCGACAGAAAGAAGTATATTCTTGTTGGAATATCCAGAAGTAATATCATCTAAAACATATATCTAAAGAGTTAATAATTGTATATTTCATGTATTAAATTTAATTTTTAAAACGTATTCAAACCCAAATTAAATTTTGGCACGACTGTCACTTCGAGGGATGAGTGGACTCCTGGCGCATCCACCATATTACTGAATTATTAATTAAGCTTCGTTTTTTTCGGCATTTTAATAGAAACACCATAGGCACATTTTTATAATATGAGAGGAAAAAGTTTTTGAATCATTTCTTAATGTTCGTTTTATGTTAGCGAAAGATTTCTGCATTTTATAACGAACTAAATAATACATAAGAAATTCGAAAAACATCATTAATTCTTCAAGGACATGAATAAGCATTTCAGCAGGTACACCTAATTGGCCTGAATGCCTAAATACCTAATCGTTTAATCCACTTTGATGGTACATAATAGATAAACGAAACGAAAAAAACGGTGAAATAATAAATCGATAAAAACCTTGAAGACCCTTCAATAAATCAGATTTCCTATAGGTGACTTACTGAATATTTCACTTGAAACAACATGAAAACTTCAGTTACGAAAAGATAACCACCTGTCATATCGCACAGGGCAGAGCCTCCGAATATATTGATTTTCTCACAGGGCAATGCAGATATTCAAACAGCGCCAAAAATTCCTAACCCAGTTACTAGTATTTTCAATATCAGATGATAATGTGAAAATTATTGTCAAGACTATGTAATATTGAATTACGTTGCAATACATCCGAGTTTATTTTGGTATTTGGGATAATATAAAGTATTTTTCGTCGGAAGAGTGATGCATCAACGCGATACACATCGCACGATACATTATAAGGCTACCTTTGTGGCACCTTGAAATTTTCTATTACATTAAGATTTCGTACTTACTTTCCCAATTCTTCTTTCAGATCGTAGTTGTCGCTGAATCGCGTTGAGGCAATGGGCACAGACATTCTTTCAACACTGCAACCTAAAACCTACTGTCTACGTCTACGTACAAGTACCTAACTTCAGTGTTTCTAGTGATAAAATTAGACTCGCGCAGCACCGTTGTGTTCACTCTTCTCTCGCAGTCAGTATTACAGTGGCCCACTGAATTGTAGCAAGTGTCGTGGGATTACTACATTGATTTAAAATAAAAACTGATCGTGTGTAGACATCGTATCATTCAGTAATCTTCACTTGATAGTATAACTTCTTACACAACCCGATTTCATTTCATTCATTACTTGTTTACCGCATCTTTTTCCAAGAATATAATTTCCCTGCAGGGAGTGGAAGTCACAAATCAATTCTCACATGCGTGAGCATCCAACAATAGCAAAGATTAAAATAACTCGTCTCGATTTCGAAATGGTCAATTTTGCCAATAAAATTAATATGTATATTGCCAATAATTAACATCCCACATTGTTATAAAACTTACTTCATTGCCTACTAACCAGCTGAAACATAAACATAACTCCCAAAAAAACGCATAACAACGAACAAATAATACTAAATGAATTATATAGTTCAATACAATATTTTTCAAACAAATTTTCATAAGATTTCAATTATATTTAACACTCAATAGTTTTGCGTGTTTTACGTGATCACCTTTTAATTATACCCTTGTGTGGACGATATTTTTAAATAATGATTACTCATTACATACATCGTTTTTTTTTATTCAATAAAAGTTATAAGGGTAGAAATGTCGTTGCGTGTGTGAGAAAAATAAAAAAAAATTTTCATAATTTTACTTGAATTTCAACCAGGGGACGAATAAAATTCCTTAAATTCTGATTCTTATTCATCTTTTATTTCCAATTATTACAATATAAGAATGTTACTTACGCTGTGCAGATGATGGTCTATCAATTTAAGCTGTGCAGATGATGGTCTATCAATTTGAACAATTTAAGTACGATGATATCCCATTTAGGAATAAAAAACAAAATTTTCAATTCGTTTGTTAATATATATGTACATACACTATCGTTTCCAATTTTTTTTACAATACGTACACTCTAATGAACCGTTTTTAATTACACTTAATAAGTCAATGTAACCAAATCCACATAAAAATTCAGCATTTTATAGATCATCCTTTTATTATATTATATTTATTTGAAAACCAGATACGTATTTCTGCTGAATATTTTCATATTTTTTTAGTTACATATAGGTACATGCATTGAATTCATTTCTAAATTGAAATTTATATCTAATGCCAGTTTATTAAATAGTATTAAGTCAAAGTTCCACATTTCTTGAATATACTAATAATCAAAATTCGTATGAAATAATTTCTAATAACGGAGAGAAGAAAGGCGTGTCAGTGAAAAAGTTCAGTGGCACATATACATGTATGTACCTATCTGGTGAAAGTATCTCATGAAACATAAAGCCATAAAGCAATTTGTTGCATATTACATTACAATTTTTAAATTATAATACAATTACAATTTATAACTTATTTATAATGTATAATATTTAATGATGAATCGATAGAATCAAGATCCTCGAGAAATTTTGCATGTATTTAATTGTAGCAAATTGTTAATTTGATTTCTTTAATGCCAATGTTTGACTGACACTTAAATATATGTACTGAGAGCTATACACATGCATTTTTATTCATTTTACCGCAAGAGCATTCAGGTTCACAGGTTACATCAAATTTAATTAGCTATGGAACATAACCTACAATTTTGATATTGACAATCTTATTTCTGATCCAGCTTTGCGATGAATATATTTTATTGGTGAATACAGATATATCACTATCTATTTAAATCGATCAATAAATGAAATTGTGAGTTACATAATGACTTCTGCAATTGATTCATACTACGAAAAAGCTCTTTCGGTTGTAAAAGAAGCAGGGAAAGTATGATTGAATGAATTAAGTATTTTTGATGATATTCCAATGATACATTTTTTAGGTAATAAAAAATGAACAGTACAATAAAACCAAGGCAGTCGATCGTAAATCATGTGATATAGATTTGGTTACTGAAACTGATAAAGCAATTGAAGATTTACTCATCAAAACATTATCAAAAGAATATCCTGATCATAAATTTATTGGCGAAGAGTCAGTTGCTGATGGAAAAAAAGTAGAACTCACAGAAGCTCCTACATGGATTATTGATCCAATAGATGGAACTTTGAACTTTGTGCATGAGTTTCCACATTCATGTATTTCATTAGCATTGTTCATTAATAAAGAACCTTCAATTGGCATCATTTACAATCCTTCACTTGAACAGCTTTTTACTGCCCAAAAAGGTAAAGGAGCATTTTATAATGGGAATAAAATTGAAGTTTCAAAGCAATGCGACTTAAAGAAAGCTTTAATTATGTATGAACTAGGGACCAGTAGAGACCACAGTAAAATAGACAATGTAAAAAAAAATTTTGAGACCTTAATCGGTATTGTCCATGGGTGAGTTGAATTATTTTTCTCAGTTAATCATTTATACAATATTATCATTAGTGTTGATACCCTCATTCATTGATGACCTTGGGTTTTCCTCTAATTGAATTTGTCACAAAAATTAATAGTTACTTCTTACATAAAGTGATTATGCAATATATGATGCATATACACCTAAATTTATTTAGAGTGGACAAATGTACCTGATGTCAAAGTACATAGAATATAGTCATAATTTTGACATTTATAAAAATATTTATTAGTCTATTGGGTGTTTTCTTCATGCTGGTTCATCATTAATACAATTAGTATTAATTAATTACAATCACTAAGATGTACTCCTGTGACAATGTGCATTCACTATTAATATTCTGGAATTTGAATGTAATTTGTAGTGTATAAATATCAACTTTCTTTTTTGCAGTGATATAATTAATCCTAAAAAGATAAAAAATCACCCTGCTTTGTTAATACAATTCTTGCATAATATTATGTTATAAATTCCATGATTTGGAATTTTTAACATATAGTACTTAATTATGCTATGTTAATAATTTTCACCTGTCTAACATTACCCAATGAAAATAAGCTATGTTATACATATAACAAGATGGTTTATATAATTCAAGTTAATAGATAACGCATCAGTAGGTATATTAAAATAAGCAAGTTCTTAAAATTACAGCATGTCCACTTTAATTATATGGCATTTCAATTTTATGGAGGCAAAGCAAAGGTATTTAGACAATTATTTTGTCAGCTTGAAGAACTTTTTTCTGTATTGCTCTTGATAGAGAAGATGTATACATAAGGACATATATATATATATATATATATATATATAGTGGGCGGGGCACTTGGCTAGACGAGCCGACAACAGATGGAACACCATAATAACGACATGGTACCCACGAGACATGAAGAGAACCAGAAGAAGACTGAATCTGAGATTAAATTAGCATTCCCAACATGGACCCAATTAACCAACGACAGACATCAATGGGCCCAACTAGCAAGACAATATGTTAATATGTAAAAGGGATTTAATTTGCCACTCCATGCAAAATTGTTAGAATGTGGCAGCAAATGATGACATATATATATATATATATATATATATATATATATATATATATATATATATATATATATATATATATATATATATATATATATATATATATATATATATATATATATATATATATATATATATATATATATATATATATATATATATATATATATAATATATTTATATATATATGTATAGGTTTATAGTTGTTAACTGGATAGCCAAGGTGTAACCTATTTATAATCTTTGATTATAATCAAAGTAACCTTCAGTGGATGTCAATTCATATTATGAAAATAAACTTCATTTCCACTATATGGCAAAAATAGCGAATTTTTTTTACAAACTAATACTCAAACTGTTTCTTAATAAACATTATGAGTTAGAAAGATGTATTACTTAGGATTTTTAATTCAAGAAAAACTAGTAATTGTTTTGTTGAAAGCATTGTGTAAGTATAACACATGTTAAAGCTGTTTAAGCTTATATTGAACATGTTTTCAACTTACCCATTACTTACACCAAGCTGTAATAACTGACCAAAAAACAAATGGACCTTTCCTGAATAAAAGAATATCTTTATTCTAATTCTTGTTGAACGATTTTTATTGTTTATTCCCTGATTAATTCAATTACCAAACTTGCTGGCATGATTTAAAAAAACAACTGCTAGCATAATATATAAATGAATAATGCTGGCATAATCCTTTATTTTGCAAAGTTAATCAAATGGAAATAAAACAACTCTGTTTCATTCAACAAAGATTTTCATTCCTATTCAACATTAATAAGTTTCCTTTATTATGATAACTTTGATGAAGTTACTACATTCCAAAGTTCAAGAGTATCTATTATTAGAATTTTTCAGAATGAGATCTACTGGTTCAGCCGCACTCAACATGGCAATGGTAGCTCTAGGAGGAGCTGATGCTTACTTTGAATTTGGAACTCATATATGGGACATAGCTGCTGGGGAACTCATTGTTACTGAAGCTGGAGGAGTAATAATGGATCCATCTGGGGGAACTATAGATAGATTTTCAAGGAGAATGCTAGTAGCAAGTTCAAAATCTTTAGGTGATCAACTTTCTGCAAACTTAACTCAATTTTATCCAGAACCAGTAGATTAAAAAAACCTTGAGGCAAATGTTAATGTAATCAAATAAATGTAGGCAAATGTAATCTTTACACCTAGTGTGTACTTAAATGTAATACATTTTCCATAACATAGTATGTATATTAAATATACTATATCTAATGTAGTTCAAATTTCCAAAATTGTATACTATTTTCTAATAGTTAGTCTCAAAGTTTATCCTTAAAACATTTTTGGGAATATATTATTTTTATTTATTCATTTCAAACATACCGTGTATAACATTTGTACAACTGTTTATTGATGAGGGGGAAATCTCCTTTAAACATATTAATGAATCAATAGAAACCTGAACAGAGTACCTCTGTTCAGTTTTTAACAATAAAAATACTATTTTATCTGTTCAACTAATGTGAAAGTTATTTGAATGTTCATTTACTAAATTTTTATAGTGAAATTTGAGTTCTGGTATTTACTCATAATTTGTAAATCAATGTATTTATTTAATAAATATATTCGCTATATTCATATCTTGTACAGATATATAAATATTTGACTGTTCATGGTATGTGTGCATATATATGAATTAATATACAATTGTTGTATGATTACTTATCTATTATTGTATATTTATTTATATACATAAATTTTATACTTATTTGAAATATATGTAACAAATATGTTTCAAATGAATACATTAGATGGTGTCAGTTTTCAAATGCATCACTTAAATGATAGTGGATGATTCATTTGGAGAATGAAGCAGAATTTTCAAGAAATTATAATTAAACAGGCAGGAAACTAAAAAATAGATTTGACTTACCTGTATTAAACGATCCATTCAATGTCAAACTTTGCATTTTGATTGAAACCAAAAATTGAGGTGCATTATCAAGATTTTTATATATTATTTCTGGATTGTTGTTGCACTCTTGTACACACACTTGAAGAGGTCAGAAGATGCTTAAGACAAATAATTATCTAAAAGAGCTGAGCTTCATGTTACTTCATGAAAATCATAAATTTGTAAGGGTATCCCGCAAGGAAATTTTTCACGTCAGCTGAGTTATTCAAATTAAATTATTGGGAATTAAAAAAACATTATTTTGAATAAACAGATCCGTCTTTCGTTTTCATGAACTTTGTTCAAATTATTTACATATAACTCCCTAAACAAACTCAAAAGAAACGCAAAAACGCTCTTTATTACTTATGGTCTCTATACAAACATAACGTTGCTACTTTCTGTACTTGGTGCATCATCCCATTTTTACTCGGAATTGAAGAAAATTTTGGCTTATGTAAATCCAAAAAATTCTATGATGTTAAACATAGCAGAATGTGATTTAAATATTTCCATGTTCAATCATCAAATAATACATTTTTCACCGATTATATATTTAAAAATAAATTTCGGAGGAAATCATCTGCAGGTACAATTTACTGAACTCTGTCCTGAAGGATTTTGAAATGTTAGTGGTAAAAAAAACTTCACCAACATACATAATCCAAAATAATGTTTTACTGCATATTTTTAATTTGATCAAAAAGTTGTATACTCGAAAACAGAAATCTCTAACAAAATAGGTTCACAATGCTATAGGGTTTTTATTTTATTGCTACATTATATTGATGTTATATTCTAAATAAAAAACCATTGCATGATTGAAATTCTAACATTTATAAGATTCTTAGTCAATTCGTGATCATTATAACGAATTAGGACAATTTATCAAACATAAAAACTTTAAAATTAGTCAAAACATGAAAAAATCCAACAATTCTTATGAATGTATTGGGGTATAAAGAGTGAATAGGCTTTCATTTCGTTCACAAAACTTTTGAACTTCAGGCTGATTGAAAAAGTGAACACTTTAACTTCAATACAAACAAAAGGATATTTGTGGCCTTGAAATTTAGAACCTTAATCTTTGGGAGTTGGAACAAATACTATGCAAGTTCACATAATAATCAAACGAACAATATACAATAATATTATCGTTTTGAAAAGTTAGTAAAAGCCATTTAGGTTATATAGTGTGGTTATATTACCCGCTTCCGACCTTAAATAAGAATTGTCATTTTCTACGCAATAATTTTTAACCACCATTTCATTAATTGGTATTTCTACAAATAAAATATCCACTACAATTAATTTTAAACAACATCGGTTAGCAAATATTATCAGGTTTTTCTATATGAATTTTCGTGGCTTTTGATAAATAAAAAAATGATGACACATTTTTTAAACATATGTTTTCTACTTGTTAAATTATTTACTTTCATTCTTCACAAAAAATATTTGTGTTTAATCATTTGTTGCATAATCATGCAACGTGTTGGGGAAAAATCACACTAAGGCATAGAAAACGGCACCACTGACGCACCGAGCTAAGTGGTGAAAACTCAGTTATATATCGGCTTAATTAAAGAAGAATTGTGGGGATGGAGCTAATATTAAGGTACATTTGGAAAATGTTAATAACCGGGCAAATGATAATGACCGAGCAATTCGATGCTCCAGAAAAGTTCAACTTGTATGTTTACAAGAAAGTGTGAAAAACGCAAAATTAGTTCTCAGATTGATTTTCTTATACAACGCTAGAAGAAGGTACACGAGACCATTTAATATTTAATGAAAACTTTGAGACATATTAGACCCAGTTCAACGTTAATTTTTTCAGCTCACCTAGTGATAGTTCATCTAGCTCTAATAATAAAGATATCATAATTAAAGAGCTTCAGGTTTAGATTCTGGAAATTAATAGTGATTGTATTCAAAACCTTTTCATTAGCTCGTAAAATCTTAAAGTTATGCGACTTATGATATTACGTAATATGAAAAAATTATAACATATTTAGCAAAAAACTCAGCATTAAATGAATTTGAATGACGAAGAAATTCGGTATATATATATATATATATATATATATATATATATATATATATATATATATATATATATATATATATATATAAATTAAAAAGGTTGATACAGGCATGAAAATAAAAAAGAAGAAATTTACGGTATTCACCTGTAATTTAGTTGTTTGTTTTTTTGACTGACGTTTACATATGTTTCAAGCTAATTGGCTATCATCAGAACGGCGTAGTTCAAGTTATTAGATGTTCAAATTGGATTGGATGTTGATTAAAGAAAACACAGAACAAAACAAAACACACAATTCCACGTGAGGAATCGACATCTTTGTGGTTTAAATTGAGTATCTTTGATTGGAGTTCTATTAAACTCTGTTTTGAAGACTTGATTATTGTCTACCTGTGATACGATATTTATACCTTCTAGAAATTTTGTACCGACAATAAGATAAAATTAAAAAGGTTGATACAGGTATGAAAATATAAAAGAAGATTCCTCACGTGGAATTTTGTGTTTTGTTCTGTTCTGTGTTTGCTTTAATCAACATCCAAGTTTGAATATCTAATAATTTGAACTAAGCCGTTCTGATGACAGCCAATTAGCTTGAAACATATGTAAACGGCTGCCACAAAAACAAACAACTAAATTGCAGGTGAATACCGTAAATTTCTTTTCTTATATATATATATATATATATATATATATATATATATATATATATATATATATATATATATATATATATATATATATATATATATATATATATATATATATATATACTACTAATCGTCAGCAATTCTATATTTCGAACGTAATTCCGTTCTTCTTCAGGAATTCTTTTGTTGGTTTATTGACTTATGTCAGATTAGTCGTTTAAATTAGTTCTGCCCACCTTTTGCCGATAACCCAAAATATAAGTCTTATTATTATATATATATATATACGCTATATATACATATATATATATATATATATATATATATATATATATATATATATATATATATATATATATATATATATATATATATATATATATATATATATATATATATATATATATATATATATATATATATATATATATATATATATATATATATATATATATATATATATATATATATATATATATATATATATATATATATATATATATATATATATATATATATATATATATATATATATATATATATAATTTTTAATGTTTTTAGCAAAAACATTATCAAAAAAACAGATAATGATTTAGATTATCATTAACTATCTTAAACCGACAATAAATTAATTTTCAAAAAACATATTTATATAATAACGCATTCTGATATATCACGTGCTGTTTTTCAAACTTCAAGTATTCAAATATCCACCGAAATTTAATATTTTCAATAATATAGAAAATTAAAATTAAATTTTTCGAAACATTGTTTGCGAATATTTTAAGATTCTTATAAGTTGATATGTATTAAGTTCATGAAAGTACTACGAGATATGTTGATGGACTATTCGCCACTTCTTGTCAAGAAAAGTTTTCTATTAGTTGTAAACTAGGAATCCTTTCGATATTCGGTAGAAAAAACGTCGTTTCAAATATGTAGACAACTAAAGTACGCTTTACTTCTAATGGATTGCCGAATATGTTCGAAAACGCCAAGATTGTGGCAAATAAAATTACAGCTACTACGTAGGACGCGATACGAAATATGGTATTTGAATAACAATGTTTTCTGATTATGTCTGAAAACCAGTAGCATCACTGAGAATAAAATTATTGTCGAAGTAAATGTCACCTAAAATCAGAGCCCATTTATACGGCCTGTTGATATTAAAATTAAATTTAGAATCGGCCACAATATTTCAGATTACTAAAGAAATGCCTTGTGTGGAAGCGTTCATTGACAAGCATGGAATGAAAATCCTATTAAAATACATATTTCGAATTGAACAGATCTATCAAAACAGCTGGAATCGTTAATCTGTTACATTCTTAGAAATTAGCTGTTTTGAAATTACATTCAAAATAAACAATTTTGAATGTAATTAGAATTCATAATTGATGGTTTCCGTTATTTTAAATGTCTATATTTTACTTATATGTTTAGAAAAGTAGAGCGTATGACAAAATTAGTTGAATAATTAATTGTTATTAGTAATTACACACACACACACATATATATATATATATATATATATATATATATATATATATATATATATATATATATATATATATATTATTGAATGTTTTTAGCAATAACAGGCTTCTTTTGATATGAAAAACTTTATTTTTGTTAACGTTTCGTTGGATATCACAACTTTGTCAAAACTTGATAAACAACGAAAAGTTTTATTTTATTTTATTATACAAAAGTTTTGACAAAGTTGTGATATACAACGAAACGTTAACAATAATAAAGTTTTTCATATCATAAGAAGCCTGTTATTACTAAAAACATTCAAAATAAAATATCTTAAACAGGCAATAAATCAATTTTAAGAAATATATATATATATATATATATATATATATATATATATATATATATATATATATATATATATATATATATATATATATATATATATATAATGCCAAAATTACTTTTAAAAAACTGCCCTTGCGAAATTTTATGAATATGAATTTTATAATATAATTCTATATCACATAGGTACACATTTCAAGAGCTGGGAAAAATTTCATCATTTGGCAATTCACAAGTTTTTTTTTCTGAATAGCTATGATGATGTTTTGCTTATCCATTAAACATCATATTGTGATGGTAATTATACTATTTATTAGCGAAACTTCTCTTCTATTTTAACTCAATCATAAATTATAATTTAATCAATTTATGGATTAAAATAACTGATTTATAACATAATTTACCATCAAACAAATCTCACTTGCAAATTTTTTTGGAAGTGTATATTTGTTTTTATGTATTTCATCATTTACACCCAAGAACAGGTTTTGAATGTTTGCTTTTCTTCTACAATTAATCATCAGTTCGGATATCCAAATAATGCAGTATGGCCCTCCATTTACTAATCATTTATAGCATGTTTTGATATCACAGAATTTTCATCCTAAAAGGTCTGAAAGTTCCAAAAATTCATAAAAATTAAATATTACGTACTATTATTAAAACTGCAGAATAAAACTTAAATATTACACACTATTATTTAAACTGAAGAATATGAGATTAATAAAAAACTTTTTTAATATTTTAGGTTTCATACCTACTTTCCAGATACCACTTTTCCAAATATTCAAATATGTGGAATATAAATTCAAGGAAGTTACAGGATTCCTATTGTAGACTATTACAAAAACCATTGTGTTCTGTGTTCTGAAAATGAGATAATACATTAGAGGTATTATTGAGTGTTGTTTATGTAGTATATATATAGAGCGTTATTGAGAAGTTTAAATCATATCATGAATTATAAAAAGTACAAAAAATATTTACAGAAATTCACACAACCAGTAATCCATCAGGCTGTTATCCATAACCGATAATGCTATAACCATTAAGATGTTTTGATAAAATAGAGAAAGCTATAAGCATCCATCTTCAACCTATAAAAAAGAGACTCAAATGTAGGAATTTCACGTCATATTTAATGTTTGAAGGAATACTATTGTATTCAATATATGAGAATGCATTAAGACAAAAATATTTTGTGATCAAAAATAAAATATTCTGAAGGTGAAATTTAACTTATCATATAAAATAGTTCAAAATATTTCATTACGAAAATTTGCCAGAAAAAAATTGTGTAGAAACGAAGTACTGAAAAAGTTCCTTATAAAAATTAGAGTTTAGCCTATTTTATACAAAAAAAAAGAATTAAAAATAGATTCTATAATCTATTCAGAATTACATTGTTCGCCGATTCGTACAAAAATATAGAAAAATTTCCCCGTCAATAATACCCTTATTTTTTTCTTTTGCACCTTGAGTTTAAAAAAATTATAAACTCAATTATAACTTCAATATTCAACGTAAACATTCAACTAAATCACATGCCTAATATGACAGTAATCCATATAGTACTGTCAAACTTCATTATTATTTCTGTATGTTATTCTCGAAAAACCTTTGAAGTTATACCAATTTTGGATGAAACTCTATTTTCACTCTAAAATATGTGAAAATAATATTTAAAACATACTAGAATAGTCAAATGAATTACGATCAAGAGTCAATGTTAAAAAAAAATTGATGTTACTGTTCTATAAACATTACTGCAACCATTTTACAATATAAAAATAATGAATTTTAACAATTTGTACACCCAAGTTGGAAAGTTTTGTAAGAAATTTCCAAAATACTATAGGGATATTCTAAGACTGACAGTAAATAAAACAAATACATTCTAAAACCTAAGAATTAAATGCTATTAAACTATGCCAAGTGAGCTCTCTCCAATTTTTTTTTAGATAATAAATTTTCATGAAGTTTTGTGAGTAAGCTGGCCCAGAGTTACATTGTTCATAGGAATATGTTAATCTAGTATTAAATTTTATTGTTTTTCCAACTCAGTAATTAATTTAAGATGTTGAGTTGAGTATTTCTAAATAAATAAATTAATATTATTAGAATTGAACTTCATTAATGAACAAAGCAATAAATATTCAAATTCAAAAATAAATATTTCATTTGCATTTGAATTGAAAAAAAATTTGTTTATATGTCAGAAGAAAGTGATTACAACTGCAAGTACAGAACTTACAACCATACAGCAAATATAAATTCTCCAGAGTAACTTCCTCACTCTTAACCATCATTTAAGTCATCAAATAGATACTTTAAGGACTCGGTTATCATGACTATAGTTCCATTTATAACTTCATCAATATGTCTGCAACAAAAACATCAACACAATAGAATCAACTTAATAAGAACAAAGACATAACATAACAGTCAGACTTGCCATTCTGCAAAATAATAAAATTATTTAGAGTACTAATGTATAGATCCAATATTTTCATCTTACTCTGATAGAAAAATGAAAATTGTACAAATTGATTACTACAAGGAAAGCAATCACCTATTTCTATCTTCTGCATAAAAATCAGAATAAGGATAGTAAGGACAAGTTTGACTGCATTGTAGATTATTCGGTTAATACCAAACAATACCAAATTGATTTTTTCAGATTTATTTATCACCGTCAATTACAAAGAGAAATTTATAGTTTGCTTCACTATTGATATTATAAACATAAATCCACAACAAGTGACTTATTACTGATCTAAATTATTTCAATATTCAATCCTTGGCTATCCTTTGATGGTTTTACCTCTCTTTCATATCTTGTCCTGTATGAATGGGTGAGTAAGCGCGTTGTTTAGACTTATTCTTTTTGCTGGATCTATAGCTAGTGCTTTTTCCAAAAGATCCTTGAGCTGTGTTACTTTTCGTAGTTGGTCAGCAGGTAATGCTTGACTTCCAACCAACTCAGACTGGAGATCTCTTGTTGTTTTCACCACCGACAAAACTACGACCTTTTCCTAAAAATAAAAACCTTGTCAGAATAAACATTTGTTTCCCTTTGAAAACATTATTAGAAATTTTTGATACTAAAAACCATCAAAGAGTATTAAAGATATCATTAAACACTCACCCTCTCAGTGATCTTATCAATTTCATGGTAAAGGAAATTACAGTTAGAATCAAAGTGCTGCTCTTTGAACGCTCCTTTCCTTATGACTTTGTTAGGGAATTTGCCTTTCACATCCATGAAGAATCTTAGCATTTGATTATTTGATTTTCCAGAAAACAGTATTTTTCCTGTGTATAGCTCATATATAGTGCAGGCTGCAGACCACATATCAATTCCATATTCATATGGTATTCCAAGTATTATCTCTGGAGCCCTATAAAATCTTGAAACAAGATAAGGCGTAATCTCATTGTCATTTATGTGTGATGCTGAACCAAAATCACACAACTTTAAGACTAATTTGCTCTCATTCACAAGTATATTGTCTGGTTTTATGTCTGAAAAGGAAAACATCAAGAATTAGTTATTTATGCATATATATATATATATATATATATATATATATATATATATATATATATATATATATATATATATATATATATATATATATATATATATATATATATATATATATATATATATATATATATATATATATATGCATAAATAACATACACACGGGCCGTGTGTGGCTTCAAAACTTCCAAATGCATAGTATTCATTAAATTACAATTAATCAATTACTACAATTACTAACACACCTCAATTAATGATGGTTTGTTACTCTAAGAATATTATTTTTGAGTTAAAATAAAAACAGACAGGGAAGCTATCAAGAAAAAAAAATATATATATATATATATATATATATATATATATATATATATATATATATATATATATATATATATATAGCTATGTGATAGATTCAAATGCTAGCTATGTGCTAAAATTCAAATTAATCAAAAGAATTTTATAGTAGAGCTGTAAAGATAATGGAGACATCACATCGTACACATTCACATAGCCAGCTCTACTATAAAATTCTTTTGATTAATTTGAATTTTAGCACATAGCTAGCATTTGAATCTAGCACATAGCTAGCTCTATGATAACATTATTTGAATAATTTGAATTTTTCGAATGAATGTTTCTTATTATCTTTCCAAATATCACAAGAATATCAACAGATCAAGAAAAGCTTATGGAGTAATTCAGCCAGTTATATTTATCACATAAAGAATGATCGAGAACTGTATTACCATTAAGATTTGTGAACTTCATTTCACTTAATTATTCCACCAAATTATTCCATCTCTATTGAACTATAGTTTCGCCGACAACTAATTCTAGCTTTGGTGACTGATTACTGTTTCCAAGGTACTTACTTGAATGCCAGTATTGGACGGTATAAACTAAGTAGACATGTATGCCGCAGATAGAACAGGGCATACTTGGCACTACTAAAAGTATACCATTCCATCTTATATATCAGAAAATGTATATAATGCTCTACTTATCATTATCTGTCCATAATGTTATGCTATGGCCACAAGCGACAAGTGTTTCATTTATAAACTATCATTTTGATATTTGATCTCAAACTTTCAGACTCATGCAGAAGAGTGTGATTGATAATGATATTCTCACACTTACCTTAATTTATATACTCCAATGTGCAACATGTGAATTCAAGCATAAAGAGAAATGTTCGTCTTTAAATGTCACCCAAATGCAATTCAACTTCAACATTCAAATATCCATGGCCATCAGCCAGAAGTTCTATGCTTTGGTGACGCCAAATATTATTATTTTTATATTATACTGTTATAGTATACATAAACATATAGATGTTTAAGATTTTAAGGTTTTTTAAGTGGGAAATTCAAATTGGAAATGAAAATATTGAATTATCTAATATCATATAGCATGACTTCTATGGATAAATTGAATTTTAAAATTTTAATATACAACTATTATACTAAGATTAAAATGAGTTTATGACTTGAAGGTCTCTTGACAATTTGTAAACACCATTATAGTTATGAGGAATAACCTTATCTAATAATCTAAATCTGATTTTTGTGTTTATGCACATAAATATGATCAAATTCACAGGCCACCTGGAATGCACTGCAGATCTGTTCACTCAAGAGGTTAAGTAATTACAGTTTGGAGAATTTACTTCACCACTTGAAAAGTATTTAAATGGATCTTCATAAAATAATTGAAGTATTCTTTCATAAAAAAAGTATTGTCTTTACTTACCAGCATGAAGGATGCCTGTTTTTTTCAATAATTTTAGGGCGAGAAGTAATTGCTGTGTATAACTTCTGACTGCTTTCACATGTAGCCCTACATCTTTTCCATATTTTTTCAGCACTTCTCTCAAATTCATAGCTAATGGCTCAAAAACCATACATAAATGTTGTTTGTGAAAAAAATGCCTAATTAATCTTAAACAATGCAGTTTGTCTTCAGGATCAGCATCATTCAACTTTTTCAATATTTCCAGTTCCTTCAAACCAGTTTTGTGCCTAAAAATAGTTGATGTATAAATATTAATGATATTTGCTCTAATGATTAATATTTTATAATTAATACACAGAATTTAAAACATACATAATTTCATTATTTCTTATAATTTTTACTGCAACATCCTGATTTCCTCTTGCTTGATCTCTTGCTCGAATGACATTACTAAAAACACCTTGACCGGTATATCCATAAACCATATATCGGTTATCTAATATTTCACTTATTCTAACTCTATAATATCCCTCTGCATCATCCCAATTATCAGTTAATGCAGGATTTTCTGCTCCTGATCCCTTTGCTACAATTGTATTAGGAGACTGAAATAAAAAATTCATTATTATAGATTCATTTACTTCATATTATTATATATTCATTATTTATTATTTATTAATAAAGTTGATTGATTGTTCACTGATTTCTTTGGTAAACATTGTTGAACTCATTTAAAAGACTCATTTTAAATGGGTTAACACCTCAAAACAATTGTCAAGCAACTAATATAATTTATCTGAAACCAAGTCAAGTGTTTTTTATACAATATAATATATGAAAACCCAGAACTTATTTCCTTCGGTTAATGCAATATCATACTACATAAATGTCAGAGCCTTTTTTTCTACTTACTGCATTTGTTTTAAAGCTTTCTTGCTCAGCAAACATATCCCAATCCATTTTCTTAGCAACAACATCCTTTTTGCTTTCTTCAGATGTCATCAATTTCATATTTGGCAGCAAAGGAGGTGTAAGAGATTCTTCACTGTGAATAATAATTGACTTTTCTTGCTGTTTTGACTCTTCTGTGCTAACTGGGAGTGCCTTTTCTTCTCTTTGTTGATTTTTAATCTCGTCAGCCAATTTTGAAGATGGAGCGCATGAAACTCTAGTAGATGCTTCATGTGAATGAACATTACTTCCAAGTCTCTGTATAACATAAAATAAAATGAATATATTTTATATGAATATAATATAATATATATGATATATATATATATATATATATATATATATATATATATATATATATATATATATATATATATATATATATATATATATATATATATATATATATATATATATATATATATATATATATATATATATATATATATATATATATATATATATATATATATATATATATATATATATATATATATATATATATATATATATATATATATATATATATATATATATATATATATATAGTTTCAAGATTTACGGATCATTCACACTAGTAAATACTGAGAGTCTTAATCGAAATAATGAAATATTTCAAATAAAACTCTTAGGGGTCAGGTTTAGGTTGTCAACGAGAGCGAAACTATCACTTTCGAAGGTGAATATTAAGTGCGCTTCGAAAAAATCATCGATCTTGCTGAATAATAGGATACAATTGTTTCATCATTATTATGAATCATCTGTATTTAATCACTTAATCAAGAATCGATGACTTTCAAAACACCCACAGGTCCTAGATCAGAATGAGGGGAATAACAGTTTGTGAAACTTCACTCTATCGAAGAAAAAACGATTAAACTCTCCCTAGCGTTCTAGATTCCTACTCATTGCAACATTAGTGCGAGTAGGTGAGGCTTTGTGGACATTTCATTCAAACACCACAGAAATCTGCCTGCAATGTGCAATAGACAATTAGTAGAGAGCTCCCTGAAAGTTTTATTTGAAATATTTCGATATTTTGATTAAGAGTCTTAGTATTTACACTATATATATATATATATATATATATATATATATATATATATATATATATATATATATATATATATATATATATATGACCGTTTTTAATAGTGTTGGCGTTTCCTTGATGTAAATCCACTATAAAAGAATATAAACTTAAATTCAAACACTTGAACTTATGATTTACATTTTATTCACCACATAGCATGACGCGTTTCTATTATTCTGGAAGCATCTGAAGTTGTCGTTTGTAACGACGAAACGTGTCATGCTATGTAGTGAATAAAGTGTAAATCATAAGTTCCTGTGTTGGAATTTAAGTTTATATTCAATTATATGACAATTTTTGAATAAAACATTTTACATTCATATATTTGAGAATTTGACTGAAAATAACGTTGATTGAGCTAAAAATCATACAATTAGGTGAGAATTACTGAATATTTATTTCTTCATGTAGTAATATTTAAAGTAATGAAACAATATTTAGAATTTATTTTAGTTCATGTGACGGAATGGATGGGAACAAATTCACTACATCAAATGAAATCTAAACTAAGTGAAATTAAACTAAAAAGAATAGTCAAAGAAATTTTACTTTGAACAATTCCCTATCTTCTACTTACATAGATGAAGTCATGTTAGCCGTTTATTTATGCATCAAACAAAGTTATTTCAAATTTAATGAAGAGATCTATCAACAAACAGACGGTTTACCCATGGGTTCTGCGTTACTGAGCGAGATTTTCATGACGCATTTCGAAAAGACCTTATTCAATTCAAACAATAGTTTAACCAACAATGTATTTTTCTGAAGAAGCTATGTCGACGATATATTTTGTATATGGACTGGTACAGATATGCAATTAACTTTTGAAATCTTGAAATCTTTTTGAAATTTTTGAATTCAATCTATCCTTTCAATTTATTTCACTCTGGAATCGGAAATCAATCAAGTTATTAGCTTTTTGGAGTTACATATAAGTCGTTCCCTTCATTCCCTAGTTTTTGACATTTACAGAAAACCAACTTATCCAGACATACTCAAGTTGTCAGTCGCAAAAAATAAAAATTAATGCCTTTCATTCATCACTACATAGTATAAAGCAACGTCGCTTTTTCTGTCCCTTTGTCCCTTTGTACGCTTTAATCTTTGAAACTACGCAACGGATTTTGATGCGGTTTTTTTTAATAGATAGAGTGATTCAAGAGGAAGGTTTATATGTATAATAACATCCACTCAATAGTGGAGAAGTACTGTTATTTTTGAGGTTTCTAATGTGATGTCGTAAATAATTACATTTTTTCCGCTTACATTGCAAACGCAGGCTGAACCCTATGAGTTTTATCAAAATAATGTACTAAGTATTGTACACATTGAAAAGGTCTACAGAAAAGTCCGTGATGGTATATGTCTATCTCTATGGATAACCCACAATAACTTCTTTTTGTCATTTACTTTTTGCGACAAATAATGGCTAATTTTCGAAGCGATTTTAACCCATACAGCATTTTAATCCTTAACCAATTAAATACCTTGAATACATTGTTCATTTAATATAGATATATATGGCCCTTTACACCGTATGATTTAAGTGAATATTTTCGAAGATATTACAGATTTAAAAATTGCGTGGGCGTAGCGTTTGCGGCGTGCGAAGCCGGGGCGGGTTGCTAGTTAGTTCATAAATTACTTCCGCTTCCATTGTCTGCTGACAATTTTAGAAGTTTGTATAATAAAAACAATTGCTATTAACAATGGTTATAAACCCTTCTTTATTGATAAACTAATCAAAAGTAAACAGAGAAAGATAATATCACAAATAATTTTTCCTATTCACTTAGAAAAACAAAAAAAATATATTTCATTCAATTAATTATATACCTAATTTGAGCAATAAAACTAGTAGATGATTACATAAAAATAATGTGAATACAAAAGAATTTGGGTTCATTGTTGGTAAATAACAAGGACAAACTTGACTTATTTTCGAGAATTGGCGTTTATAGAATATTTTGCAGTGAATGTGATAGTTTTTAAATAGGTCAAACTGGACGTTCTATACAAAAAAAGAATCGATGAACATAAAAGATCAATACTGTTGAATAAACCTAATATGGGTTTTTCTGAACACTGCACTAAACATAACAATTTCTTAGATCCCAGGAAGACCGAAATAGTACACTCAGGTAGTAAGGCAAAAGATTAGATATCCTTGAAGTCTTGGAAATTTCGATAGCCAAAAAGAAGAATTTACCTATTTGTAACAATCAGGTGGACTTTTTCGTGAAACCAGTTTTAAATTCTGTGGTTTAGGATATATAAGTGAAAGTTGTATATTTTGAAATTCAGTAATATTGTATAATCTTGATAATGGGTAAACCACCCAAAACATATGTAGAGTTTTTAATATATTCAGTGAAACTTAAGTCAAGTGTGTTAACTTTTAATTCTATAGTTTTTAACATAATGTTTCACTGAGAGATAAGCGAAACCTCCGTGTCATTTAATTTAATTTACTAAAGAATCAGAGAATAGTTGTGGACCACGATTAAACTAAATTAACTTTAATGAGGTCACATATTTATTTTGTTTAAAACAATTCTATGAAAATAATTCTTACTCAATAAAGAAACACTAATGTGCATCACTCAACTCACCTTCAATAGTTCCTCCCTTTCCTTCCTTCTTTTTTCTATAACCTGTTCTTCGTCTTCCTCCTCTTCATTAAAATCAAGCTCTACATCAGAATCACTAGATTCACTTTGGTTGTTCTTCATTCCTTCACTGAGGGAATCTTTGAACTTATCAAGTTTTTCCGATTTTCTAGATCTACTGCCATTTTTATCTTGACGATCTCTATTTTTATCACAACCATTTCTTGACCTTGAAATTGAACTTCTTGAACGATCCCTTGCTGAAGAACTGAGATCCCTTGAGTTTCTCAAATGTCTTGTTCGATAATCTTCATATCGATATCTATGATCATGATGACTATGCAATCTATCCCTTGAATTTAAATCACTATCTTTCCTTGACAGTGGTAATTTTCGCTCCCTTTCTTCCCTTTTTTCTCTACGTTTCTCTCTGTCTCTATAATCTTTGTCCCTATTAATTCTATCATTGCTAGGTCTTTTTTCTTTTCTATCATATTTAGATTTCAAAACTTTAGGTTCAACAACTGACCTCTCTCTATTGAGAGGATGTATTTTTTTCTTCGAGTCTGACCATACTGGCGCTTCATTGCTTGAATCATCTAATAAAATTACTTCATCCACCAGTTTCGTTAAACCTTCTTTACTTTTATCTAAATTTCCATTATTTTCTAGTTCAGCTTTTGCAATTTCCAGCTGCAATAATTCTTTCTGTTTCATCAACTCCTCTAAATCCATATCTGCCTCAATTACATCTACATCTATAGCATCACTATCACAATCTACTTCAGGTATATCATCGCTTTCAGAAGAAATAATTTCTAATGAATGTGTGTTAGATAGTTGATGAGTGAGATCTTTAACAACAGAAATAGGATCTAAACTTTTTTTTGCATCTAATTTAATGGTATGACTAACACTTTCATTTAACTTAAGGCCTGATTTTGGTGAGGATGGAGGAGTATAGCCACTAGCAAATCTATCATTTGAGGTACTTGTCTCAACCTTCATTTTCATATCCACTGAATGTTTACTCCTGTGTTTTTTATGTTTCTTGTGTTTTTTTATTTTTTCAGAACTATGCTTCTTATGTTTATGTTTATGGTCTTTTTTATTTTTCTTGTTCAAAGACTCGTTGGAATTTGACATTTTTGATTTACTTTCTTCCTTTCTGTAAACATGAAAAATATTCACTAAAAATCTTTAAGAGAAATTTAAAAAAGTAGTTAACTCACACTAACTCCATAGTAGGCATTTCCTAAACTACACTTAGAAAACTACACCTAGCATACACTTCTTTTATTAAGGTAAAATGTTTTATTTGTTTTATGCTGATATCATTTGTATGGCACACTTTTTAATCTTTTTCGTTCACGTCACAAAAGTAAAAACGTAAATGCCAAGAATTATCGTGAAGTTCTTGCACACTTATAATTGACTTCGTTATACACTAATGTTTTTGATAATTATTGAAGACGCTCTTGATTATATCCAATTGTGAAGATATGGAATTATAAATTCAATAATATAAAGCTTAGAATGTTACGGTAGAACAATAATAAATCTGTGTTCTATAATGCTCGATAACCAAAATTAAGGTGACAACCACAGAAAACAATGACATTGACGCCACAGAAAGTAGAACAAAATGTTGCTAACAACTTGATACAGAAGAATCACAGATATAGTTCATAGCATATAAAATTATTAAATAGAGAAAACAAAGGTTTAAATTAAATTTTCATTACAAATTAATAAATTTATAGTTTTTATACCGTTCTTTAATTAAATTGTTTTCTATGTTCTAGTGTAATTTCAGTTTGTAGGGAAATTGTCATTTGATGTGTTACGAATTATGGGTTTCGACGGATGATTTCCAATAACTAACTTTTAACAATCAATAAAATTCCTTTATTTACAAACTGAAAATAAACACAACAAATGTCAATATCGCTTATGTCACACTTATGTCTATTTCAATGTACTCTAGATAACTATTGTTACATATTATTCTATGAGTGGAAATATTCAACAACACTAGTATTTTTGACTTATATTTATCCTCATTTGCAAAGAACCAACTATTCCACACATGAGTCACTTGTTCTCGAGTGAAGACTGAAACGAGAGTCACAGAGGATGTTTGATCTCCTGATCATCGAAAATGAACCAACGAGAGGGTCTCTCTGGTCACAGCCTAACTCTACTTACTACTAAGTAGAGTTAGGCTGTGCTCTGGTCGTGCCAACGACGGTACTCAACAGTCTCATCATTTCTCAAAACATCCTTGAACCATAGAGGCGGCTTGAGAGCAAATCTGTAACAGATGGAAGAAGACACAACCTAACTTTACTTACAAGCCATGAACATAGAATTGGCAACGTTGAATCCGACCACAGCCTAACTCAACTTACGTAAGTAGAGTTAGGCTGTGGCTGTGATCCGACCATTCGATCGATATTCGAACAACAGGATAGCTTCACGTAATATTTCGCTTTTCACAACATTTTCCAGCTTAATGGTACGTAATATAAAAAAAATAGTGTTAACAACAATTGTATATCATACAATTATCTATAGAATTCTTATTTATACATTTTTTTTTCTAAGAGTAACGCCTAACAGTTATATTACACCTAAAAACATTTATTAGCTTGTAAATATGAAGTTTGAACAACTTGAATATTTTATTGAAATATATGTTAGCTATACTCCAACTATCACTTTAAGATTTAAACATTTTGAATAATAAAACAGGAAACATACAATTAGGTGGTTTCGAAAATTGCACAAGATATTAACAAATATTCCAATTCAATATTGCATAGGTTGGAAGGACTATAAATTGCTAGTATCTAATATAATTGTTTGAAGGTACTCTTAATTTGGTTAAAAATCGATTTTTATTCTGACATTTGATATTTATAACGAGAAAGCAAATTTTTCAGTTGAGACCATCAATTAATTTCAATTGTATTGGTAAAACCCATTTCAAATCATTAACAGTTTATTGTTATTAATAAAAACATTAACATGTATGTCTATATATATATATATATATATATCTATATATATATATATATATATATATATATATATATATATATATATATATATATATATATATATATATATATATATATAATCATATTATTTTGGGTATGGAAACTTTTGAGCTATAGTTCCTATGAAATCTAGTCAGTTTCTCAAAATAATTCAGGAGAATGCCTTTCAAAATGCCTGCCTATTCTGAATATATATGTTGAACCTGAAGTATATTAGATTTTAACTAGAAGCCAAATTATTATTATAATAAATTTTCTCAAATTGTAACATACCTTTCCAAAGTAATACCTCAAGAAATTCATGAAAATTTTAAGCAATGAAGGCAAAACTTAATCTAGAGGAATTTCAATGGAATTGTGGTGATGCGATGAAGTTTATATTAAAATTATAGATCGTAGAGTAGGTTCCGAAGTAATGAAAAATACTCAAATTTTGCGAATCATCTATTACAACATAATTATTCGTTCTGAATATGAATTTCCTGCCTCCGTGGCTTAATCGGGAAAACACTCTACTATGGTGTGGTAGGATTTCGGATTCTAGCCCCAGCGAAGGCATGGGTGTGAGTGATTCTCTATGTGTTAAGTAGTTTCATGATTATAATGTTGGTTAATGTACACTGAGTACAAGCCCATTGACCGTTCGAAAACTAAAATAAATTTTGTATGAATCCAGAGTCAAAATTCGAAGAATGATCTACCTGGTAGTTACAGTAAAGGTCATTAATAAAATTAAATTTGAGATATGTCTTTTTGTTTATATATATATATATATATATATATATATATATATATATATATATATATATATATATATATATATATATATAATAAAAAGCTTGAACAATTGAAAAGCAATAATTTAATAAATTTTTGTTTCAAGTATTATTTAAAATATAGAATTATATATATATATATTTATATATATATATATATATATATATATATATATATATATATATATATATATATTCTTCATTCTATATTTAATAAATAATACTTGACTTAGTTTCACAAAAATTTTATTAAATTATTGCTTTTCAATTGTTTCCGGTCGTTAAAATTTCAAAATCTCAATTTCAAAAACTAGGGATGATCGATATTAAAAAAACATCGATGTCATAATCGAAAGCCTAACATCGATGTTCGATATTTATCGAATACCGAACATCGATCATCATCGAGCATCCCCATTGAACACTAGTTATTTTTACTAATATATTTTTCATATTAACCTGCTATAGACGCCTGGTGGAAGAGAGAAAAAAAGAGTTGGTTTAACGAAAGTAATGGCGATAAACTGAAGATGTTTAGAAGAAGAGAAGATGCGATAGAACTGTTGATCATTCATTATTGGCTTTTTAATTTGGTGCAAATCAAAAATTTCCAATTGTTTTAGAAGATTCAGAATTTTCCTTTCATTTATGTGTGGTTGACTCAGTCTTGAAAATGAGCTCACGCTCGAAACATGTTGACAAATTCATGTTGTTAAATATAATCGTGAAACATTAAGCCAAGAGTTTAATTTAATACAAAAATTAATATGCCAAGTCACTACTGTGTGCCTGGATGCAAGTCGAAAAAAAAACTTACCTCGAGTCTGGCGAACCGGCAGTTTCTGTTTTCCAAAATATGAAAATCTAATGAATCAATGGCAAAAAAATATTTTTAGGGCGTCACTGACCCCCACAAAATATTCTGTAGTTTGTACCAAGCAATTTCCAGAGGATGCTCTTATTAGAAAAGGTATTTATCGCTTGCGAGATGGGTCAACAAAGGTAATACCCGCTAAAGTTAAACTGAATTTGAATGGAGTGCCATGTATTTTTCCTAATTTACCCTGCTACTTATCAAATACATTCAAAGAAAAGAACCCGAAGATTGAAGGAACCTTGTGAGCAAGCAATTTAATGAAGCCTTTGAAAATTCAGATTTAATTTGTAATTTTGTTGATTTAACATCCAATTGTAAAAATAAGATTTTAATATGTAAATCTTGGAATATAAAATTTTTTGAGAATTATAGCATGTTTTTCAAAACTCCTTAAATTTTCCTTGATCGAATTATTTTGAATTGATTGAAGCTTGATTAAATTTTTAAAAACAAATGCAACCGAATGATCACAATATACAGTATATAAATATATACTGACATATATATATATATATATATATATATATATATATATATATATATATATATATATATATATATATAAACAATAATATAACTATACTTATTTTTAGTACTAATTTAAATGATCTTGTATTATATGTGTTCGAAAACGTACTTTGATTGTTAAATGTTATCAGATATTTCATTAAGGATAAGGAATTTATATACATTCAACTTTATTTTTTTACATATATTGATAAAATATTTTGATATCAACATATTAATACAAAACGCACAGGAATTATTTAACTTAATAAATATAGTAGTAAATACTGAGACTATAGTAAATACAGTATAAAAAATATAGTAGTAAATACAGTATAAAAAATATAGTAGTAAATATAGTATAAAAAATATAGTAGTAAATACTGAGACTATTAATAAAAATATCGAAATATTTCAAATAGAAAATAGAAACTCAGAGAGCTGTCTAACAAATGTTGTCAACGGGAACGAACCTATCACTTTCGAGAGTGAATATTAAGAGCGCTTCGAAAAAATCATCGATCTTGCTACCCAATCCCCACGCCCAACGGGGCGTGACATGGTTCGATTAGGCTTGGGACCATTCTTACACATTGCAAACAAATTTCTGTGTTTTTCGAGTGAAATGTCCACAAAGCCTCACGAACTCGCACTAATGTTGTCATGAGTACGAATCTAGAACGCTCCCCTTTTTTTCTTTTTCCCCTTTTTAGTCGTTGCTCCCCTCATTCGGATCTAGGACGTGTGGGCGTTTTGAAAGTCATACATTCTTGATTGATTGATTAAATACGGACTGATGATTCACAATAATGATGAAACAATTGTATCGTATTATCATTCAACAAGATCCATGATTTTTTCGATGGAAAGTGATAGGTTCGTTCTCGTTGACAACGTTGTGTAGACAGCTCCCTAGGAGTTTCATTTGAAGTATTTCGATTAAGAGTCTCAGTATATATATATATATATATATATATATATATATATATATATATATATATATATATATATATATATATATATATATATATATATATAATAATTTAATTTAGTGGGAGTTGCAGCAGGATAGTTTAGTTATACTCTTTTTTCTATACTCAAGCTTTCGAGAACTTTATTTTCTCTTCATCAGGAGAACTACAATAATGGAAATATACATATAATAATAGTTTATTAACCTATTTTTAGAACTTACGAAGTTGAGGATGCAACCGAGGATGTTTTGAGTAATTAATACACATATATAAGATAATGATGGACAAAAAATCGTATGTATATTTCTCATTATTGTAGTTCTCATGATGAAGAGAAAATAAAGTTCTCGAAAGCTTGAGTATAGAAAAAAGAGTATAACTAAACTACCCTGCTGCAACTCCCACTAAATTAAATTATTGTGCATACAAGTCAGCAAATAATATCAATTGATATTTTATATATATATATATATATATATATATATATATATATATATATATATATATATATATTGATATAATTGAGGCACACTCTACAACTAACTATACTATAAAGATATGAAATTATAAAATAAAAGTAATGAATACCAAAAAACCATAGGGGAAGGGGAGGTACAATGATGCAAGGGTAACGTGACCATACATCCCGCTTTCAGGCAGTCTGTCCCGGTGTATCCCGCGAGGCCGAAATTGTCCCGCTTTTGCAAACAGACCAAACGATAATTTGAAACGTAATTTTCTCGTCGGAATTACGTTGCCCGGCGCTCCGTGTCGGAAGACAAATTACGAAACACCGGGTCACCTGCCGAGTGACACGCTATAGGTTTATTTATCGCGTGCGTGCATGACAGATAAACCCTTCCACCCGCGCTTACTCGATGTTAATTCAAGGACTGCGTGCAATGTTTTGGTTCAAATCGGACGAAAATAGGCTTACGTAACGTGGTGATTTGTAACAAAACAATAATGTCAAAACGCAAGTCTTCCTTTAATATTACTTTGCAACAGAAGTATCCATTTATAATAAAAAGAAACGATGATACTGCAGACGTAACGTGTGAAAAGTGTCATACTGATTTCAGTGTTGCACTTGGTGGTGCCAGTGAAAAACATTAAAATCAGAAAAAACAGGCTAGCCGATCAAGCCGCTGCTTCAAGCTCGTCAATACTTAGTTTTTTCAAGAAAACCCATTCGCCGACTTCCAAGGATTTAGATATAGCTGCAGCTGAGGGTACGTGGGCGTTTCACACCATGCAACATAATCACAGTTTTCGTTGAAATGACTGTTCTTCTCCTTCAATTCAAGCATGTTTTGAGCAAAAATTTAGATGTGCACGTAAAAAGTCTGGAGCTATTGTAAAATTATGGCAACCGAAGATTTAAAAGAGCATTTACGCAAAGCCAACTACATAACTTTATTAACGGATGCTCCAAATCATGGCTCAGTCAAATTATTCCCAGTTTTGATTCGCTATTTTTAACCAAACGAAGGCGCGAAAGTAAAAGTTTTAGAGTTTCGGGAGCAGCCAGGCGAAACATCCGATATTATTGTCGATTATTTGAGAGAATTACTGTCTTTCAATGACGTGAATCAAAAATTTGTTGCGTTTTGTGGAGATAACACGAACTGCAACTTCGGGGGAAAGAATAGGAAAGGAAGCAATAATGTTTACTCAAAGGTGAACAAATCACTCGGCAGACAGTTTATTGGAATTGGATGTAGATCCCACTTAGTCCACAACGCGATCAAATCTGCAGTTGATTGTCTTCCTGCCGACTTCGTGAGTATCATAGTGAAAATTTACTCATTTTTGTACATTAACAGCGTTCGAGTAGAAGCTTTGAAAGACTTTTGTAATTATACCGAGACAGTGTATCACAAACTGTAAATACAAGGTAGCTTGCGTTAATGCGCGCGCTTGAGAGAGTTATAAAAATGTTTCAACCTTTGAAAAACTATTTTCCGAGTACCGACAAATGCTCAAATATGCAAGCACCGACCTTTCATAAAGTTGTGTTGAAAATCGAAGCGCAAAATGTGTAGGCTATAGAGTCTGCCAAGGAAATTAATCGTCTCCGAGATAACCTGGCATCAAAAGAGAATATGATTTTCCTTCCCAACACGGTCCGTAATCTGTTGGTAAAATTACAAGAGAAGCTGCTGTTGACCAGCAGAATGTAGACTGCGGCGGCTGAGTTTTATAAAACAAGCAAAGAATACTTGAAGCAGTGTTGTCAATTCAACACAGAACTAGAAGTGCTTGAATGGGCAAATTTAACAAGTGCCTACGTAGGAAGCGGCACAGAAAGTGCCGGATTTACTAATCACGCAAGGACTTATTAGCACAAGATGCAAAAGTCTTTGACGTGTTTTCACTTATTTTAAACTTTGCTACAGATGAAAAAATCTCTGGCTGAAATGCCGAAAATGTTTCTACTGAAAATCGTTGGGTCCATTTATTTCAGCACTTTCGTACAATAATATAAATTTAACAAACTTTTCCACGATTATTGAATACGTTATGTGTCTGCCTGGAAGTAACGCACCTGTGGAAAGTTTTTTCTCAAATGAACAAAATATGGACAAGTGACAAAACAGTTGAGTGTCGCAGTAATGAAAGCTATTTTGATTACAAAGATAAATATAAATATATCATGTACTGAGTTTTACACTTATCTAACAACAAGACCCGATATTTTACAACAAATTTGTTCAGTCGATAAATATCAAAATACGAACTAGAATTCACGTCACTACTGATTTACTTTGATTATTTTGAGTTATTCTATTTTCCATAATAAAAGAAACTTGTAAAACACTAAAAACTTTTTTATTATTACTTAATTAAGCAGATGTCCCGCTCTGACAAAAAATAAATGGTCACGTTATGCAAGGAGGACATAGATACACAAGCATTTGCGAATAATCGATTGAATGTATTTGAGTGTTGCCATCTCTTAAACGTTCATAGAAATGTGTGATTCCATCCTATTCGTTCGCCCCGACAGCCAGTCACCCATTGGCGCTCTACAAGTCGTAACGAGTTTCGATTGGAGCAAACTAAAAAAAAGACGTTAAATGTAAAAGTGTTTTTCCGGTTTTTTCTACAAATCTTGTGAGGATTTACATATAGCAAAGCTAAGTACACCTAATATTAAGAATTCAGTATTTTATTAAAAATCATTTAGTTGGTTTCTTTTATATAATTTGAATTTTGAAAAAAATCTTTTGGGGCACTTAGATACAGCGAAGTACATTGATACACATCAATATGCCCCCATTATTGGATAATATCATCCCCCATAAAAATTGTAAAATATTTTGAATTTAAATTACATTTGTATTTTATTTTGTCATCAGAAAATGGTGCGCACGTACAAGCTCAAGACTGAACGATGTAGTTTAGATGAAGAGAGGATCAAGACCGCCGTATCTGAAGTTACTTTTAAGGTAGTACCTGGCGAGCAAGAGAAACTTTTTTCAGAATATTTGACTTGCAGCAAAATGCATTATGGGTTATCCGTGCAGCAACTTTTAACATTAGCTTACGAGTATGCAGAATATTTGGGATACAAATATCCAGAACTATGGAAAAAAAGATATACGTGCCGGGAAAGATTGGTCAGCAGGATTTAGAAACAGGAATCAGGAGCTCTGCCTAGGAAAGCCTGAAAATACGAGCGCCGCAAGAATAATTTTGCATTTAATAAGATTGCAGTGGCTGAATTCTTTGATCATTTTAAGCGTGTAATGTTACGCTATAAATTTACTCCTGAATGTATAATCAATTTAGATGAAACAGGTGTTAATACAACGCCAGAAGTTTTGGCTGAAAAAAAACAAAGGCAAATAGGACAAATTGTGTCAGCTGAACGTGGAGAACTAGTAACGTTTTGTATAGTCACAGCAACAGGTGCGGCTCTTCCTCCTGTTTATATTTTTCCTCGGGTTCATTTCAAAGATCCGTTTTTAAATGGGGCTGCCCAATGCAGTCTTGGTTTGGCAAACAGGATCGGCTGGATGACAGCTGAATTGTATATTCAAGTTCTTCAACACATGCAACGACAAACTTGACGACTAAAGATAACTCAATCCTAATTATTTGTGACAACCACGAGTCACATATTTCTATTGAAGCTATCAACTATTGCCGTGACAATGGGATTATCTATCTTTCTTTGCCACATCACACAAATTACAACCACTGAATGCCAGTGTTTTTGGTCCATTAAAGTAAACTGAAACCGCATTTAATGATTGGCACAATCGAAATATAAGTAAGATTATCTATATATATATATATATATATATATATATATATATATATATATATATATATATATATATATATATATATATATATATATATATATATATATATATATATATATATATATATATATATATATATATATATATATATATATATATATATATATATATATATATATATATATATATATATATATATATATATATATATATATATATATATATATATATATATATATATATATATATATATATATATATATATATATATATAACATTGCTGAACTTTCAAAATCTGCCCTTTTGGAGTCCTAGAACATCACAAGCGGCTTTTCGAAGCCATGTATTTCGCCATTTAACAGACTTGCATTCGGGGATGATTTTGCACCTATAGAAATTTTCAGTGAGAGTTCTCAAGAGTAAGAAAATAATCAGCAAGAAGAGAGACAGGAAGTAGATTTGTTGTTCCACCTCTCAACGTTTCACTGCTTTCAAAGGCTCGACCAAGCTACTAGACTAATAATAACACAATGTCTCCAACTGCTGTACGACCATATCTAAAAAACGCTTTGAAAGAAGAGACATCTAGAAACGGAAGAGAAAAAGGGAAATCCAGGGTTAATACTGACACACCAGAAAAAATCGGTTAAAAACATTACATGAAGAAAAATACAGAAAACGAGAAAAAGGAGCTGAAAAAAGTAAGACATTTATTGGGACTTACAGAAACTAAAAAACCTAAAAAGAAAAAGTCTGTCTTCGTTTGAAGCCAATGTCAGATTCGGATTCCAGTGAGAGTGAGTTACTGAAAGTAAGTGATGTTAATGATGATGAAGAGCCAGACGATGGAGGTGAAAAGTTTATTATTTCTAATCCTGAAAATATAAATTTCCTTCTTATCAAATTTGAAGAGAAGAAATCTGTAGTTCACTATGTAGCGAAACTTATTTCTATATACAGTTTGAATGAATACGAAGTGTTATATCTTAGAAAAAATCCAAGGTCTTATATTTTTGTTTTTCCTGAGGTAGAAGACCAAGCAATGGTTGATTTTTGAGATGTTGTTTTACACTTGCCAAAACCAAATTGTACGTAGGGCACAGCTCAAACATCTTCTATGCATACTTTTTCAGTTGATTTAAGTGCATACAATATATAAGTAGCAATACAATCATTCTTAATAATGTTACTCAAGTTTAATGCTTTTTTAACGTATTACTGTTTTTTCAATTATTTTAGTTTTGCTTTCTGAGACTTATTTTTTCAAATGAAAGGATAGTTTGTTATGAAGAATTCAGATATTCTTAATTGTTAATTTGGTTAAGTTTCAAGTATTTTGTGAGACTGATTACAATATTTTCACAATAATAAAGTATTATTTTCATAAAAGTGTTATAATTGAACCAATTTCATACGATCCCCATTTTGTATCAAAGTGCTCCAAGTGATGTATCTAAGTGTCCCGTTAGTGGGGCAGAATTACTCAAAAGCCATTTTTCACAAAACACGTGGTAATCATTTTCTTTTACTACTTAAACTGTTTTTATCCATGGCATTATAATATTCATACATTTCGCTAAATATTGACTTGAAAATTAATCAAAAATATGGCATTTATTCAGATATTATTTGATTTTCAATTTTTCTGCACCAATCTACCCCACTTCTCCCATAAGAAAAAGAAAATTTAAATTTCGCTTACATTACAAGATAATGCAGCTAAGGCCATTGACGCTTCTTTCTCCATAAGCTGCAAATGATTTTCATAATCGTTTGATGTTTTCTTCTTTCCTTTCCTCCTTTTTTTACTTTTTTTATTGAAAATACTGTAACTAGTATATTTATTGGAGGATTTCGATTTATTACTTGTGTTATCTTCATCAGACTCTAGAGCAGATCCACTTAAATAATTAATAAATTTCGTTGTGTAACGACTGATTAAACCTTTGTCATCATTTCTTTTGTGTATATTGTCTTGAGAACTCTGAAAGCTGGGATTATTGTATATATGTTCTGAGTTTCTTGAAAGATTCTGAGAAAGATATAATGCTTCAATTTTTGCACCAGTATGTTTCAACTTGAATAATTCATTAACACTTGCTTTTACAGCTTCTGGTGTCAATATGCTAGTTCCGTCATGAATCTTCATATTCAAGGCATTATCAAATATTTTTTTTGCTTCGTCATATTCTTTTTGACACTTTAGCAAATATAATATGTTGTCCTTATCTGCGAACTCTCCATTAGATTTTTCCCTAAATAAGGACAAAAATGTGATATAAATAAAAAGCACAATAAAAATGAAATAAAAAATATGGAATCAAATTTTCGAGAGTTTGCATAACATATATTAATATATATTACCAGTTCAACAGAAAACGCATTTTTCGTAATAAGCTTCCTATTTAACCCGGCGCCTGCTAGGTTGGGTCATAATGACCCGTGATGTTTTTAAATGCGGGTATTTAAAAAAAATAATAGTGTAACGTTACCAGGCTTCTCAGTAGCTGCAGTTAGTGCACCACTTTTTTCCTTTCTTATGTCAACTTAGACGGTGTGCGACTGCACAGGAAGATAGACGCGGTCAAACGAGAAAAAGGTAAATATGACCCAACTCGACATACACTCAATGATACCATTTCGTGCCAATTACGTTGAGTGCATTATTGGATTATTTCGTTTATCTATTTGTGCCATCATTACGTATTTCATTATATTTTGTTATTTTTATGTTTTATTTGAATAATGGATAAAGAGGAACGCCAAACTGTTAAAACTGTTAGAAGAAAGGCACTCGGAAGAAGGAGAAAATTCTTCGAAAAACGAAGAAGATGATCACGTTCTCAAGAGAGTGATGCAGAGCAAGAGGCATCAGACAATGATGATGATGATATACCTTTGAGTGGCATCCAACGTCAAATGTATTCCTCCGTACGCAGATCTAATCAGCACAATTCATCGGATGCAGAAACATCGGATCATGAGTTACTGATTTCAACTTATTCTGGTAAAGATGGTACAATATGGCGCACACAAACTTTCAGACAAAATGTTCGCATCCGATCAGAAAATATTATTAATTTTGCGCCAGGAGTTCAGTATGGAGCTAGATGTGCTAAATCTGAAAAGGAACGCTGGAACATTTTTTTCGACAAGGAAATGTTGGACGCTATTATCAGTTATACAAATTCACGAATCAGAGTAAGACCCTACAAAAAACAGCTACATGAAAGAATGTGATCATAATGAACTGATGGCATTCTCTGTACTTCTTTTTATAGCTGGAGTACAAAGATCAGGCCGACAGAACTTGAGCGATCTTTGGGCTTGAGACGGCACTGGAATAAAAATTTTTCGTTTGACTATGTCACAACGACGATTCCATTTTATACAAAGTTGCATTTGCTTCGATGACCTGGTTACTCGTGATGTCGGGATGTTTTCTTATTAGTAGGTTTCTAGAAGTTGAATTTTTTATTGTAAATTTTATATTGATTTCTATAATAGATATAATATTGATAATATAAGAACTATTCTCCAAGTTAAACACAAATTTGCTCCAAATGTCGTTGAAATGGAAAAAAATCAGCTACGGTTTAAAATCCTGGTAATTATGACCCACCATGCAGTTGTTGTACCTATTTTCTACCAGGCTGACGCCGCGCCGGGTTAATAGTGTTGGCGTTTACTTGATGTAAATCCATTATAATTGAATATTAACTTTCATTCAAACACTTGAACTTATGATTTACACTTTTCTGTAAGTAATTATTCTGTAAGCATCTGAAGAAGTCGTTTGTAACGACGATGCGCGTCATGCTATGTAGTGAATAAAGTGTAAATCATAAGTTCAAGTGTTTGAATTTAAGTTTATATTCAAGCTTCCTATGCAAAAAATAGGTAATATAAATATAATACCTAAGTAAAACTGAATTTTTCTATTTACAAAGCAAAAAGCACACACTTAAAATATAATTTGTAGCGAAAAGTAGACAAGAAATAGATTTTCCAATTTTTACAATCGGTAATGCTAACAAATCCAATGGATGATGAATCAACTCTGTGATAGTTCATATTTATTCTACACGATTTCTGTGATAGTTCATATTTAAATGAGAGGTAAGTAGAAATACTTGTCTAAAAATCACTGACTGAACAACTGAACAATTCTTTATTCGATCAGTTTCGCCTTTAACGGCATTATCAAATGATTCTTCTTAAAGACAACACATCTTCAGATCAAGAGTGCATCACTCACTTTCAGGAAATGAACCTGTATTCCAGGATTGAAACCTGGAATGACTTTTATTCATACATTTTATTTATTTATTCAATCATATATATATATATATATATATATATATATATATATATATATATATATATATATATATATATATATATATATATATATATATATATATATATATATATATATATATATATATATATATATATATATATATATATATATATATATATATATATATATATATATATATATATATATATATATATATATATATATATATATATATATATATATATATATATATATATATATAAGGAATGAAATTTTTTTGTGCTTATGGCACTGAATAAAATAAAATAAATTTCACATATAGAAGATATGTGAAATTTCGATGCTTGGTGTGTCTGTAATCTGAGAGAGATGTTTTCTACTGATATCCATAGATGGAATTGTAGAGTATTCATTACTCTACGATCTTCCACTTGAAGTCACAAGAAAATGCTTGGAGGTTGAAATCGTTGCCTCACTTCGATGGACGTGGTGCGACTGACGAGTTCCTTGCAGAACGAAACATATATATGTCTCGCACTTCCATCAGGTGTGGCATCGATTTCAATATTTCTCTAACATTTATCCCTTGAAGGATAATGGAGACATCACATCGTACACGTTCACATATCTAGCTCTACTATAACATTGTCTTGATTAATTTCAATTTTTCAAATGAATGTTCTAGTGTTCATTTTCTTATATATATATATATATATATATATATATATATATATATATATATATATATATATATATATATATATATATATATATATATGTTTGAACGTAGAGATTCACGGATGGAAAAATATAATGGTATATTGTTCCGGGAATACATCCGTTGGTTTGTTGAGTGCCTGTTGGGAACAGGCAGACGTTTCGTCAAGGTCTCACTTGACATTATCAATGCTTCAAATGATGGTTATCGATTACTCGGAGTCTGGTGACTGAATGAGAGATCGGTTTGCTGGCTACCTGTATTTATACGTTTTCGTCGCTGTCGGAGATTATATCTGTCCTGATTGGTTAGCGGTAGCGGTGGCTCCGCCTCCTCAACTGACTGGTCTTGGATATCTCCTCTTGTCTGTTTTGATCTTTCCGTAGGTTGGTGAATTTCGGTGTGTCGTCTCATTATTGTTTTCCAGGTACTCGACAACTTCAGGGTATCGTCTTTCTTGTTCAAATGACCAATCTTCTCTATTTCGATGGCCTCTCTAATTAATCGGGTTTTGTAATTTTCGACGTTTGCAATTTGTTTACCACTGTCGAAGTTAATTTTGTGGCCGGTTAGGTGTTCGTGTTGAAATAGAGCCGATGATAGTTGTTTGTTTCTTATGGAAAGTTTGTGTTCTTCTAACCTAGAGGAGATTCTACGGTTCGTTTGGCCGACATAGCTTTTGTTACATGTTCCGCATGTTACGCTGTACACACCCTGGTTTTCTAGTGGGATCTTCTGTTTAGGATTTCTCAATTTTGTTCTGATAGTTTCAAGTGGTCTAAATGTCGTTGATATATTACATTTACGAAGAATCCGTCCAATCCTGTCAGTTGTTCCCTTGATGTACGGTAGGACGGTTTTAAATTTGCCTTCGGAATCTTCTCTTGGTTTATTTCCCAGATTTTGTTGCAGATCAATCGCTTTTTTAATTGTTTTCTGTTTGTATCCATTTTGTTCAAGGGCTGCGGTAATTTTGTCAAGTTCTTGGGCTTTGTGGTTGTTGTTCGTAAGACGCAGTGACCTGGAAATCAGTGTGTTTGCAACAGCTTGTATCTGCGATGGATGGTGGTGGGATTCGGCGTTTAGGTATCTATTAGTGTCTTAACGAACAACAACCACAAAGCCCAAGAACTTGACAAAATTACCGCAGCCCTTGAACAAAATGGATACAAACAGAAAACAATTAAAAAAGCGATTGATCTGCAACAAAATCTGGGAAATAAACCAAGAGAAGATTCCGAAGGCAAATTTAAAACCGTCCTACCGTACATCAAGGGAACAACTGACAGGATTGGACGGATTCTTCGTAAATGTAATATATCAACGACATTTAGACCACTTGAAACTATCAGAACAAAATTGAGAAATCCTAAACAGAAGATCCCACTAGAAAACCAGGGTGTGTACAGCGTAACATGCGGAACATGTAACAAAAGCTATGTCGGCCAAACGAACCGTAGAATCTCCTCTAGGTTAGAAGAACACAAACTTTCCATAAGAAACAAACAACTATCATCGGCTCTATTTCAACACGAACACCTAACCGGCCACAAAATTAACTTCGACAGTGGTAAACAAATTGCAAACGTCGAAAATTACAAAACCCGATTAATTAGAGAGGCCATCGAAATAGAGAAGATTGGTCATTTGAACAAGAAAGACGATACCCTGAAGTTGTCGAGTACCTGGAAAACAATAATGAGACGACACACCGAAATTCACCAACCTACGGAAAGATCAAAACAGACAAGAGGAGATATCCAAGACCAGTCAGTTGAGGAGGCGGAGCCACCGCTACCGCTAACCAATCAGGACAGATATAATCTCCGACAGCGACGAAAACGTATAAATACAGGTAGCCAGCAAACCGATCTCTCATTCAGTCACCAGACTCCGAGTAATCGATAACCATCATTTGAAGCATTGATAATGTCAAGTGAGACCTTGACGAAACGTCTGCCTGTTCCCAACAGGCACTCAACAAACCAACGGATGTATTCCCGGAACAATATACCATTATATATATATATATATATATATATATATATATATATATATATATATATATATATATATATATATATATATATATATATATATATATATATATATATATATATATATATATATATATATATATATATATATATATATATATATATATATATATATATATATATATATATATATATATATATATATATATATATATATATATATATATATATATACATATTTATATAATATAATTTGAATATTATTCTTTCATTATGAATTAAGGAAAATATTTAAAATATTTTAGAGATAATCTGCTCTGTCATCTAATCAACTCTTACCTGTCAATTAAATACTCGATATATTCCCTATAAACGTCATTATACGGAGTTATAGCATTATGCTGAAGAAAATTGGCGAATTTGGCAATATAATGAATGATTGTTTTGTGTTCAATTTCCAGTTCGAGCTTTATCTGCTTAATTTCTGCAATTACTTTTTTTTTCTCATTCATTAATTCTTCTTTGGAGTTAATTTTTTGTTTGACATTATCATTTTCGATAGTTTTGTCGACTGTCTTGCTTTCATAATAAATGTGCATATGCGTTGAATAGTCACAGCCACATAGTTTGCATTTTTTAGAACCATCCATGGCAGCACAGTTCACTAATTCTGGAGCACCAATCATTTCTCTAGGAATATTTTTTAGGTAGCATGGATTATGACAACGTTGCGCATAATGCCATTTCTTCACATCACGTACCTATGAATAAAATTCATAATTATGTTGACTTAATACATTTTTAGTTATCACTAATTTCAAATCTGAGTTGCTAAAAAATCAAATTTCGTACTTATCATATCTGATAGATTAATTTGAAAGAATTAACTCTCAAATCACTATTGAAATTGAAGTAATATCCACAATTTTAATCGAATTAATCGTTTGTAATCAACTAATTGTATGTAAAAGATATTGAATTATTTACAAAACCTAATAAGTATTGAAGAAATATATTGTTTATTCATGATCTTAGATCATTGATGATGATTTGATTTTCCTAATCATTTGAGCAGTATTATAAATAGAAATACAGTGTAAACTCCATGTAACGTCACTCGATTTAACGAAAAATTCCCTAAAGCGTTGAAATCATTCGTCTTTGGTTGGTTCAACTTGTTTTCAATACAAATGATACACCCCATATAGCGTTACACCCACTCTCAATAACGACAACATTAAGTAATAATAATAATAATAATAGGTCTTTATTTCAATATCAAGCTATCATATAATAATTATTAACAGACAGATGAAATGAATGTAGTGTCACAGCCTGGGATTAAAACACTCCACTCAAATAATCTTCAACAGAGTAGGGTTCCATTCTTAATAGTATGTCAAACACCCCTTTTTTGAATTTATGCAAATCCGTCTCCTTACGTAACCATGAAGGTATTTGTTAAAGTAATTGATGGACCTGTACGAAGTGCTCTTTTCTGTGTTTGCCAGATGATGCTTGGGATATAAAAGCGAATTACTTCTTGTATTGTATGTGGTCGCGCCAAGCTCAATACCGCAATTATTCTTGAACAAGAACAGTAAACATTCTTGAATGTGAATTGCGGCGATTGTAAGAAGCCTGGTGGATCGAAATATGCCCCTACATGAGTCCCCTGGCTTCCTTTGTGTCATAATTCTCAACACTCGTTTTTGAATTTTCATAATCTCATATAGTGCAGACGAGCAACCATAGAAGATAATACCATATCTTACTCTTGATTCGAAGACACCATGGTAAACCATCTTTAGGGAATCTATCTTAAGATATTTCGCCAACACGCTTATAGAATAACATACTGAGCTCAGTTTTTTACATGTCTCTGCAATGTGAGTTTTCCAACTTAAGGTTTCGTCGAGGTGTATACCAAGGAACTTACTGGAATTTGACGTTTTGATTGAGCAAGACTCACCAATTTTTATTTCAGCGGGAGTCTCGATACCAGAGTGATTCGTTTGGAATAGTACTATGCTGGTTTTATCAGCATTTAGAACTAACCTATTGCTAGAAAACCAGGTGGGTTATTTCTGCATTATGAGGCGTATATTGTTCATTACCTCTGGGTATGTATCATCTCTTACCAGAATATTTGTATCGTCAGCATAATTGGACATAGCTGCTCCTTGTGTGTCCTCAAGGATAGACCCCAGGTCATTGGCGAAGATGATGAATAAAACAGGCCCAAGAACACTGCCCTGAGGAACTCCAAGAGTCAAAGGTGCCTCGTTGGATATGTAAGTCACACCCTCTTTGGTAACCGAGGTTCGCTGTGTGCGTCCAGATAAGTAAGACTTGAACCACGCAAGGCCGGGTCCACGCACTCCATACCTTTCCAGCTTTTCCAAAATATAATCGTGCTTCAATGAGTCGAACGCTTTGGATAGGTCCAAAAATAGACCCATCACAACTTCCCCATCTTCAAGAGCCCAATATATGTTGTTTAGGAAGTCAAAGATAGCCGTTGTCGTCGATTTACCTCTTATAAAACCGTGTTGATAGGAGTTGATGGTATCTTTTAATAAGTTGCGGAGTCTTCTACTGATTACTACCTCGATAATCTTGGAAAACGTAGACGGCAACGCTACAGGTCTGTAATTTTCTTTATTTTCCTTGTCGCCCTTACAGGTATAACAAGTGCATGTTTCAGGACATCTGGGAATATACCATATTTTAAGGAATTGTTTATTATATGACAAAGAGGGCCTATCGATTCTTGTACCGCATGCTTTATTGCTGTTATGGGTATACCATCGATTCCAGAAGACGATTTGTTTTTGAGGGATTTCAAGATATTAGTTAATTCAGATTTGCTGGTTGGATAAAACCGGTTGGATAGTACCGATTCGTCTCTATATTTAATATTATGATTAAATTCATGTTGCAACAGCTTGGTAAGCTGCTGTTGAAAAATAGAGATTAAAGTCTTCAGCAACAGTACCAATGGGCCCCCCTGTAATAAACTCGACTTTCGGCAACATGCAAACCAAACTTTCTAAGAAATTCGTTCTTTTGTTCACAAATTGGGATTGTACGTATAGCAGAATGATGTTGACCATCACTAATACGTAGGACTCATGGACTCAATATGTTATCACATTCTTAGTTCCTCACAAACGTTCAAACTGTAAACATGGCTAGTAAAAGAAAATCACTTTGTATTGACGAAAAAGTTTTTTCTGATACCGATATGAAAAGTACATCCTTTATCACAAATATGCCTTAATATCGCAAGACGTGAATAGAATAATTCAAAAAATACAGGAAAATTCCTGGTACAGCAAGACTCAGACAAAAATAACAGAATATATGCAATAGCATTCAAATAAGATTATTTTTTTATATACCTACATAACTACTTGAAATAAACTTTTTATTTTCTTAATACTGATTTTTCTTCCCTCCATTTAACGACAACTCTCTATAACGCCATAAAATGTAAAGGCCCCGCAGTGTCATTATATAGAATTTACACTGTATTTTGAACAGTAAGAAATCCCTTCATACAGGGATATATGCCAGCAATATATATTGAAGGATACATATTGAATATTATACCGAAATGAAAGACTTGTGCTAAATGTATCATTTAGACCACTGTTATGCTGAATTTTATTTATAAAAATAAAAATCTTAACTATATTAAAACTCACTTTATATATTTTTGCACAGTTAGAACTTGTGCAGACTGTTACAGGTTCTGGAAGTTCAACAACTTCAATATCAATAATTGGGATTACAAGAAATTTCTTCAAATCTTCTATGTCCAAGTTATCAAGCTCCAACATTTCGGTTTGCTTCTGTAAAACTCTCAACTTATCTTGAATGAGATGTGTTATATCTGCCATTGGTTGTTTTAGCTGGTTTATTACATTTCTTGCCTCATTAACACATATTGTATGCTCCACTTGATGAGGCTCTAGAGGCTTATTTCTGTCATCTCCAATGATGCGTATAATCATTCTAGAAACAATTTTAAAATTAGTTGGCCTCCAAAAGATAAAAACCTCAGAACCGAGTAGCACTAATTGGATTTTCATGGGACCTTTTTTATTACATAGTTAAAAGTTTAAATAAAAAAGTTTCCTTATCAAAAATTAGTCGATTTCAGTTACAAAAATTTTCAACAAACATGAATAACAAACAGTGTAGAGGATTTCGATTTTATATACAATAAATTATATTTTCGAAGCTTTTCAAAATTCATTTAACTTCATCAATTGTGATGCTAGGCGATAGATTTGTGTAAGTGTTGCATTTGATTCTAAGCAAGATACAGCACGTTCACTTATCTTTTCTTACACCCACAGGATGATGATTCAGCGTCTTTTTTTGCATGAACCAAAAATCATTTTCAGTAAGTTCTATGGAGCCGAAAATTGAGTCATTGTTAACCTAATGTAAGTATGTATATCTCGGTTTCAAGGTAATACAACGCTTCAAAGCTTTAACTGAGATTGAATACTCGCTTAACTCTTGATGAAACATAATTAAATATTAATTAAATTAAACTCTTGGCTTAATGTTTCACGATTATATTTAACAATATGGATTTGAAAATGAGCGTGAGCTCAAGACTGAAAATGAGCTCACGATCGAAACATGTTGACAAATTCATATTGTTAAATATAATCGAGAAACATTAAGCCGAGAGTTTAATTTAATTAATACTTCCAAGCTATGTTTAAATTAGCAGGTATTCTCTTTCGATGTGTTGGTTGAAAAATGGTGTCTTGTTTAAAAAGTGAGGGGCTGTTCACAATATATGGGGGCGGGAGTGTTTGCTCTACTTATTTTTGGTGACATCTTGCCAGAACAAGATGTCACCAAAAATGACAACTTGAACGTTCCGTAAAAGACAAACGACCGAAGAATAAACAGGCGGCTTTCGCCTAAAATAAAGAAGAAGAAGAAGAATCTTGCCAGAATGCCTAAGCCTATTTTCTTATTTCTAGAACTATAACTGCTGCTCAAGAATCGATAAAAAACAGTATATAATAAAAGAAAAATGTATATACCAATGTTTATGTAAGTATAGGAGGGAGGATAAGAGTATTGTTTACTTTTGCTGACAAAGAGAAGGGCGTTAAATCATTGCAATAATTCTGCTCATGTGTTACGTGAGGCCCCTAGGTGCTAAAGATGGCAATTTAACGAAGCTATCTTTACCGGTTACTTTTACGAGAGGTGTCGCTTAATGTATACAGAATTTTCATTTTTTGGGGGAGCAGCGTATGAAACAAGCGTACATGTAACATCAGCGTTAAAAATGTTATTGTCATCTTTAAATTCATTTTCAAAATATGCTGCAGTGTTTTGAAAATTTTTTGAGAAAACATTTTTTTCCTCGATAGAAAAAGTCGACGCTGTGTCACGACCAATAAAAGATTTTTAAAAAGAAATATGCGGGGGGACCTTACCCCGCCTATGGCAACTCTAATTGATGAAATAATTAATAGAAACAGTTTTTAATTTTTATGAACATTAACAATAAGTATCAATATTTTGTGATTCAATCATTATTTGATTTATCAAAAGCAGGAAAAATGCATGGCCAAAGTGGGTAATTTTCAGGTTCTTAACAAAAAGTAATATAAAAACTTCATTTTATATGGGATTTTCAATATCACTAGATTTTTTGAAATAACAGATCTTGAACGATAAAGGACATTCAGTACAAATTTCTTCTCAAAATCGTACATTTTCCCATCAGAACAGTAACTGAAAAGTTCTCGAGGTGACCTCTACATTTTTTGTAGTATTTTGCCTATTTTTTTCTCGATCTGTTCACTTGAGAGCAGTAAAAATTTATCTTGTCCTAGTTGTACAATAATAATTATCCACACATTCACAATAATAAATAATTTGAAAAATTGTTTTCGAAATGCACAACCTATTACTTCAGACATGTTGTTAAAAACCATCTCAAGGTAATCCATTCTGAATTATCATTTAGATTGCACCATATAGAATTTGAGAGTTTAGATAGTAATACTAGATCTAGAGTTAACAGTATCGTTCATAGCAAATTTTCCAGACAAAAGCGCAAACTAGATATACTTATTAAAAGTAAACTTACAACACATTCCGTCAGACCTGAAACAAAATTCTCTAACCATAAGTTTTTTGATAGATTTGTTAATTGTACAGATACACAATTTACGAAAGATAACTATCACAACCTATTATGCATACCTAATTACAACATGTACTATTATACTGCAGAAGAGTTACACATTTGCTGCTGTCCCTTCTATGAACCGTTCCCTCCCTTATGACCTCAAGGACAGGTGTGTTTTTTATTAAATCTAACTTTAATCATAAAAAATGTTGAGCATTCAAAGAAAATGAATGATAACTCAAAAAAATATTAATTATCTATGTAAATAATTGGAAAATTCAGATCGGCGAAAATGAATGGGTAAACATTTTAGTATGTTGAAAACATTTTTGCTGAAAATTCCAAAAATCCCTTCAGTGAAACCAGGTTCCGAAGTATAAACCTTACAACGCTTCACTAATAATATTGAAGCATATATTATTTTACATTTGTTTATGAATGTTCTCTTCCATCTCTAGATGAAATAAACTGGACAGTTCATTATTCTCAAATTATTGATTATTTACCTCCACGATTCTTCTGCTGACTTCTCCCAACTTTCTGCGAAATACTGCCTCTCTCTCTGGGTAAATTGTACCCCATTAGCTATAGCTGCTAAATACCTGAATGCTTCATTATCAAGACAAAATATGTTCTCCTTGCCTAATGGAATTTTCACATAGGGTGGTCTTTTACTGATATCCTCTAAAACTCCTCGTAAGCAGGGTAGAGTTTCACCAGGTCTATAACATGTACCTCGGGTATTAGTAAAGGTAAAGAGTAAGTTATTACTGGCAGATTTTTCTAATCTAGACAAAATTTGCTTCATACAAAATTCAAAGAGTACAGTTATTTTCGTACTGTTTGGTTTGAGTAAAAATAATATTCCATGTATTACTTTTAGAGGAGCAATAAAGTCTATTATTTTTTGGCAGTTAATGGCATCTTGATCAATACCACGTGTATCTCCAATACCTAAATAAGAAAAACGAATTACTAGCAATCAAAAATGAAAATTTTGAATGTTCAATTGAAAAAGAGGCATATTTCATATGAAAAATATCACATAAAACAAATACAAAAAGTGAGTTGATCTAATGTACATATATATATATATATATTATATATATATATATATATATATATATATATATATATATATATATATATTATATATATATATATATATATATATATATATATATATATATATATATATATATATATATATATATATATATATATATATATATATATATATATATATATATATATATATATATATATATATATATATATATATATATATATATATATATATATATATATATATATATATATATATATATATATATATATATATATATATATATATATATTTTGAGTAGTATATATATATATATATATATATATATATATATATATATATATATATATATATATATATATATATATATATATATATATATATATATATATATATATATATATTTCGTTGTTATATATATATATATATATATATATATATATATATATATATATATATATATATATATATACAAATTATAGATGTGCAACGTATATTTACCAGGAGTATCAATCAGGCATATAAATTTCTCTGCATTACTAATGGGAAATGTGTAGGTTCTTGGATCTTGAGTTGCAGATTTTCCTAAGTCCTCATTTTCGTTTGAATCAGCCCCAATTTTCACTACCCTCTGTTCATAGTTTTCATCAGTAACAGTAAACTTGCATGGTATTAGAACCAAGGGGCGTTCTAATTCAACATCTTCCAAACTATCAAACCTGAGGTAATTAGCAAAAGAGTTGATGAAAGTTGATTTTCCAACACCAGTTTCACCAATGAGCAGGATATTTACTGTATTATCCTGTGTTGGCACACTATGTGGTTCATCCAGTCCATCATAGCCACTGAAAAGATTATAAAATATAAAGCATAACAATTGAATAATTTTGTAAAAACATTCTCCAAGAATTAATTCACTCATAAAGGTCCCAAAATTAACGCAAGATTTGAATTTATCTCCATTTACGCAGTAGTGTTGCAATCCTAAAAAAACAAATCGATAGCTGACAGTTTAGAGTTTAGAATTCTAGTGTATTCATTATTGAACAATATTTCGAAAAAAGCTTGGCGACCGTAGTTCGAATATCTCATACGAAATTTGGTAAGAATGGTGGTTTAACTTTAATTATTTGAAAAAAAGATTAATTGAAAAATTTCAGGAGACAGGATCCGTTGGAAACACTAAACACACTGGTCATCCAAAAACAAGATGTTCTAATGTAAAAATCGAAGCAGTCGGAATGTCAGTGACAATCTAGGAACCTCAATTCGGTATCGTGGACAACAATTGCAAATTTCAAGAAGCTCTTCTACAGCATATACTCACTAAATATCTGCGTCTCCATGCTTACAAAAATCAATTAACACAATAACTGACGCCTAATGACCATGCACAGTGAAGAGTTTGCAAAATGAATTAGTAGAATCAACAAATAGATGCTGATTTAAAATAAATTCAATGGACGATGAATCTACTCTGTGATAGTTCATATTTAAATGAGAGGTAATAACAAAGACTTGTCTAAAAATCACTGACTGAACAATTCTTCATTCGACTAGTTTCGCCTTTTACAGCATTATCAAGAATGAATACATATTACAAAGACAACCTATAAATATTTTGCAGATCTGTTCGGACCACCTTTAATTCCGTCATAGAGGTGCGGGTTTCCAAATTATCAGAGATTTAACAGCGGGGAGTGGTTTAGGCCTAACTGGTCATTAAGAAGATTGTATTTATCGGATTTTTGAAGTTTATTTATTTCCATGGCTTCCAGGTAGTTCATTTTAATTCCTTTTTCACAGTAATGAAGTATCTTAGGTTTAAAACAACTTGAGATCTTATGTCCTGTCGACTCTAGATGTTCCCGAAAAGCAGATTGTTCGTTTTTTGCGTGTTCTTTTAGCCTAGTTTCAAAACATCTTCCGGTCTGGCCAACATATGACGACTTACATTCTTCACAGTCCAATCTATAAATTCCAGACTTCTTCATTGCCTCGGATTCGGACAATTTGTTATTAAAGATCATTCTATTCAATCTGCTGTGACTTGAAAATGCTATATTTAAATTATTATTTTTGAAGAATTTAATGATTTTTGAAGAGGGAACGTGTGTATAAGGGATGCTCACATATCTTAATTCATTTCTGTAATTATTACTATTGATGTAGTGTGGCCTATATAAAAGTCTATTGATGAAGCGTTTCTCTTTCTTTATAATTAGTGTATTGATTATTTTCAGTGGGAATTGATTGTTCCTACCTATCGTACGAATCACATTAAGTTCTTCCTTGAGGTCTTGTTTTGATAAAGGAATCGAAAAAGCCCTATGGATCATTGAATTGAGAGCTGCGATTCGGTGGCTTATTGGACTGAACGAATTGAAACTTATGATGGCGTCAGAGAAGGTAGGTTTCCTAAACATTTTGTACGAAAATTTATTTTGTTGTTTGGAAATTGTGAGGTCAAGAAAATTCAAGGAATTATTCTGTTCCTTTTCTACCTTCACGGTAGAAAAGGAACTTCAAAAAAGGATTTCAATTCGTTCAGTCCAATAAGCCACCGAATCGCAGCTCTCAATTCAATGATCCATAGGGCTTTTTCGATTCCTTTATCAAAACAAGACCTCAGGGAAGAACTTAATGTGATTCGTACGATAGGTAGGAACAATCAGTTCCCACTGAAAATAATCAATACACTAAGTATAAAGAAAGAGAAACGCTTCATCAATAGACTTTTATATAGACCACACTACATCAATAGTAATAATTACAGAAATGAATTAAGATATGTGAGCATCCCTTATACACACGTTCCCTCTTCAAAAATCATTAAACTCTTCAAAAATAATAATTTAAATATAGCATTTTCAAGTCACAGCAGATTGGATAGAATGATCTTTAATAACAAATTGTCCGAATCCGAGCCAATGAAGAAGTCTGGAATTTATAGATTGGACTATGAAGAATGTAAGTCGTCATATGTTGGCCAGACCGGAAGATGTTTTGAAACTAGGCTAAAAGAACACGTAAAAAACGGACAATCTGCTTTTCAGGAACATCTAGAGTCGACAGGACATAAGATCTCAAGTTGTTTTAAACCTAAGATACTTCATTACTGTGAAAAAGGAATTAAAATGAACTACCTGGAAGTCATGGAAATAAAACTTCAAAAATCCGATAAATACAATCTTCTTAATGACCAGTTAGACGTAAACCACTCCCCGCTGTTAAATCTCTGATAATTTGGAAACCCCCACCTCTATGACTGAATACAAGGTGGTCCGAACAGATCTGCAAAATATTTATAGGTTGTCTTTGTAATATGTATTCATTCTTGATAATGCTGTAAAAGGCGAAACTAGTCGAATAAAGAATTGTTCAGTCAGTTATTTTTAGACAAGTTTTTATTATTACCTCTCATTTATAGATGCTGATTTTTCGATAAAAATCATCCTAAACGATGAAGCACATTTTCACCTTGATGTGTCTGTTATCGCCAAAACTGTCGCTTTTAGGATTCTGAGAACCCAAATCAAATTGTCAAAAAACAAATGCATCCACAACGTGTCACTCCTTGGTGATGAGGCTGGTCAAGCAGTAACTGTTGCTGGTGCAACAATTCGGCAATACAAGAATATCATCCAAATTCGGCAAAAATTTTTTTTGCCGAAATTGGATGATATTCTTGTGACAAATATGTAGTTTACTATTGTTTACAATCACTGTTTATTATTGTTATCAAGATGATGTCACATACCATACAGCCCGAGAAACACTTGAATTACTGCATGAGACATTTCCAGGTTGTGTACTCTTTCGTTTCGGTAATCAGAATTGGCCCCTAGATCGTGTGATTTAACACTATTAGACTTCTTTTCATAGGGTTATTTGAAATCACAGATCTATGTCAACAAACCCACGATCACGTGTGCATTAAAGGATAAATTCACCCACATTCATGCAGAATAGTCATGGAAAATTTCGACAAACGAGTTCATATGTGTTAAACCGTCGTGGCTTTTGCCCGATGTGTTATTCCATAAACAACACTATGATTCAAAAATAAACTTAAAAATAAACTCCTAAAACATGTGTTTTTTTTTCAATTCAAATTTTGCGGCACTGTTTATTATTGTTATCAATATATGATTCAATCATTATCGAATTTGCAGAATTTATACTGGCATGATAGCAGTTTATCTGTTTCTCATGGCGTTCAAACTATCTTCCGTTTTATCCAGTCAATTTATGACGGATAGAATGAAACTTCCTCTGTAGTTTTTAGAACTGGTGGAAATGAATTGAAAATTTCAACAATTCACTACTTAAAGTTGATAGTTAATTATTTTCTAGAACCCAAGTTCTTAAAAATTTCTCTTTGAGTTCAAACTTGAGGTAGGTAAATGTTCTGCGCGAAAATTTGAAGAACAGATTTTAATTTAGTTTTTTGTGCTCTATAAAAATATACAAAAGGGTTTTGAAAATTTAATTATACAGGTTGTTTCAAGGTGTCAAATACACTCTATACTTTTATTGATCCGAACTTTGATTATTTTCTGATGAATAACTGGCTATGTTGGGCTGCGTATAAGACATAAGAACGCCAAATATCAAACAAATGTACAGATAGGTAACGCAGTAATGACCCCAACAAGAAATAAGCACCCTTGCAGCCTAACTCTACTTACAAGCCATGAACTAGGAAATCTGGAAACATCTGATTAACGAGAGAAATAACATTCAAATCCAAAAATAAGTTGTGAAAAGTGTTATTGTTTGAAGTTGCGAAGAACAAGCAAAAGAAATTTCCCGCAAATGTCTTGTATAAACAGGAATATCCGTTGCGTTTTAAGTTGTGCTTTTTTTGGTTATACCTGCAGAGGTAGAGATAATACCTAACTATTTGCATCTCATAATTGTGTAAAAACAAAAATCCGCGTTTTAGTTGTGCTATTATGTGATGTATAGTGTGTAGAAAGTGCTACAGTGTTTTTTCAGCAACAGACTAAGGAATACCTTTGAAATTTGTATGTAAATAGTTACCGATTACTGATGTTTTGACTGAGTAGTTCAGACATTAACAAAAGCATTATTTGCTAGAATTGTTCCCTTTTTTGTGATCAGTAGAGTTACTTACCCTTTGTTAGATTTAGTAGTTATTTAGAACTAATCTCTTATAGGTCTTGTTCTTGATATTAGCACAAAAATTAACATGCCAAGTCATTGCTGTGTGCCTGGATGCAAGTTGAACTACAACTCTTACCTCGAGGCCGGAGAACTACCAGTTTCTGTATTTCGTTTTCCATAGGATGGAAATATACTGAATCAATGGCTAAAAAATATTCCAGGAAATCATGGACCCCCACAAAATATTCTGTTTGTGCCAAATATTTTCCAGAGGTAGCACTTACTAGAGAAGGTATTCATCGTTTGCTAGATTGATCAACAGAAGGCAAGAAGGCTAGATTGATCAAGTTAAACTCAATTTAATTGCAGTGCCAAGTATTTTTCTTTATTTACCCCTACTTACCAAAAACAGTCCACTCTCAAAGAGAATATTCGGCTGAAAGAACTAGCATTGAAGGAACGTTGTGAGAAATTGAATGAAGCCTTTGAAAACTCAAATTCAATTTGTAATTTTCTTGATTTAACACCCAATTATAAAAAAGATTTTAAAATGTAAATATGTGGAATATAAAAATTTTTGAAACTAACAGCATTTTTTTACACTCTAGTTTTTCCATTCAACGTAACTGAATGTTCACAAATAAACAATATAAGAATTATTAATCAGATTTTAGTAGATTCAGATATGCATGTAAATGAACATAATCAAAAAAATAAACTGTATCCTAATGCTTTAAAATGGATTTTACAACTGAAATTAACTAGATAGTCTCAACTGGAAAATTTGCTTGCTCCTTAAAAATATGATATCAGAATCATTCAACCCTCCAAATTACTGTACACATCTCGATAAATGTTTAAAGGAATTGACGCATTAAACTTACTCTCACCTGAGAATGAAAAATAATGAAATGTCTGGCATATTATCAATTCTAATTGATAAAGTGAACTTGTTAGTTTACCAACTAAAAAACAACATTTGAATCGCTATAACTCAGACATAGTTCTTCTTAGAAAAGAAGTGTATTATTAATTTCTATAGATTAGTATGATCTACAATTTTTGTTAAAACTAATTTTTTATACAAAGTACCGTTTCGCTGAAAAGTTTTCTGAAAAGGCAATTATAACATGCAGTAGACCGATGTTCGAAGATCGATCGGTCTACCAGATTGAGCAGATGCGGTGTTGCCAAGTCTATGTTCATGGCTTGTAAATAGAGTTTGGCCACGACCCCCTTTACTACAGGCCATGAAGAGCGTAGTCCCTCGGTGTTGCCAAATTGTGCTTAGTTGTATACTATCCTAGTCGTATGTTCCAAGCTTTCAAGCATTATCTCAACTATTTTTGTATATTGTGAACAAACAATGAATATTATTAGTATGTATAATATATAGAATATTATATTGGGTATTGTGAGCACATATTTCTGTAACAGAAAACTGTAAAACATTTATTATTGCAAGAAAACAACGATGTTTTCAATAAAGCCCCACTGCGTGAAAAATACCTCTATTAGTCAGTGGGATTTATTTACATGAAAAGTTGCCTAACCAAATTTATTAAATTATTTGAGAGAATAGGAACCTTGAAAGAAACGCTGTAGGAATTACTCAAATTGAATTATTTACCTTAGTAAAAATAAATATTATATTTCTGATTAGAGCAACCAACAAACTACTTTATGAAAGTATTGAATTTTCTTCGTTTATTTTTTGATTCAGGTTTCTCGTGTCCGGCTTCATTATTTTTTTTCTAATCATTCAATAAGATATTCGAAAAAATGGAACACAGCATGTTCAGAATATTTTTATTGTCTTCATCACATAAACAGCAACAACAAAAATCTTTAAGGACTCATCCAATGACACTCTTAAAATAGGGAGATTACACAAAATTGCTTTCTGGTGTATATTATACAAAAAGGCACGTTCAAGAGAAATACCTTTAATAATTTTTTCAAATATGGAACACATGTGAAATAAGACATTTTCTGTAAGTATATTCAGTCCTCCCCGTTGCAAATAATTAAAATATTATCAATAATAAATAAAATCATAGCTTCCAAAAATTCTGTTTTGAGGAAAGTTTGGATTTTGAAAGAATATGTTATTGTTAGTTAGATTTGTGAATAGCGATCTGTTTATTCGATGGTTATCGGTAATAAATAGGTTAGAAAATATACTTATTACTATAAATAAACTCACCTATCCCAAGCTTGAAACTTACTGAATCATCTACGGAATACCTATCCTCTACATTACATTTCACAAACAAATTATTTGTAAGTAATCCGTACTCAAAACACAACACAAATTCGATTCGATTAAATCGGTACACACAAAACACTTCGTTTTTATAATTTGATGTTATGTTATACACAAAATATCAACACTAGCACGTAAATAACACTAAAGAGAATTGATGAATAGAGAATTAGAACTGAAATCGTAAAATATTCTACTTAAAACTACGAAAGTCTTGAACAACACGAAATTGATTTCGTTTCACTGAAATTTGTAAACAAACTAAACACTTCGTTTTTTAGTGTTTGATGTTGAGATTTCAACAAATTATCAACATCACCACTTGTAATACACTGTACACTATTGAAAAATATAGTATTTATACCGAAAGCTCAAATTATTTAACTTCAAATTGCGAAAGTTTTGGGAAGCGTCCTGTTTGCTCTACAAGAAATTGCGGGAATATATGCCCACGCAATGACATATGTCAAATACTCATTTCATGGCCTGTAGTAAAGGGGGTCGTGGTTTGGCTGTGGCACCCTTTTTCACTAATATATCATCGAATAATATTTCACGAAGTGATCATCGAACATTCAATCAAAGTATATTTGACATTTTTCTTTGATATATTATGAGAACTCAGAAAGTCTACAAGTTAGTTAAAGAAGAACTTAACTTTAGGTTACTTTAATTACAACCTTTAACATTCCGAAGCTAAAATTTGTGCAATCTTAACTACACCACTTCAACACGAAAGTAACTGACACTTAGATTTATAATAAGAAAAAGTAGTGTATTTACAACGATAATGGACCCTCGGCTTCAATCTTTTGTGACGAAGTAACGATTAACGGGCTCGAGAGAGCGTTATTGGGAAACCTTAGAATTACAATGTTTTGATTGAGATGATCGATCTTCACCAATAGGAGATAAGAATTAGAATGATATCTAATGTTATTAAAAACATAGAAGAGGCGAATTAAACCGTATGAAGCGTCATAGTTTGCGATTTTCAGGAATTGATCGGGATTACGGATGTAACGAGAATTCTGAGAGTTTCCCAGAGTAACTCGTAACTTGCAAATATTAACAACTTGCAATTTCATCGATTCAGAGAAAGATTCAATTTAAGAGATTCAGAGAATACCTACTATAATTATCCAGGAAATCGAAATGTGAATTTATTCCTAATTCTTATTATTTAAATTGCTCATCAAATTTTTGTTAACACTAACAATTTGTTGGTACTAACAAAATGATGTTAAACATTATGCTTGCAATAACAAAAAAATTACATTTGGATGGGGCTTGCCCCACAGTTTTGAAAAAAAAAGTGAAAAACTGAAATTAAAATTCTAAATAATTTTAATAGATTTTTCTAAACCAATTGCTGCAGAGATTTTAAATCAGGTTCAAATTTGGTTAGCTTCAGTGACAAGTTTTCACTGATTCCAGCCGATTTCTTTTTTACAAGTAAATCATTTACAACAATAAATCCTGCGTAAAAATTATAATGTCTATATCAATCATTTAAAGATTATAATAGCGGTTCCTATAATGTAAGAAAAATTTTGATGTATTTAAAAATAAGACTAATAAAGATTAATCAATCATTCTACATTCAGCTAAAAAAGAACATGCGTCATTCGGGAGGGAAAAAACTACGTTGTTTATCGAGATTTAACAAAGTCCGGGGTTCCCCGCGGATCATGCCGTCTGTCGAAAGGAAGTTTACTTGACGTCCTGTTCCGATCTTTTTCAATGAATCAACCTTTTTGATAGAGTTGGTATATGGTGAATCGTCACAAAATAAAATAATGTTTGCAATCATTGTTGCTGTAGAGCAAGAAAAATTCTATATATAAGTACAATCTAAACAGTCTGAAACACAATCGTGTAAAATATCGAAAATGGAGTTTCTACGAAAACTTATTATGCTAGAAGTTTCGAATTTCTATTAGAGATTCATTTTTATTTCCCATTCAAATTCATAATATACCAATACAATATCATTTTTAAACAGAAATAAATAATATGGAAATACCTTATATTATTCTTCGATTCTGAATCGAAGTTGTTGAATAAATCTTCATATTCAATTGCACTCGCCATAGCCGCAATACAATTAAAATTTCATCCGTGAACTTGCCACTTCCGAGGTTATCTTATTACGAATTTAATTGAAACGAACTGAACAAACCACATTTATAATACTAACTCCACCCAATCATTACTGTAATATATCTATGGGAAGGGAAATCATAACAGATTTTAATTTATCTCCCAAGTACTTCTGGGAGTTGCGTCAGTTTTTAGTTTGGGTTAACTACAAACTAGGGATGGTCGATGATCATCGATGTTCGATGATCATCGATGTCGATTGTTTTAACATCGATCTAACATCGATCATCCCTACTACAAACTCCTTCTGCGGGTTAGTTTATAGAAGGGATACAACGATATGTCAGCTGTTCGATAATAAGACCCCAAAATATCGATATAAAAGCATTGCGGATACAGTATGTGTATATTCTTACCTCTTAACATCCCACAATGTGAAATATTATAATAAAAACATGAAATGTAAATACTAAAATGATAAGTAAACGTTTTGAGTTTGAGTATGTGTATGTATTATCATTAATATACCTAGGTTGAAAAAAACTTCAGAACCTTAAAACATCCCACGTTGATGTAAATGAAAATTGTAACTCTCAGTCTCCAAATACGTAAAAAAGAATCAATTATTGGTAAACAAGAGAAATGTGAATATTCTAATAGAAATTCAGTCTAATAAGACTGTAATTTAATTAGACAGAACGTAATGGACTGTAGGTAATCCAAGTAATATGAATAATAATAACAATAGGAAATATATGTAACACAAAATAAATGAAAAATATACGAAACACATAATAAAAACAAATTAAGAAGAGAAGCAAAACAACATCAGATTAATAGCTATATGCTAATTTATATTCGAATCAAAATATGGTTTCTTATTGTTGTAACACTTCTCGGGGAGCAGAATTTTAATGTTATTCTTGAATTTACTGTATACTCTAAAACCTTCGTATCTTATTGAATGTCACTTTTGTTGGTTATGGGCGAAACTCTGAAATCCTCTCACATGATATCCTTCTAATGACATATAGTAAGTAGCATTGAAATTATCATAAAAACATTTTTGTAATAAGCGTCTACAAATTCGAATATAGTTGATTGTAATTTGTAGAACGTTAGAAAAATTATATTAAATTTTTTTATTTAAATTTCATTTTTATTTTTCATAACTATTCTATTGTTAAATGACAGGTAATATAAATACGTGTCTAAAAATCACTGACTGAAAAATTCCTTATTCAACTAGTTTCGCCTTTTACGGCATTATCAAGAATGAATACATATGTAGGGAATTGTCATTGTCATTCGATGGAAGAAAACACAGCCTAACTCCACTTACGTAAGTAGAGTTAGGCTGTTGCCCCACCATCAACTGTCAACAGATAAAAAGGGCTACCATTTTTGAATCTCCCTTATCTGTCACAAACTGAACAACAATTTGTCGTTCTAACTTCTATCGATTAACACAACAACAACCACAGAACATACCAAATTAAGGGAGTGTTCTGTGACAACAACCATATGTTCAATAGTTCGTTCCTAGTGAATAATCAAATATATTTCCTCAATATAAGTGTCGTTTAATATTTCCACATGTTAAATGTTGATATATTATTGAATAATATATCAACAACGCTATATATATATATATATATATATATATATATATATATATATATATATATATATATATATATATATATATATATATATATAAATATATATATATATATATATATATATATATCCATACTAATATTATAAATGCGAAAGTAACTCTGTCTGTCTGTCTGTCTGTTACTCTTTCACGCCTAAACGGCTGAACGGATTTTGATGAAATTTGGTATGGTGATAGACGATAACCTAGAAATGGTCATAGGCTATAAATAATCACGCCATCGTTCTTAGGGGGTGGGCAGTAGGCAGATAACTAAATTGAGTTAGTGATTTTTAGTCGTTTTTGTTGGGACTTTTGCTCTTTCACGTCTAAACGGCTGAACGGATTTTGATGAAATTTAGTAAGGTAATAGATGGTTACCTAAAAACGGATATAAGATCAAAATGACCACGTCATCGTACTTAGGGGATAGGAAGTAGGTAGAAAACTGAATTGAGTTAGTGATTTTTTAATGGTTTTTGCTGGGAGTTTTGCTCTATCATGCCTCAACGGCTAAACGGATTTTGATGAAATTTAGTTAGGTGATAGAGAGTAACCTAGAAAAGGATATGGGCTATTAATATTCATGATATCATACTTAAGGCGTAGGCAGTAGGCAGAAAACTAATTAAGTTAGTGATTTTTAATCGTTTGTTTTAAAAGTTTACCTCACATACGCCTTAACGTCTGAACGGATTTTTGTAAGACTTGGTCAATTTAAACATATGATCCTAGGCACGGACACAGGCTACTTTTTAGGGCGGGAAAGTACCTCATTCCCGCGGAAATCTAGCGTGATCGTGTCAAGAAGCGCATGACGCCATAGCTACTGAAATGATTTTGATGGTTTTTTTTTAAACTGAGTGTTACTAAGACTTCAAGTTAGTATTTGACCACTTTTCTAACTTAGAGGGTAGATAGGTGCCATAATTTAGGGAATTTATGATAAAATTCTGATGCAACTGTCTTTATTTAACAGTTTTACTTGGATCGAAACTTAGCGACATTCCATCACACTACTTAACTTATAGGGTAGGAAGGTACCAGAATTCAGACTACTTTTTACTTCGCGAAAATATCTCATTATACATAGTTACCTATCTACAACATTAAAACACTGTCTAGAATCACATTACGCCAAAACTATTGATCTGATTTGTATACGATTTTTTATTCAACTGACTGTTACATTACATACAGACAAAATCTTATTACCTACACCACATAATTAATATAGTACTACATAACTAGCTACGCTTTAAACTTGAGGAGGTAATTAGATAGACATTTATACGAACTTTAAGCCCAGTAATCAGTTCATCACCGAAATTAAAACACCTACACTTAGTTTGTTTACTATCAACGAGGGAAAATAATTCAATATAACGCAAACCTTCAAATCATACGTCGTCGTTGTGAATACAAGACGCTGCGCCGAGCGATGAGGCGGTGCGGCGCGAGGGTAGGGCCGTGCCCAACTGTGCCTACCCAAGCGGGCAGGTAGTTTTTTAGGCAGGTAGAAGCATTAGGTAGTTAAGGTAGCTGTTAGATGTAGGTATTTTCTTAACGAATCATTCATATCTCTAGGTTTACTCAGATATGTATTATTCTTTATTTTTGCACTCGCTTTCATTTGTTAATTCTCAATTCATGTGCAGGTTAAGTGTTTTTTAGCTCACATCAGGATGTTTATAGTTCGTAGTAAATTAGTTTAGTAATAGATTTTGTCATTATATTATAGTACTTTTATGTTAGTTTTGATAGATAAGTAGGTAGTACCAGTAGTGAAGAAAATTGTGAATTGTGGTGTGGTACATAAATTCAATATTTTTGAATTTATTTAGATAATTTAGGTTTTAGGTATAAAAGGTTTTAAACCGATTTACATTATTTACTTTTTATATTTACTAAGGAAACATTCGGAGCTATCCATTATGTGCTTAGGTTGCTTTTGAACAAATTTTGGGACAATAGTGGGACATTGTTGCAGGGGGACTTACAGCTGGGAGAAAACAAATAAATTTATGCGGACGAAGTCGCGGGTAAAAAGCTAGTATATATATATATATATATATATATATATATATATATATATATATATATATAATATATATATATATATATATATATATATATATATATAAATATATATATATATATATATATATATATATATATATATATATATCTATATTACAAAGGCAACCTTAAAATATTTGCAGATGAGTTCGAATCACAGAATACACCGTAAATTCGATCATAGAGGTGGGGATTTCCAAACTATCAGAGTTTTAACAGCGGGGAGTGGTTTAGGTCTAACTGGTCATTTAGAAGATTGTATTTATCGGATTTTTGGAATTTATTCATTTCCATGGCTTGCAGGTGGTTCATTTCCATACCTTTTTCACAGTAATGAAGAATATTAGGTTTAAAGCAGAGTGAGATCTTATGTCCTGTCGACTCTAGGATCTAGATCTAGAGAAAAGTATTAATTATTACCTCTCATTTAAATATGAACTATCACAGAGTTGATTCTTCGTCCATTGAATTCATATTCTATTGTTTCTGATCATTTCTAACTAATACAATTTAATCTCAGAAGAGGTTTTTAAAACAGTGCAATTTTTATTTTCAATTTGAATAACCATCGGTTATGAAATTATATAATTATATTATAATTTCTAATGAACGTCAGAATAAATCAATTCAAAGAAATTTGCGTTGAAAATCAGCCTACTAACTCAAATCAATTGGAAACGAGTACAAATTTGGCATGATAAGAAGTTAGTAATATTGACCACGCGTCGATCTGCACAATTAAAAGGTAACAAAAGTCTGATAACTTGATAGAAGAAGGTACAAGAACTTTGATTTCATACAAGGTATAAAATCAAAGACTTAAGCAATAGATTTATGAACGAGATATCTCGATAGTATGAAGATATCGATGTATCGTTTACATCCCTGATGTCATGTTTGAAGGGTCCTTTACGTCAATGTCAAAAATATTGCGTCTAGCACACCCACCTCAAGTTAGCCAGCAAATATTTTACAAATGCGATGAAAATCAATTTTGGCGGTATGTGGTAGGTGTATTAGAGTAGATACAGATGGCAACAATCGCCATCTTCTAGGGCAAATATTAGGTATGTAAATTTAAAAAAATACCAGCCGACAAATTTTTGATTGCACATTCCAAAAATATCAATTATTGTAACTGCACCCCCCCAAGAAATCTAATAAAATTCCTATTTGATAACAATATAAAAAGGTTAATATCTCCTTCAAGTTTATAAAAATGCAACTAGTCTTAAAAAACTGCACCCTGGCTGTTTATTATTGCACCCCCAATAAAAATCCAAAAAAGCATATATTTGACAAATACGATGACAATCAATTTTGGCGGTATGGGGTAGGTACGGCAGATATAGACGGCAACGATCGCCATCTTCGGGAGCTCCGAGGTTACGAAGAGTCGAGATTCAAATCTTGCCAGGACAATTATTTTTCCGTTTGTTCGTAAAATTACTGAATGTTAAGTATTGTAAACAAACCTGATGAGTATAAAGATTATTAAATTTTGTTTTAATTATAAATAATAGCTCAAAGCACTCCGTTTTTTCCTAAAACAATATAACTTTTTTGAGCCACCTGACTACGAATCTCTCGCCTGCTGCAGCTGTTTTCTATATTTTCTAAAATCAGCATTAACATTTATGTCAATACAATTATTAGATGGATTATTTATGCTCATTTTGTTAATTATTATTATATGCACACAATTGCAAAAATTTTGTAATTGAATATAAACTTAAATTCAAACACATGAACTTATGATTTACACTTTATTGACTACATAGCATGACGCGTTTCGTCGTTAAAAACGACTTCTCCAGATGCTTACAGAATAAATTCTTTTTAACTTCTAAACGATGTTTTAATTTTTTAATGATGTGCTTGCTAACATTATTGGCCCGGGTTCGAGTCTGACGCCGGACAAAATTTTTTTCACTCATCAAATAAAATTATTTATTAGTATAAAAATTCTTCAAAAGTTTGAATATTGACGAATTCACGAATATTTCTGTAAAAGAAAGAATGTAAATAATGTATATGTGAGTTCCATTTATTACATTTAAGAATTTTATTCATAAATGTGTACATTTATCAAAAAAAAACAAAAGTATAAAGTATTTAAAAAAAACAAAAATTCATTTGTTTAGATAAATAACAACACGATATTGTGTATATTACCATCATTCTTGAAGGAAAGATCCAGTGTACATCCATAAATAGGTTTAAGTATTTTCATTCATTATGTCAGACCTTACAGGTGCCTTATTTATCTGATCCAACTCCAGCATCAATTCCAGGAAATTCAGATTAGGCATTGCGCCATTTTATTTCAACTGGATTACATCATATTTCTATTTTAACACATTAATCAGGCTTATGGCAAAAACGCCCAAAAATTGTTTAAATTACAAAAAATTAATGAATTTCCATATAAAAATGCAATTGATTACATTGTGATACATATAAACAAAAAACAAATCATGTGCTAAAAATATTCTAATTTTGTTTCTTTATTTGGTTTTTGATCCACCTGTTGAAAATGTCCAACCTCTTTATGAGAAGTCTTACAGTTGATCATACATTTACCATTAGTAGAACGTAATTGATGGCAAAATCTGTAACAAAAATATAAAGATGCATTTTTTACTTTTATTAAATAATACGTTTGACCTTTCATAAAAAAAATATAATTTCAAATAATACTGTTCATAATACTTTACTAATTCAAATTTCCCGCGAACATTGTAGTGAGTAAATAATGTTGGAATGTTTACAACATTGCTTCAACCCTGTAGATATTTCATGTTGCTAACACGGATTTTATAAGCGTTCTATGTAAGCTCTTCTATATTTCTAACCAATATACAGTTGTAACGCTCTCAAAAAAATTATTATTATTAAGTCAAGTTTGAATAAATGTTACAGTTAAGTGTTCCTTTTAATACTTCTAAAACGTACAAAGCTTCCAGAATAGAATTTATTTCTAACAGGTTATGGGCCCAGGCAAAATACGTAGTGAATTTTAGAACTTACTAAATAGCTGAGTGTGAAATTCGGTCAGTAATGTCGTATTGAGTGCACGTGCAACAAGTCAAAATGGCGGTATCGTATTTCAACAACATTCCCAAACTCTTAGGACGCGAGAACTATGATGAATGGAGTTTCGCGATTGAAAACGTAGCTGTATTAGAAGGATTAACTAACTGTTTAAATGAAACAGAACAGGACACAGTGTTAGTTGCCAAAGCCAAGGCAAAATTGATCCTTACAATTGATCCCTCCTTATACATTCACGTGAAAGAAACAAGAAACGTGAAGGAAGTATGTGATAAATTAAGAAACCTTTGCGAAGATTCGGGCTTCTCACGCAAAATAGGATTATTGAGATCCCTAATCAACTTTCGTCTAAACAACTGCAATTCAATGGAGTCGTACATCAATCAGGTTATTGAAACTTCTCAGAAATTAGGAAGAACTGGTTTCAAGATTGATGACGAATGGGAGGATCACTTCTTTTAGCAGGTCTTCCAGAAAAGGCATCATATATAGCCATATGATGCTTATATAGCCATTATCATTCTCCAATGATAATGGCTATAGAAAACAGTGGTTTGGATATAACTACAGATTCCATCAAAACTAAACTGCTAGACATGCAAACAGATGGTAGTAGTAGCGGACCGTCAAACGGAGCATTCGCATCTCAAGAAACTATCCGGAAATATCCAAAAGAGGGTACCACAGGTAACAAAATGTTCCAAAACAAAACAAATAAATATGACGTAATATGTTATGGTCGTAAGGAACGTCGTCATTCCGTAACAAAATGCCCAGACATAAAAGTAACCCTAAAAATTCGAAGTCTAAAACTTCAACTGTAGAAGACATTAATACTTTTAATGCAATATTCATGAGTGGACAGTTCGATGATAGTGATATTTACGTAGATTCTGGAGCGAGTGTACATCTCACTGCTAGAAAGGATTGGTTACAAAACATCAAAACAGATGGAAAAGTAAAGGAAATAACAATTGCTAATAAATCGAAAATGACAACTTCAATTTATGGTACTGTGTATATCAAAACAGTTATTGGGAAAGAAGAACATAGCATTAAGATAGATAATGTTTATTATTGCCCAGGTATAACAACCAATCTTTTGTCAGTAGGTCAAATTATCAAAAATGGCAATAAAGTGGAATTTACAGAAAATGGTTGTATCATCACCAATAAACTGGGAAATGTAATGGCTACTGCGGTTTCTTTGGATCACGTGTACAAATTGAACTTTGAGAAAGAAATATCGCAAAGTTGTCCCAGTGCTTCTGTAAATCTAGCAGTTAATGAGTGAGACTTGGCACCGCAGGTTTGGACAGATGAATTACAAATACTTGCAAATAATGAACGATTAAGATGCTGTAAATGGTTTACAAATGAATGGAAAGGTATCGAAGGAATTTTGTGAAGTTTGCTGTGAAGGTAAACAAACCAAATTACCATTCTCTAACAAAGGCCATAGAGCAACTGCTTTCTTAGAAATAGTACATGCAGACTTATGTGGACCAATGGAAACGTTATCACTTGGAAAAAGTAAGTACTTTCTACTTTTAGAAGATGATTACAGTCATATGGTTTTTGTGTATTTCCTAAAAAGCAAAGATGAAGCTTTCCAACGATTTAAAGAATTCAAAATGTTAGTGGAAAATCAGAAAAATGAAAAACTGAAAATTTTGAGAACTGATGGTGGAGGTGAATTTTGTAGCATTGAATTTGAAAATTTCCTGAGACACTGTGGAATTATTCATCAGCAGACAAATCCCTTTACACCACAACGAAATGGATTAAGTGAAAGAATGAACCGTTCTATAATTGAAAAGAGTAGATGTTTGTTGTTCGATGCAGGCCTCGACAAATTTTTTTGGGCAGAAGCTGTTAACACAGCAGTATTTCTGATAAACAGCTCAGTAACATCATGTTTGGATGACAAAACACCTTATGAGGTTTGGCATAGTAGGAAACCAAATGTTGAAAAATTGAGAATTTTTGGTAGCAAAGCTATGGTGCATATACCTAAGGAGAAACGTCGAAAGTGGGACAAGAAAGCTACCAGCATGATATTTGTTAGCTATTCTGAAAACATAAAAGGCTTTCGTCTATATGATCCGACTACAAGAAAGATAGTAACCAGCAGAGATGTGACTATCGATGAGAGACAACCTGAGGTTAAAGTGATCATCCAAGAACACAGTAAGGAACTCTTCGAACATGAAGATTCAGTGGGGGATTCAAGTTCTGATGAAAGTAATCAACTCAATACAGAGATAAATGACCAGTCAGATGCTGATTATATCCCTGAAGATGTCACACTTGCTGTCGAACAAGTTAGACGATCAACTAGACAGCCTAAAACCAAAACATACCCTGATCATGTCACATATCTTTGTTCACCAGGTTATGTAGATACAATCTTGGAAGATGTTCCTTTAACCGTACCAGAAGCATTATCGAGCCCTGATGCAGAAAAGTGGAAGGTAGCCATGCTTGACGAGATGCATTCCTTTGAAGAAAATGATACGTGGGAATTAGTGAAACAACCGAAAGAAGGGACTGTTGTTGAGTGCAAGTGGGTATATAAATTAAAGAGTGGAAATGACAATAGTGTAGTGTACCGTGCGAGGTTAGTGGCGAAAGGTTACACACAGAAGGAAAATATTGACTATAAAGAAACTTTCGCTCCTGTAGTGGGACACTCTACGTTGAAACTCCTTCTGAGTTTATCAGTTAAATTAGATTTAGATATTACTCACTTAGATGTAACTACTACTTTTCTCAATGGTTTTCTTGAAGAAACTGTATATATGAGACAGCCAGAAGGTTTTGTCAAAAAGGGTTTTGAAAACCATGTATTCAAATTGAAAAAAGATATTTATGGCTTGAAGCAAGCTTCTAGAGCTTGGTACATAAGAGTAGATCAAATTTTATTGTCGTTGATTATTTAAAGTCTCAACATGAACCATGTATGTACTATAAAAGAAAAAAGGAGTCCATTAACATAATAGACGATAACTACGTAGACGATTTTTTTGTTTATTCAAATGATATCAATGAGTCTGTTAATTTGAAAAGTTGCTTGAAGTCAAATTTCAAGGTGAAAGATCTAGGACATGCCAAACAAATTTTAGGTGTAAAAATAACTAGAGACCACGACAATAAATGTTAGTTTCTTGAGTCAATACAATAACAAGCATACTAACATACATTGGCAAAGCGCTAAGAGAATATTGAGATATTTGAAACAAACAAAAAAATTGAAATTGAAATACTTTAAGAATGATATTGATTTGCGTGGATTTGCTGATGCGGATTGGGCAAATGATAAAGGTGACAGACGGTCTTATACCGGTTTTGTATTCAGATTATCTGGAGGTGCCATTTCATGGCAAAGCACAAAACAAAAGACAGTTGCTTTGTCCAGTACTGAGGCAGACAACATGGCCTTAAGTGAGGCAGCTAAGGAGGCAATATATTTGAAAAATCTGCTTTTTGAGCTTTTTTATTTCAAAGACAAGATTATTGTTTTCAATGACAATCAAGCTGCCCAGGAATTGTCTGCCAACCAATCCAATCACTGCAGAACTAAGCACATCGATGTAAGACATCATTTTATTAGACACTGTGTAGATCAAAAACTAATTGATGTCCAATACATAAGAACCGATGAAATTGTTGCTGATATTCTAACTAAAGATTTAACCAATGTTAAAAATTCTTATTTTTGCAGCAAATTAGGTTTAGTATATGTTTAAGCAATGTCTCAACAGTGGGGGTGTTGGAATGTTTACAACATTGCTTCAACCCTGTAGATATTTTATGTTGCTAACACGGATTTTATAAGCGTTCTATGTAAGCTCTTCTATGTTTCTAACCAATATACAGTTGTAACGCTCTACAAAAAATTATTATTATTAAGTCAAGTTTGAATAAATGTTACAGTTAAGTGTTCCTTTTGATACTTCTAAAACGTACAAAGCTTCCAGAATAGAATTTATTTCTAACAAATAATAGTTATATAGTTACTGTTTATGACTACTTAGCAGAACAGGTCTATACAAAATAGAATGTATTAAAAAAGATCGTTAACTGGATATTGAAACTTGAATAGTTTGAAAGAAAAATTACAATAAATAATAAAAATAATCATGGTTGGGCCTAAACCAGCCGTTGAGTCTAATGTTATATTGGATGCTTCTTTACAATTTGACATATATGAAGAAAACGTTTTGAAAAAGAAAAAAGATAGTGCGTGGAAGGATGTTTGTGATGTTTTAGAAAATAAAATAAAACCACTGAATTTGTTCTAAATAGTAAAACAAGATAGACATAATATTTTATCGAAAAGCGAAAAACATGGATCCAAATGTTAACGTTGAAAATGAAATAGTGAGAAATGAACAGGAAAGTATCAATGAAAGCATAACAGAACCAATATTTACAAAGATAAATATTTTGACATTTGATATCACTTTATCCAGTGAACAATGGGCTCAAATAAGTCCAATAAAAAAGATTTACAAAGATGGTAGAGAAGGCGACACTTTTAAAGAAGGCTGGGCAGATGTTTTAGTTAAAGAAATATGGGCTGAAATGAAATTCCCTTGTACATATAATTTTAAAAAACATTCCATAAATAACGAAGATACGTATATTCATATAACAGGATACTGTAAGACATGTCAAACAATTTTAACAGTTAAATGCTATGAAAAACCCAATATAGGAGAACCAATTACCTTTTATATTACGACAGTGGATTCAAGAGGAAAGTCACACTCTGAGAAGAGATGCTTAGCTGGTTTGGAGTAAAAGAGTAAAAAAAGAATTGGTCCATAGCAAACCCAAACTGGCGAAGACAAGAAGTAAGAAAACAGATGACGCATGGTGATTGTGAAGCTCATTTCTAAGTACGTGAGTTGGCACATGCTGTAGGTATCTCAACTGAACGGGTACATCATATTTTGCACGAATATTTGGACACGAGAAAACTCTCCGCGAGATGGGTGCCGCGATGCTCACACTCGACCATAAGCGCAATCGTGTGACAACTTCAAAAGAGTGTTTAGCGATGTTCAGCCGTAATCCGGGCGAATTTTTGCGCCGTTTTGTTACTGTGGACGAAACATGGATCCATCACAACACGCCAGAAAACAAGGAACAATCGAAACAGTGGGTTGCTCGGGGTGAACGTGGACCCAAGAAGGCCAGAGTCTGTCAGCCATCAAGGTCATGGCCACAGTTTTTTGGGCTGCACGCGGTATCATTCACATTATTTACCTCGAGAAAGGTAAAACAATCACCGGCGAATATTATTGAAAGCTTTTGGACACATTCGACGTTGACTTGAAGCAAAAACGGCAGTATTTGGCGAAGAAAGTGCTGTTTCATCAAGACAATGTTGTCTCGAGCACACTTGTTTAGTCACGATGGCCAAAATCCGCGAATTGAGATACGAACTGCTACCCCATCCAGCATATTCTCGAGATTTAGCCCCCTGCGACTATGATCCGTTTCCAAACCTAAAGAAATGGCTAAAGAAAATCTATTATTTGGAGGGTATAAAAAAATTAGAAAAACGCTAAACTAAATGTATCGAACTGAAAGGTGATTATGTAGAAAAATAAAATGTTTATTTGCCGCAAAAAAAATTTGTTATTCAAAAAGTCACGGACTTATCAAACCGCCCTCGTACCAAGGGAAGTCAATACAAATATGGGAAAAGCAATTCCAAATTCAGTTTGCATTGCCTTCAACATGATGAATTTTGCTGAATACAATGATAAGTGTTCATCTATTTTAATAAACAAATAGTCCAATTATGTATTAAATACACAGTTACGAACAGATGTAGCCCATTCTATACATGACGTATGTAAATGGCCATGTTTTACAAAAGACAAATCAAAGATTCAAGAACTTTTCAAAAGATGTGTTGGATTTGTAACAACTATATCTGATTTAGATAGCTTTGCAGAATTTTTAGAAAATGTATTCATAGTTTCCGGTAGCGAAATTAATCACAGCACGTGTCAAGAAGCTTTAAGATATTTAATTCAACGTATTCAAACTTTCTAATGTGATTCTAATTTAACAGCAAAACTGGAAGAACTTGAAGTCAGAAATTATTGATAACTATCAAAATATTGAGAGCAGTGAAAAAACATGAAAGACTTATATATAAATATATTGAGCAAATAAAATTATTAGCTGAGAAAAATAGTTCTTATGAAAAAGACTGCGATGATGATTTTTTTATCCAAAATAATGATTTTTATTTACCCAGTTTTATTGAAAGGTTTACTGATTTGTGTGAAGAATTCCCACGCTTTACTAACGTAATGAATAGTTATTTTGATAATACTCGAGAAATTGCTAGTTCAGCTAGAAGTGAAGCGTACTTTAATGATTTCAAATCTTTAAAATATTTAATAGTGTTGGCGTTTACTTGATGTAAATCCATTATAATTGAATATAACTTAAATTCAAACACTTGAACTTATGATTTACACTTTATTGACTACATTGCATGACGCGTTTCGTCGTTACAAACGACTTCTTCAGATGCTTACAGAATAAGAACAACATTTTGAAAAATACAGGTATATGTATCAGGGAATTTTGGTGTTCAATGGTTTTGGTTTTACCTAAGATATTCCATTCTGAGAATAATTTCTATTACCTGAAAAGGTTTAACAAGGGTGAATTGTTTAATTCTATCTGTTCATTGAGCAAGTTTCCAGAATTTTTAAGCCGATTTATTTCCACTACCTCCCAATAATCTAATTGACTACTTCTCTCTATATTGTGTAGAATTTTGAAATTCGTATCAAAAGTATGGTTTTCTGTTAATAAATGGTTAGCATAATTCGAATTACTTTTATTATGGGCGAAGCTATATTTATGTTCCTGTATTCTAGTACCGAAATTTCTACTAGTTTTACCTATATATATATACCGGGACATGTTCCACAATTTAATTGGTAAACACCTGATTTGTCTTCTCTTTTAATTTTGTTTTTATTGTTCTTAATGTGTCTCGATAAATTGTTGTTCGTTTTAAATGAAATATTAAAATTATGTTTACTTAAAAAGGTTTTGACTTTTTGACTGACGTTTCCAAAGTATGTTAAACTGTTATATTTACGATTTCTATCCGGCTGATAAGGAAATACTAATCGTAGAGCTTTCCGATAGAGTTTTTTGTCCAGAATTTTTGACACGACTTCGCTTTCATAATTATTATTAACCGCAATCTGTTTAATGATATTCAATTCTTTATTGAAATTTATTGAAATTAGTATGATACACAGATTAACCAATATACCTTTATCGGCAGAAAATTTCAATAAAGAATTGAATATCATTAAACAGATTGCGGTTAATAATAATTATGAAAGCGAAGTCGTGTCAAAAATTCTGGACAAAAAACTCTATCGGAAAGCTCTACGATTAGTATTTCCTTATCAGCCGGATAGAAATCGTAAATATAACAGTTTAACATACTTTGGAAACGTCAGTCAAAAAGTCAAAACCTTTTTAAGTAAACATAATTTTAATATTTCATTTAAAACGAACAACAATTTATCGAGACACATTAAGAACAATAAAAACAAAATTAAAAGAGAAGACAAATCAGGTGTTTACCAATTAAATTGTGGAACATGTCCCGGTATATATATAGGTAAAACTAGTAGAAATTTCGGTACTAGAATACAGGAACATAAATATAGCTTCGCCCATAATAAAAGTAATTCGAATTATGCTAACCATTTATTAACAGAAAACCATACTTTTGATACGAATTTCAAAATTCTACACAATATAGAGAGAAGTAGTCAATTAGATTATTGGGAGGTAGTGGAAATAAATCGGCTTAAAAATTCTGGAAACTTGCTCAATGAACAGATAGAATTAAACAATTCACCCTTGTTAAACCTTTTCAGGTAATAGAAATTATTCTCAGAATGGAATATCTTAGGTAAAACCAAAACCATTGAACACCAAAATTCCCTGATACATATACCTGTATTTTTCAAAATGTTGTTCTTATTCTGTAAGCATCTGAAGAAGTCGTTTGTAACGACGAAACGCGTCATGCAATGTAGTCAATAAAGTGTAAATCATAAGTTCAAGTGTTTGAATTTAAGTTATATTCAATGATTTCAAATCTGTAAATAAAAAAGCTCAACGAGTAGATGTACCATTAATAGAACATTGTAGCTCTATACAAAGTCATGTTATACTAGTTCAAGCAGCTCTACAAAATTTGCAACCAAATAAAAAAAAATTCAAAGAAAGATGATAACGAATTTCTTCATGCAACTGAAAGATGGAGGCATTAGTATACACTAGATGAACATGAAGAGATTTTAGATTCAAGTACCGATGTATCCGGGATAAACAATGATAATAATAATAATAATAGAATTTATTCTCATAGTATTACAATATCTTGTAATAAAAGAAAACAGGTCAGAGATAATCGCACATATCAAATTAGGTGTTACAGGCATCAAAGTAATCCTGAAGACAGTAGGGCTCCATTTCAATTAAAAATCTGCTGATCCCTTCTCCAAAAGGTCGAAGCCGAGGTATCGAGCGGAACTCTCGCGGCAGTGCATTGAGAATTTTCATGCACATATATGAAGCACAGTGTTGCGAGGTAGTCAATGCGAGTAGATGCAGGAGATAGGAATGAGCGCGCCTTGTGTTATTATGAATCTCCAAATCAGTTCACATGGCTGCGGATGAACATAAGGCTCCTAAACAAGTACAATCCTGAAACAGTTAGGATATCATTTTCCCTGAAAATACCCCTACAAGAAGACCGATATCTCATACGACACAGACTTCTCAGTGCCATCTTCTGGGCAATAAAATTTTTGTAGAGTGAGGATTATTACCCAAAATAAAATTCCGTAGCTCAAAAGTGAAGTTGGAAAAATATAGCATAAGCAAGACATCAGAGCCAAGATGGCACCTCAAGACATTAAACGTATATATTACCGACATAAGTCTACTATTAAGGTGATCAATGTGTTCTCCCCATTTCAGGTCAGATGATAGTATTAAGCCAAGAAATTTAGTCGATGGTTTAAGAGCGATATCACCGTATGGGAGGTAAATATGATTAGATCCTGATGGGGAGTTTGCCCGAATTTGAAAATGTAAACACTCACACTTACTCGTATCAAAGTTTATTTTCAAGTGGTTTTTCGAACACCAGTCCGCTAAGATATCGACCACAGCTGCAGACTCGGGCAGAGCGGTATGCAGATCGGAGGATCTCACGATCAGATTAGTATCGTCAGCATAGATTGTGATTCCAGTAGTCGAGCCATGAAAAAGATTGGGGAGGTCATTAATGTACACGATGAACAGCAGTGGGCCCATGATACTCCCCTAAGGGATACCCGCGTCCATCATCGCCTCGTCTGACACAAAACTCCGGCCATCAACAGTTAGCTCGACTCTCTGCCGACAACCGCTCAAATAGGATTTTAAAAACTGCAATTGTTTATCGATTTTAATTTTATTTTTATTTATCAAACATATTTCGTTACTAAATGGTCAACTTCTGCTGACCATACGTAACTTTGTAATGGACAATATTTCATTTTTGTTTTTAGTTATCTGGTTATTTCAATTAATTTTGAATTAATTTTTCGTTGTATATATTAGCTTATACTCCCTATTTTTGATTTTTTTTCTTGTTAATTTCTTTTCTTATTTATTATTATTTGTGTACAATTTTGCAATTTTTTGTAAATTGTAATTTTTTTTGTAATTTTTTCTCTGTAATTGGATGTACATCTGTTGGGAATAAATGTCTTATTATTATTATTATTATCACGAATTCCACAATAGTCAAGCTTAAGTAACATTAGTTCATGATCAACGTTGTCGAAAGCCTTGGTAAGGTCAATAAATGGGCCTATGGGTATAACACCAGCCTCCAAGGCATCAACAATGGACTGTATAAGCTGGAAAATAGCAGTTTCAGTGCTCCTTCCACACAGAAATCCATGTTGAAAGGCACCAAAAACTCGCATCTTATGAAGAAACCCAACAAGTCTGTTAACAATAATCCTTTCAAAGATTTTGGAAAAGTATGACAACAGGCCTATTGGGCGGTAATTACCGAGATCTTCTTGGGATCCTTTCTTATGGATCGGTTTCACTATAGCAACTTTCAACGAATCAGGAAAAATTCCCTGAACAACAGAATTATAAATTATGTAAGACAGTGGGTCAGCTATCACACAAATAGTTTCCTTTATAATACTCATCGGAACACTATCATAACCACTAGAAGAAGAGTTTTTCAAGTTCCGGACAACTAATATAACCTCGGCAGGAGACAACTCAAACAGATAAAAAGATTTAATCACTTTTTTGATGGAGGCTTTACTTAAAGTAACTTTGCAGCTGTTTAATTTAGGAGCAAAAGAAATATTCGCAAAGTATTTCAAGAAGTCATTGACAAGCGTCGCTGGGTTTCCTGTAGGAAGTTTAGATTTAATCGATCCAGCACCTCTCAGTCTTTTTATTATATTCTAAGTAGCCTCAGATTTATTAGTAGAGTTTTTAATAACTCATGCCATGGTATTTCTGCTTTGACCTTTGAAGTGTCTCATCATATTCTTTTTTCTTTTTTGTATAAATAGATCTATAATCTGGCCTGACTCTACTAGCAGTATACAAAAAATTGAGTTGGTTTTTTATTCTCTGTATGGCAGGATCAGCTGGGACTTTGTTGAAAGTCCCACTGGTAACCCTTTTTGTAATAGGTGGAAAGTGACGCTCAAACATTGAAACAAATTTGGTAGAAAAGAAATTCCACATTTCATTGACACAATGCCGTGGAAGACTATATAGTTCACCCCAGTCCGCCTCACGTAGATCACTTTAAAATTTGCCCACATTGTCTATCTCTTATTTACAGAAACTTACCACCCCCTCCTCCAGATGATTACCTGTGGGTAAATCAAACTGAGAGAAATTGCGAGATGATCAGAAAGATGTGGCTGTAGCATCTTTGGTAATATAGATTCAAAATTTGTTATTACATTATGGAGAGAAGATTCTAAACCTACATGGACTCTAGTAGGCTCATGGATCAATGCTCTTAAATTAGGAGATTCCAGTGTACTCCTTATCAATCCGACATCAATTTCGATACCTCTCAAAATATCTACATTAAAATCACCAACGATACACAAATTGACATTTGGTTCATTATTCAAACGCTCGATAACCAACGAGAACCTCTCCAAGAAGAGATCCACATCGGCATTAGGTGACTGGATGATTAGCAATTCTACATTCTACTGCACTACATTCACAGACATTATACTTGAATTACATAAATCTGACCTGTTAATTGAATTCATATGTGGTCTTGTGACAAAAATTGCACATCCACCATGTTTGTATTTATGCCTACAAAAGCTTGAGACAAACGTGTAGTTTTGAAAAGAGTACTCTTTCAGCTGCTCCATAGATTGCCAATACTCAACCAATGCAAAAAAAGATGGCTTCATATCCTTGATAAGCCCCTCCAATCCGTTAAATGAAGTACTGAGGCATTGTATGTTCATATAGAAAATTGTTACACGAAGGCTTATGCATTGGCTCTCACAGTCATCAGAGAGATCTACTTGACAATTTCTGTTTTCTTTACCGGACGAAAAAAATTTCCTCACCTGGACAGCCAATAGAAAAGACCGAGTTTGAGCAGTTCGTAATATTATCCATATATGCCAGAATATCACTTTCCGACACCTCGTTCCCTGCTACTCTTCCCACGTACATCCATCTTTTCTTAATAGCTCCTTTAACTTTATTCTTTTCAAGATCGGTGTTGTTGTTAACACCGGTACAAACAATGTTAACACTACCTCTACAAGGTATTTTCTTAGCAGCTACAGTGGACCAAGTTTGTTCAGCAGTATTAGAGGCAGTCTCGTTAATACAATTTTCATTATTAATAATAATGTTTACATCATTGCTTAATTTCATTGTGGTAGGAATTGCTTTTGATTTATTTGACGTTGAAGTTAGGCTTGATAAATTGTTTAAATTTATGAGTTCGATCATTTTTGATCTTTGCGCGACTTCTAAAGGACGAGCATCCTTCTAAAGCGACTTCTAAAGGATGACGCTGTTTCGTGTCATGTTATCATTTGCCACATTTGAGTTTAATTTTTTGTCGAGTTCCAATATGAAGATATCTTTGGAATTCATTTCAGTCTCTAGTATTGAAATCTTATACTTCAATAAACACGCATTTTCCACAAGGACGGCATTTTTATCTTGTAGTTTTGCAATTATTTTCATTAATAAATCATACCGAGATGACTCACTTGTAATATCAGTAATTTTCGGCTCCATTATAGTTGTCTCATCACTGACTTCATCCGTGATCAGTATTTCCGTAATTTCAACATCACAACACTTCTTTAATTTCATGCTAAAACTCGGATGAAATACTTTAGCTCAAATACTGCATCTTTCTTTACATTTGAATCTCTGCAATAACCACATTTAGAAGTTTCAATTAACGGATCATTACACGCACCGACCTTATTATTCGCGGCCATATTGCCGAATCCAGAAAAATATAACAAGTACAAAACCTACTTATAAAAGTATAACAAGTACAAAACCTACTTATAAAAGTATAACAAGTACAAAACCTACTAAAAATTATGTTTTAGAAGAACATGATTATAGTGCATCAGAATCTCAAAATAAGTATCTCCTTGAAAAAGAAAAAATAGAAAATGCTTTACAAATCTTTATGGTGACGATTTCGTTACTAATGTTTAGTTATCTTCTTCTGCTATTGGAGTCGATGAAGAACAAATTGTTGAAGAGTATTTTCTTGATATTGGAAATGAGACATTAAATGGATTTTTCAACATAGATAACGAATTGAATATAACAAAATCTGAAATAGACAATAAAATATCAAATGATTTACTCTCATGCTGTAACAAATCCAGTGTAGATGAATTTCAACCGTAAGAAAAAAATCAAACATTACACGAAGCAATTTATTTTGACAAGGATCTACATGTGAATAATGGTAAAAATTCTGAATTAAAATTTCAAAACTATTCAATTTTAAAGACATGGAAAAATGAAAATCAAGAAACAGAACAATACAAAACAAAACCTGAAGTAAAATACTGAACAGTAAATCAAGCAACAAAACACATTAATAGCAATAGGGATGCGAACATAGAAGAGGAAAATGTAGTACCATTAAAAAGAAAAAAAGACAGAAAAGAGTGAATCTCGTGGTATTTATGTATCTGCAGAAAACACGCAAAGGTAAAGGCATTCTTCAAAATGGTAACAAATTGCAGCCTAAGTATGTACGTGGTAAAAAGATTTCTTTTCTAAACACATGTCAATTTGATTCCATCACAGAAATAGTAACTCACTCCTGCTTAACAATCGAAACATTTAAAGATTTTATAGAAAATAATGAAGATAACATTTTAAAAATGCACAATTTGTGTTATACTAACACAGTTATTAAATATGCAATAGTAGGAGCTAATAACACAGTTTATACAAATCATACATACGTATTAGAATCATTATTACCTTTAAATAATGAAATAATTAATTGTTCAGGAAACATTAATAATATTTTTGAACAATTAATGAAAAATTTTCCTTCTATTAAAGAGATTTCTTCTTGTGATATGTGTGGAGATGTACACGAATCAAATAAATACGTGATACCAATAACAAATACAAATATTGTAAGAAATCATTTTACAACAATGCAAAAAGAACTAAATAAATACTTCAAAAATCGTCTAATATATTGCAAAAAATGTCAGAAAAGCTGTGTACTTCCTTAGACTACCATAGGAAGTTATTTATTTATAGATCCGGAAGATGCTTACAAATCCTTTGATCCTGAAGATAAAAATCTCACTTAATCTGACTTAACATCTACATTACATGAAATTCCCGTTACATTTTTGGTAAAGGAATATACATTTGTTCTGTGTGGCTTAATCAGGTACGATCCTTCAATTAGCAATGATGGGCTTGGTCACTACATAGGTTATTGCCGCAAACTGAACAACAACTGGGAAGAAAGAAATGATTTACTATCGAAAGACATTTCTGAGCTATAAAAGTAAAGCATTTCAGACAAAAGAAATGAAAATAGGAATGATTTTTCATGTAAAAATGTGATTATAATGTTATGTGAGTAGGCTAATAGTATATAAATATGTGGATTATAAAATCATTTTATAGTTATTTAATAAAATCATAGTCATTGAATAAAATACTTACTCATAAATGCTTTGCACTATTTCTTTTAGAAATTTGTAGTCGTACTTCGGGTAGTCTTGATATATAAGTCGACGAGAAATTCATGATTATAGAAAAAGGTCAACTCCAAGCTTTGCAGAAGGTCTTCAGTGTATATTTGAATTCCTTAAAATGAAAATTAAATTTTTACTTTTACAAGCAGATGCCTAATACAATTAAATGATTAATTTTAAAGAACAAACCTTGTATGATGAGAAACTGCTAATTTTTATTAAAACCGGAGTTTTTGGGTTGCATGTTGTATGGGAAGATATCATTTTGCATGCGAAATTAAATTAAGTCATTCTTCCTAATGATTGCCACTGCAAAAAGCAAGTATTTTTATATGTATTGTTTAAAAGTAAGTATCACTTTACACCTTGCTCTACAATTAACAGCAAGTTTACTGATTTTTAGATTGAAAACTAACCTCCAAATGAAAATCAATTTAATTAAAGTTAAATGCATACGCATAGTCAGATCGCGTCAGTACACTTCCCGCAGTGTGTCGATATATTGTAGACAGGACCGTCTCCAGAAAAATAACTACAATTAAAAAATTATTTTTAATTACTTAACTTGGTTTGTTACATTTCACTACCGTTTCAATAATAGATTCAAATACTTCGATTGATATTTTTTTTAATTCATAATAATATGATGATTTTCTTCGTATTTGTAAAATATATGCGTTTTTCAGTTTTTGTTGGGGGTGCAATTATAAACAGCCAGGGTGCAGTTTTTTAAGACTAGTAGCATATTTTTAAACTTAAAGCACGAAGAGATATCAACCTTTTTATATTGTTATCAAATAGGAATTTCATTATATTTTGATTCGATTTCTAAGGGGAGGGGTGCAGTTACAATAATTGTTATTTTTGAAATGTGCAATTAAAAATACGTCGACTAGTATTTTTTAAATTCATATACCTAATATTTGCAGGCTAACTTGGGATGGGTGTCTAGCACAGAACATACCAAATAAGAAAACCGAGTAACCAATCATTATTCGAAACAAAATCACAATCTTACTTTTAGTAATGTGGTGACTATAGTATTCTATGGTAATAATTGTGGGGACTAAAATATTCCTAATGCTAGATGGATAAATGATAAATTGTTTTTTGTGTGAAGACACTAGTCCGGCATCATTATTCAGGGACTCAGCAGACTTTGTGAATATATCTCAGGTTAACACTATATCTAATAGTCGCGGTGTATTTCTAGATCTCATTTTTGTTCGGGGTGGTTGCACTCATTAAATTGATAGGTAAAAAAAAACAATAGAAAGTACATGGGATCAAAAAGTGCTGTAGATTATACAACTTTCAAATCGTTGCGTTCTGAGTGTAAAACACTTAATGCTACACTATATAATAATCACTTGAAACTTATTGAGTCTAATAAACACTCCAATCCACAAAGCTTCTGGAAATATGTCAATTCTAAACGACTTGATTCTTCACTTCCAAGTTGCATGGAGTTTGAAGGTAGATCCAGTTCTGATGGCGATGATATAGTTGGCCTCTTTGCTGAGTATTTGTCTCGAGTATATAACGGTGAGGTCATTATCCCACCGAAATTTGAAATTGATAATACGGTGAACATTGCCTCATGCCAATTCTCAGTCAATGAAATATTCGAGCTGATTGATGGTATCAAACCAAAAGTGTCGGTAGGCGTTGATGGGGTGCCAAATTTATTGTTGATGAGATGCGTTTGCACACTGGTTGCTCCAATTACCGATGAAATCTATGCATCCAACCATGCTCCAATCAATGCATCCCTCAGGATGGATCACTTTCCTTAATTATGGAAGAAAAGTTTTGTGGTTCCCATTTTTAAATCTGTCAATAAGTCATTGATAAGCAATTACAGGGGTATATCCATAGAGTCGGTAATACCTAAATTACTTCATTGCCTTGTGAGCAGCTTTTTATCTTGGAACTGTGAAGCTATTTTTATTGAAGAGCAACACAGATTTAGAAATGGACGCTCTACCATCTCAAACTTGGTGCTCTACCTGAGCGATATTATTCGCTCAGGTATTCGCTATTATGGTACCCAGATGGACGCTGTGTACACTGACTTCTCGATAGCGTTCGATAGGGTCAATTTGAATTTATAATTGGCTAAGCTGGAGTCCTGGGGTGTGCATGGTGCTTTGCATCGCTGGTTTCGTAGTTTCTTATGTGGCCGAACCCAAATGGTTCGTTATAAGAACTACATTTCCACATAATTTGAAGTGCTGTCGGGTGTGCCCCAGGGTTCGCACTTGAGACCTATTTTATTCAACTTATTTATGAATAATGTCAAGGGTTTCATAGATGCTAATTTTTTGATGTTTGCGGATGATATATTCAGCAGTGATTCTATCTCAGGTGGTGATGTCTTGCAGCTTCAAATTTATTCTTTTGTTAGATGGACTGAAACGAATTGTTTGGAACTTAATATGAGCAAGTGCAGCATCATCTATTTTCATAAATCCGGTTCTCCTATTTCTCATGGCTATCATCTGGGAGATCACATGTTGACTCTAGTAGATTCGGTTCGTGACCTTGGAGTGATATTCGATGTACGTCTCAATTTCAAGGAACATTTGAGAAGTGTAGTTTCCAGGACTTAACAGATACTGGGTTTCATTATCCGTAACTCTGCCAAATTCTCACCCAACACTATCAGAAAACTATATTGTTGCCTTTGCAGGTCAATACTAGAGTATGGCTCCAGCATTTGGTCTCCATACTACCGCTGCGATATCGAGAGTCTTGAGGGAGTTCAACGTAAATGCCTGCGTTTTTTGGGTTATAAATCTGGTTTCCAAGTCAGACGGAGCTATGACTTCATGCGTGTCTATTTCAACTTTGATTCATTGGAAAAAAGACGACGGGTGTCCGATATTTGTTTCCTATTTATAATACTGAATGTTTACGTTGATTGTGCGGATGTGTTACTCTCAAAGTGGATTTTAATTTACCATACAGAATTACAGGCACACTCCTCTCTTTCGCTTGAGAACATGGAAAGCAAACTATATTTCGAATTTTTTTTGTTAATCGCGTTCTGTGGCTGAGCAACCAGATGATAACGTTATAGTTTTGTTTAGTGTCGTCTTTTCGTTAGTGTTTAGTTTTGTGAGGTTAGGGGTACTCTTTCGTCCCACTGTTAAGTAGGTCTGATTGTCATGTTGTGTTGTTTGTAAGACGATGGAAGTTAACCTGACTAAAAAAAAGTTGGCTGGTATATTTTTCTGAAAAATGATCAGATATTATCATCAAGATACAGAGACGTGTTGAGAAGTTATCAATTATATACTTTTTCTTTTATGGAATTTTGTTTCGAAGAAAAGAATAAGTATCCAGTATTTGGGATTATTTGGTGATCGTTGAATTCTTCTGGCATTTGTTCGTTATTTGGAAATTGTGAACAGAAGAATTGCCTTTCAGGGGATCAAAGCACGTGTTCTTGATACACAGTATACCGCACACTACATCTTTGCGTAAGTTCAGGTATTTTCAGTTTAGTTTTGATTATTTGTTTCATGGAGGCTTTTGTTTCAGGGTTTTTCGTTTTCATTTTTACGTTTACTTTTGGATTTCTCCGTTTTGTTTTTTTTGGGTACTGGAATTATTATTATTACTGGAATTATTATTGGTACTGGAATTATTGGATAACTATTTGAAGAAGGTTTCGTAGAAGATCTTTGAGCCTAAAGCTGGAAGATTGAGAACGCTTGGTGTGGTGAGAGTATTCCTGTACATTGTTTGCAGAGACAATTTATGTTTGATTTTATTTTTATTTACCTTGTGTATACATTAATTTAATATAACTGTTCAATTTATATGCTGAAGATTCTTTTTTATTTAAACATATATTATATATATATATATATATATATATATATATATATATATATATATATATATATTTTTCATTGTGACGATTAAGTCCTCTTAGCTAAGGGAGAATTAATTTAGCTTTTATTTGTTTTGATTTCTCTTTTGTTAGTACTTCAAATTATTAATTTTATTTTTAATAAATATCTATATATATATATATATATATATATATATATATATATATATATATATATATATATATATATATATATATATATATATATCATATCATTTATTAAACCAAGTGGATATTACTGTTAAGGAGAACTAAGAAGTGTTACATCTGGTGGACTTGTTGTTTGATCCTCCAGAAAACCAATTGAATTGTACCGAGAACTTTCAAACCTCTGGCGCCTGGCATTAAATTTTTCTTACATAATTAACCCACCCCATCTTCACTGTAGCTAACTGTGGTGTGGTACAATTCATTTAACTTTCAGTTCTCGCATAGTAGTTACTTAGGTTTTTCTCGATTTCCGGCAAAACTAAAAATCCTATCGAAAAAAGTCGAATGGCAAAGTTGTAGATAATAAAAAGATCTAAAACTTTTGTATTTGCACTTTTTTCTCATAACCTCAAAATTTATGTGAAAAATTCAAAAAACCAAGTTTTTGGTTTTTTATTTTTATCTTTTACAAAAATTTTTTTTTTTAACGAAATTTTGTGAAAACTTACCTTTTTATGTCCCAAATACGCTGTAATTTATTTGATTAAAAATATTTATTTTTTCACCTTATTTGGAATTAATATCGAAAAAACACCCTAATTTTCAATCGAAAATTCACCCGTCAAAATATCAGCTTTTTTCAAAAAATTGGTATGGTTTCCGTTCGTTGGAATCTCTACTTTCCGGTGGTGAAAAGAAAAATATATGTTACTATAGGAAATATTCTTAGAAAATGGGAAGTGGGGACGGACCTAGGAGGGTCTGGGCCTTACTACATACCTGCCATTTCGTAGCAGCTGTAAAGACCGTTAGCCAGTATTCGAGATACAGAGTAGTGTACAACATTTTCTAAGAATATTTCCTATAGTAATGTATATTTTTCTTCACACCATCAGAAAGTAGATATTTCAACGAACAAAAAGCCCCCAAACTTTTTCTACGCTGCTAATTTCTCACCAAGCCATCTTTTTGATGCAAATAGATGTAAATGAATAATAATATAACGAAATAATCATTTTCAGAATTTGTTCAATCCATTTACGAAACATTTCATCCCTTCCATGAATATGACAAGTCTTTTATGATATACCTTAAATTTTTGAAAATATTCATTTATATTAAAAAATTTCGAATGGAATACATCGGAATAAACATTCTTAATGAGATTTATTCGTTTTCAGAATTTGTTCAATCCATTTACGAAAAATATCAACCTCTTTATAAATATGACAAGTGTTTTTTGTTATACCTAATATTTTTGAAAATATTCAATTATTTCGAAAACCTTTGAAAGGAATACATCGAAATAAACATTCTTAATGATATGTATTTATTTTCAGAATTTGTTCAATCCATTTACTACCAGTTTCAACCCTTTCAAATAATTCGATCTTCCTGCCTTCTCTACGCTACTGACTTCGAACCAAGCCAACTCTTTATGAATTTTTGATGTGAATAGATGTAAATGAACAATGTTATTAGTAAATATGAATTTTCAGAATTTGTTCAATCCATTTACGAAAAATATCATCCCCTTCATAAATATGACATGTGTTTTTTGTTATACCTTATATTTTCGAAAATATTCATTTATTTTGAAAAATTTTGAACGGAATACATTGACGTAGACATTCTCAATGGGATTTATTGGTTTTCAGAATTTGTTCAATCCATTTACTACTAGTTTCACCACTTTCAAATAATTCGATATTCATTCCTTTTCTACGATACTGATTTCTAACCAAGCCAACATTTTGATAAAGTTTTGATGTGATTAGAAGTCCCTGAATACTATTGATACGAAATAATCCTTTCCAGAATTTGTTCAATCCATTTACGAAAAATATCATCCCCTTTATATAATTGACATGTGATATTTGTTATACCTTATATTTTTGAAAATATTCATTTATTTGGAGAAATTTTGAATAGAATGCATTGAAATAAAAATTCTTAAAGAGATTCATTTGTTTTCAGAATTTGTTCAATCCATTTACAATCAGTTTCACCCCTTTCAAATAATTCGATATTCATTCCTTTTCTACGCTACTGATTCCTAACCAAGCCAATATTTTGATGAAGTTTTGATGGGATTAGAACTGTTTGAATACTATTGATACGAAATTATCCTTTCCAGAATTTGTTCAATCCATTTAAGAAAAATATCATCCCCTTTATATAATTGACATGTGATATTTGTTATACCTTATATTTTTGAAAATATTCATTTATTCGAAGAAATTTTGAATAGAATGCATTGAAATGAACCTTCTTAAAGAGATTCATTCGTTTTCAGAATTTGTTCAATCCATTCACAATCAGTTTCACCCCTTTCAAATAATTCGATATTAATTCTTTTCTATGCTACTGATTTCTAACCGAGACACCCTTTTATGAATTTTTGATGTAATTAGATGTGCATGAGTAATATTTTTAAAAAATAATCATTTTCAGAATTTGTTCAATTCATTTACTACTACTTTCACCCCTTTCAAATAATTCAATCTTCCTTCCTTCTTTACGCTACTGTTTTCGAACCAAGCCAATTTTTTATGAATTTTTGATGTAAATAGATGTAAATGAACAATATTATTAGTAAATATTCATTTCCAGAATTTTTTCAATCCATTTACGAAAAATATCATCCCCTTTATAAATATGGCAAGTGTTATAATAATAATAATAATAAGTTCTTTATTTTCAACAGGTATAACACCCAATTACAGAAAATAATAACATTATATATATTGAATACATAACTAAGTGTTTTTTGTTATACCTTATATTTTCGAAAATATTCATTTATTGTGAGAAATTTTGATTGGAATACATCGACATAAACATTCTCAATGGGATTTATTGGTTTTCAGAATTTGTTCAGTCCATTTACTACTAGTTTTATCCCTTTCAAATAATTCGATCTTCCTTCCTTCTCTACGCTACTGATTTCTCACCAAGCCAACATTTTGATGAATTTTTGATGTGAATAGATGTAAATGAACAATATTATTAGTAAATATTCATTTCCAGAATTTGTTCAATCCATTTACGAAAAATATCATCCCCTTTATAAATAATAATAATAATAACCTTTATTAGCAACATATTGCTATACAATAAAATTTACATAAAAATTACAATATATCATTAGTTTATATGCCACCTTCAATATAAAAATTCTATATGTATACAAATCTATGAAACTTTCATATCATCAATATATTTTGTAACTAAAGTTCTCTTAAATTTATTTACACTTTGCATTTTAAATGTCGACGGTAGCTTGTTGTATGCTAGCGTTGCCTTGAAAAAAATTGAATTCTGTCCTGATCTTGTTTTTTTGTGGTCAAGCATGAAGTTATCTCTATTCCTTGTATTATGTTCATGGACTTCACTGAATTTAGTAAGCCTGTTTCTAAGATAATTAGGTGTTAATCCTAAGCTAATCTTATGAACAAAGTGCAAAGCATTTATTTCAAGCATATCTTTTACTTCTATCCATTCTAATGCATGTAACATCGTTCCTACACTTGTCTCTCTTTTACAGTTCAAAATAACTCGCATTGCCCTGTTCTGCAACAATTGCAATCTATTTATGCCCGATGTGTTGGCCAAATATAATACTGTACTGGCAAAATGATAGTGTGGCAATATTATATTCACAGTCAATTTACTATATTTAGATAGATAGCTAGATGTTCTTTGTAATACCCCTATTTTCTTAGCTATTTTTTTACATACATAATCAATGTGATCACTAAATTTTAATTGTCTATCAATTATTATTCCCAAGTATTTGACTCTTTCTACTTGTTCTATTACGGTCATTCCAATTTTTATTGTAAAAGACTCAGCCTTGCCAATAACCATCATTTTAGTCTTCTCAGTATTTAACTTGAGTATATTCTGTTTAAACCACTTACTAATGTCTTCCAAATCTTCATTCAGTTTCTTTTCTATTTCATCTTTGTCTTTTCCCGTTATATATACAACTGTATCATCGGCAAAAAGGTGTATCATCGAATACTTTAATACTTTCACTATATCGTTTATATATAAAACGAATAAAAGTGGACCCAATGTGCTGCCTTGTGGCACGCCATCTTCAGCCTTTTTGTTTTTAGAAAGTTTATCTTCACATCTCACATTCTGCCTTCTCTCATGTAAGTAGCACTCTATCCACCTCAGTACATTACCTTTCATCCCGTAATTACTCAATTTTAGAAGTAATCTCTTCCTGTCTACTGTTTCAAATGCCCGTCTTATATCTAAAAACACAATTACTGTATACAATCCAGTATCACTACTTTGTTTCCAATCATTCAGCACAAATTGTATAGCTGTCTCACAATTACAGTTTTGTCTGTATGCAGACTGATATTCACTCGAGATATTATTTCTATTTACAAATTCCTGTATTTGCAAATAAACAACTTTTTCCAATAACTTGGCAAGGGATGGTAATATATTTATAGGTCTAAATTCAGTTGCATTAATAGTTCCTGCCACTTTTCGGACAGGCACCACAGTTGAGGTTTTTAGTTTTTCTGATGGTATTTCACCCATTTCCAACGAACTATTTACAAAATTGAGCAACATTTCCTTTATATTTTCAAAAAAGTTTCGCAGCAGCTCTATTGTCACTCCATCTGGACTGCTTTTTAGAGGCATAGAATATAATAATTCTTTTAATTCATTAAAATCAAGCATTTTAAAAGAATCTAATATTGCAGTACCACTTCCCCACTCTTGCAAATCAGAGTTATTAGTTTTACCGATTGAACTTATTAATATTTTAACACTATCAATATAATAGCTATTAAATTTTTCAGTAATTGAGATTTTATCACTACATACAATTCCATCAAATTCAATCAAATCATACATACTCTCATTTCTTCCTGATATTAACTTCCTTCCACATTTCCTTAGGTCTATTTTTATTTCCATCTACTTGATCTCTATAATACCTGTATTTTTGATTTCTTATGAGTTTCGTAACATTGTTTCTGGTTTTTGTATAATCTAGCCTGTCTTTTTCTTCATTGCTCAGAAGCCACAATCTGTATTTATAATTACGTTCCTTAATTGCGTTTAAAATTTCAGAACCAAACCAATGTTTGTATTTTTTTCCAACTGTTATTTCTTTTTCTGGCATAAATTTATCGATAGCCAATAATAAATGTTCATAGAAATATTCAAATCTTTTAGAAAAACATTCATGATAATTATACCCCTCTGATATCCTGAGGATCATTTCCTTAAACTTTTCCACATCGGTTAATTTAGATCTTCTAATTATCTTCCTTTCTTTATTTTCTTCTCCTAGTACATTTAGTTTTATAAGTGCATGTCTATTGAAGTTGTAGTCCGTAAAATCTCACACTCCATGTCACAGTAATTTGTTATGATTAAATCTATCATTGATTTACTGCCTAACGGCGACACATGGGTATACTCATTCACCAACTGTACCATCCCAGAATCTATGACAAGTGTTTTTTGTTTTACCTTATTACCTACCAGAAAATATGACAAGTGTTTTTTGTTTTACCTTATATTTTCGAAAATATTCATTCATTTTGGGAATTTACGAATGGAATACATCGATATAAACAATCTCAATGGGATTCATTTGTTTTCAGAATTTGTTCAATCCATTTACTACCAGTTTCGCCCCTTTCAAATAATTCAATCTTCCTTCCTTCCCTACGCTACTGATTTCGAACCAAGCCAACTTTTTATGAATTTTTGATGTAAATAGATGTAAATTAATAATATTATTAGGAAATAATCATTTCCAGAATTTGTTCAATCCATTTACGAAAAATATCATCACTTTTATATATAGGACAAGTGTTTTTTGTTATGCCTTATATTTTTGAAAAAATTTATTTATTTTGAAAGACTTCGAATGAAATTCACCGAAATAAACATTCTTAATGAAATTTTCTCGTTTTCAGAATTTGTTCAATCCATTTACTACTCGTTTCACCCCTTTCAAATAATTCAATCTCCCTTCATTCTCTACGCTGCTTATTTCTCACCAGGCCATCCTTTTGATGAAATTTTGATTCAAATAGATGTAAATGAATAATATTATCACGAAATAATCATTTCCAGAATTTGTTCAAACAATATACGAAACATATCATCTCCTTTATAAATATGACAAGTGTTTTGTACCTCATCACCTTATACCTTAAGGGGATGATATTTTTCGTAAATGGATTGAACAAATTCTGGAAAGTATATTTTCGTATCAATAGTACTCAAACACTTCTAATCACATCAAAATGTTTGCTTGGTTAGAAATCAGTGGCGTATAGAAGGATTGAATATCGAATTATTTGAAAGGGGTGAAACTAGTAGTAAATGGATTGAACAAATTCTGAAAACCAATAAATCACATTGAGAATGTTTACGTCAATGTATTCCTTTCAAAAATTTCTCTGACAGCCAGTTCTAAATTCAACATCTGTCATTTTAACTTCCATCGAGTAACAACAACAACCACGTGTTCAATAGTTCGTTCCTTGTAAATAATCTTAAATATATATTTTCAATACAAGTGTCGTTTGATATTTCCACGTATAGAATAATATAGCAACAACGCTATACGTTCATTACAAATAAGGTTAAACATAAGTGACATTGACATTTGTTATATTTATTTTCAGTTGTTAATAAAGGATATTTATTGTTGTTAAGAGTTATTGGAATTTATCCGTCGAAACCCATAATTCGTAACACTGGTGTCAGAAGTGGGATTCCAATAATTAGAAATATAAGAAATACAACAAAAATGGAGGCAATGTTAGAAAAATGTTTGCAAAAATTCACCGAGCTAGAAGAGCGACGAAAACAGGAAAAACTGGAGAGGGATAAACAGTGGGAACAGGAAAAACTGGAGAGGGATAAACAGTGGGACAGGAAAAACTGGAGAAGGATAAACAGTGGGAACAGGAAAGACTAGAGAAGGAAAAACGTCGGCTGGAAAAAGAAAAACGACGAATAGAGGAAGAACAAATGCGCCAACAACAAAGGCAGGAAGACAGGCAGCATTTATTAAATTTTGTTGCAAATTTGGGAAAGGACAAAGGGAAATTACAGGTTAAATTGGAATGTGAAACGAGTCCAGTAAGCGATGAACTCTTGTGTCCAGGAGATGTGATTTTTAATGAGACAAGTAAAAGGATTCCAGGTAATTTAGATAACGTAATAGGATTAGAGCAAAACATGGTGAATGATGACAGACAGGGAATGGACATGAAGAATCGAAAGGAGGAAAGTCCAGAAAAGGGAGATTCTGGTGTGATAGATGTAGAAGAAGTAAAAATGTCTGGTAGAGGTGGAAAACTAACTAATCCTGAACATTAGAATGAGTGCAAGGTTTCCTCTGACAATTGCCCCAACACGCAGTGTGATAAAGTAATTAATAAAGAAGCTATGAAGGACCAAAGTAAAAGCAAAAGTAGGAGAAAAGGGAAGAATAAATCCCTTAAGGAATTCGATATATTGAATCGATTGACCTATGTATTGGCTCCGGAAGAAATGAGGGCACAACGGAGTAAAAGACCTGTTAAAGGGTTGAGGGACAGTCAACTCAGGGGACATCGGAAACTGAGAAGAAGATCAACAGGATGTGATGTTTTGGTGAGAGCCCTGAAATCTATAGTAGCAAAAATAAAAAGTACAAAGGTATTAGATCTGGAGGATAAAAAGCGTAAATTGAACGGTGAATGGAATGGAATTATTGAGGCTTCCGCAAAGAAGAGAGTGTCCTTAAAAGTAGTTTTATTCCTACGTTAAAGGTTTTGACAAGAAGTTATGGTTCAGTATATGGGAATAAGACAAGGATTCGGATTGTAGAATATGGAGAAGTATTCCATATTCTAGTAAGCACTTGTGTCATAACCAATTTATTTGTTTTAGACTTGAAAATGATCCTGGGCGGTGTGTTGGAATTGTGGACCAAATTTAGACTGGTATACCATGTTGAACAAGGTAATGGAAAAATTTTATCAAGGAATGGTAGAGAGATTTAATCGTACAATGGAACAGTATTTGTCAAAGGTAGTAGCTGATCATCAAAAAGATTGGGACAAACATTTACCAGTACTGCTGATGGCTTATCGAGAATCAGTTCATGACACTACAGGTCACACTCCGGTGAAGGTACTCTTTGGAAGAGAATTACGGTTGCCATGTGATCTATTGTTGGTAGCCCCGAAGAAGTACGCTTGGAAGTAGGCACAAATGCAGATGAGCTGAGACTGCATTTGAATCAGGTACATGAACTAGTTCGAGATAAGATTGAAGCAAGCACTGATCGAATGAAAACCAGATACGATCTAAAAGCAAATTCAGTTGGATTTAAAGAAGGGGACTTGGTGTGGTTGTACAACCCACCCCAACTAACAAAAATGTTTTATAATTTTTATGTTACAGTGCAATTTTGATTTATTGGTATTTTATTATTGCTCCCTGAAAGCTTTTCTGTTCTAAAAAGGCTGTTACGGTGAGTCTTTAGCTTCAGCATATTCAGAGTTGTTTTAAAAACGTTCTCAGAGCAAAATTATAAAACAATTTAGAGAGCGGTTTTATAAGTGTTCTATAAACATTTAAAGAGCAATTATTATGTCATATATTTTGTTATAGAACAAAACTGCTTCATACCAGCTATTTTGAACACCTATTTGTCCATTTTGGAACATCTATAAAGCTAGTTATCAAGTATTGACAGAAACATATATAAAACAGTTATATAGATGTGTTCTACGATATCATTTTGCTGCAATCAACACATTTTACACTTTCAAAAAGCTCATATAACTATAGTGTTATAGTTGGATGAACTTCTGCCATTATACAACATTTAGCGAGCTGTTTCGAGTCAAAACTGCTTCTTGCAGCAAAACGGTGTTTATTCGAGCTGAACGGTGTTCGTGATCATTCTTATGAAACTCTTATTGTTATTACACCTTAGTCAAATCCGCATACGCCATTTTGAGTTCCAAGTGCTTTTGGGGTAAGAAAACAGTGTCTTTATTTGAAATAAACGAATGGAAAAAGATAAAGAGGAGTGGAGGCTTTCGTAGGAAAGTCAATAAATGTTATAAGAATATTTTGTTAAGCAACAACGGAGTCGATAATCAGTTTATCAGTTCTTTACCGTGTAACAGTCCTAACCAAAATGATCCAAATTTAATGAGTATATCAAATCTCAATCCAACAGTGAATGACATGAGAAGTGATGGCGATTTACAGTTGAGAAGTGATGCCGATTTGCAATTATTTTTGAGGAGGAGGAAGATGCAAGACACAATTGGATAGAAGATGGACATGGTGATCGGTATATACTGTGGAAAAGGAAAACCTTCGGACTTAACGGCCTATCTAAAAGCTTTTGTGGAAGAAACAAAAATTTTACTTGCTGAAGGTTTAACCATCAATAATCTAAACAAAGTCTTAAAATTACGATGTTTCATTTGTGATTCACCATCAAGAGCGTTTATTAAAAGTATATGTTTATTATAATTATTGTTTATCATTTTTGTAATTTTCTCAGGTATTACAAACTTCAATGGCAAGCATGGGTGCACAAGATGTACTACAGTTGGAGAATACTCCAATATATCCCAATAATATTATTATGTATCACGACAAACCCACTGTAAACAAATTAACAAAATAATTTGAGGTTATATACAGTTGAAAAATGGCGCAAGAAATCTTCTCTATAAATAATAACGCGAACAGAATATTTTGAACACTAAATTGCTGTGTAAGAGTTATCGAAGCGGTCGTTATAAAGACATTTTATACAATTGTTTTGTTTGTGTATCAACAAATGCTACTATTGAGCAAAATTATTTTTTTAAAGCTTTATAACAGCTAATTGTGATACTCCAAAATGACACTACGACACTTGAAATTGAAAACAAATTTTCTCAGACAGGACCGTATTGAATCTTAATGATGAAATTATAGTTAAATTCATTTCAAGCTAAGCTAAATTCTCGAGAAATTTACTTGTGAATTTAACAAGCAAAATTCAGCTGATATAAGCACTTATTCTTCGTAATGGTGATTTATTTGTTACGTTCTTCACTATACATTAATATACTTTGTCTATTCATTAATCGGTCTGTCTGTTTGCCGTGGTCACGACTTTTGAAGAATTATACTGCTGAAAATTTAAAATTGTCAAATTATTATTTGACATTAGTTTGCATAGGTTACTACTACAATTTTTCAGATCGAAAATTAAATTTTATAATACTAAAAATATTGTTTTAAATTGCGAAATTGATACAGATATATGTGGAAATATAATCCTCATTAAAAAATTACTAACATAGTACTAAAACAATATCCAACACCTATTCGAAATACTTGTTTTCTTTTTGACAGTGCGCAATGGTCGGTAATTACAGTGCATAATGGTCGGTAACAGTGCGCAAGGGTGGTAATGTCTATTCTAATACTCTGAACAATGGAGAAATAATTCATATTCCATATAGGTCGTGCACAAAATCGATTATTTACTTATTTTCATTTTGATACAGTATAATTTCGACGCTGTAACTGCGAGTATTATCTAGAATGAAAGCGTCAAGTAAAAATATTACTCCATATCACTCTCGTACTGCGAGTATTATCTAGAATGAAAGCGTCAAGTAAAAATATTACTCCATATCACTCTCTGAACGAAACTGATAAAACGAACCTTAAAATTTGGGTTCATAGTCTGCCTAAATTGTGATATTTGATCATTCGTTACAATAGGGCACCTATAAATACCTAAAAAATTAGGTACGTGAAAAATCATCAGTGCTTAACAAGTATATAATGACAAAGCTATCAATAATACCTGGTCTGGCTATTTTGTCGAAAGTAATGTTTGAGTATATTTTAGCAACATATACCGTCCCTTATAATAGATTTATTTAGAAAGATCGCTTAGCGCCATCGACATGATTTTTTTATCAAAGAATTTTAATTTACAATAGCTTTCTTAAAAAATGTGTAGTTGGTTTATCCCATATAAATTTTCCCATATTATGAAATTCCCTGATCCACAATCGAGCAGATAGTACAGAAATGAATTTTTCAATCTGACACATATGACAAAGTCCAGCATAGAAGCCATGGTGAAAGCTGGGGTCTATTATGGGTTGCATTACTCACATCAACTTACTGAAATACGCCCCTGCTCATCTCAAAAATTTACGTGTTTTATAAAAGTGTCTTAAGAAGTAAAATTGCTTTGTACCGGCTGCAATAGTGACAAAATGTATTCATAAAGTTGACGCCATGTTTTCAGGATTGATTAGGATGTTCTTTGGAAGCCATTTTACATGCATAATGAAAACCGAACTAATTGATACAAAAATATCTTACATCTTACAATTTTTGCATAAAATAAACATTTTAAAACATATCTCGAGTACTGAAGAACAGGTTTGGCGTATAAAAATGCATAACCTAGTGAGTGTGATATTCAGGCCAATTTCCAAAATTTGAAAAGTGTATATTATTGACGTGGCCCTTTAAAATTTTTCCATATTTTTAAACATTCTGCACGGAATTTTTTTTTCGCAAATAAAATTCATTTTACTGTTCGCCAAGTATAAACTCTCTTGAAGTTTATTATTGTGCTACATTACGTTTACGCCGTGATGTTCATAATATATCGCCTTTATCATTTTAAAGCAACTTCGGTGATAAAATACTCTCAAGCAAAACAGATTACTCCTAATAACGTTGCAACATTCAACAAAAGCGTTGCAATAGAGCCAATAAGGATACCCTTATTAAACCATGTTTTATAAGAGTTTCATTACTGTTCCATAATTAATAAAAGACTCTAGTTTTATAACGGTCCCTTACAAAGCTATTGTATAGATGTTATATAACAATCATATTGCGGCTCGGTAAAAGTTTTTAGGGCTGTTTTATAACTGCTCTCACAGCAGTAATAAAACACGCCTTGGACTAAATTGTTTTATAAACCTGTGCCCATTTTGGCTTTGTAAGTGTTGTTTAAGCGTTCTGAAAATGTTTATAGCAACAAACATGTTTTATAACAAATGTTTTGTAAACGTTCTCTCGGCTATAATAAAACATTCAATTGTTAGTTGGGAAGGAGCCTATAAGGTTATGAAACGAATAAATGACGTCGTTTACAGGATCCAACGCACTCCAAGATCGAAGCCGAAAGTTGTACATCTGGACAGGTTGGCGAAATACTACGAAGGGAGCTTAGTAGAAAATTGTGACGTTGATCGGGACGATCAAAGCTAAGAGGGGGGCAGTGTTGTTGTTAAAAGTTATTGGAATTTATCCGTCGAAACCCATAATTCGTAACAATATATATATGATTCGTTTAGTTTTCTTGTGCTTTGCTTAATAACATAAGTGTGAAGGTTTCTTGGGAATGAGCACAGTTTAAAATTGATGTAGTAATTATTTATTCGACATATGTTTCGGCTCTAGGCCTTTTTCAAGAATATTATAAGTTTATTGTTTGTTGGAAACTGACTTCAATTTCACAAATATTTCGTTAAACTGAATAGTGTTTCAGTTTACACTATTCAGTTTAACGAAATATTTGTGAAATTGAAGTCAGTTTCCAACAAACAATAAACATATAATATTCTTGAAAAAGGCCTAGAGCCGAAACATATGTCGAATAAATAATTACTACATCAATTTTAAACTGTGCTCATTCCCAAGAAACCTTCACACTTATAATATATATATATATATGTGTATATATATATATATATATATATATATATATATATATATATATATATATATATATATATATATATATATATATATATATATATATATATATATATATATATATATGTGTGTGTGTGTGTGTGTGTGTATATATATATATATAAACTAAAACTTATACAACTTATTTTTAGGACCAATCTGTGTTATATGTGTTGGAAAACTACTTTGATTTTTGAACGTAATCAGATGAGGAATTTAAATAAATATATCACTGTTTTTTGCATATATTGAAAAAAATAAAAAACTAACTATACTATAAAGATATAAAATAAAATAAAAGTAATGAATACAAAAAACCATAAAAGATAGAAAATTCACATTTTGCCTACATTTGCATACAAGATAATGCACCTAAGGCCACTGACGCTCTCTTCCCCATAAGCTGCAAGCGATTTTCATAATCGTTTGATGTTTTCTTCTTTCCTTCCTTCCTTTTTTTATTGAAAACATTGTAACTAGTATATTGATTGGAGGGATTTGATTTATTATTATCACTTGAGTTATCTTCTTCAGATTCATTGGCAGATCCCCTTAAATAATTGATGAATTTCGTTGTGTAACGACAGATTACTTTGTCATTATTTCTTTTCTGTATAGTGTTTTGAGAACTCACAAAGTTGCCATTATTGTATATATGTTCTGAGTTTCTTGAAATATTCTGAGAAAGATATAATGCTCTAATTTTTGCACCAGTATGTTTCAACTTGAATAATTCATTAACACTTGCTTTTACAGCTTCTGGTGTCAATATGCTAGTTCCGTCATGAATCTTCATATTCAAGGCATTATCAAATATTTTTTTTGCTTCGTCATATTCTTTTTGACTATGTACCAAATATGAGATGTGTTCCTTATCTGCGAAATCTCCATTAGATTTTTCCCTAAATCAGGATAAAAATGTGATATAAATATAATCACAATAAAAATTGAATAATAATAGTTTCGCCTTTTACGGCATTATCAAGAATTATTGATAATGCCGTAAAAGGCGGTACTACTCGAATAAAGAATTGTTCAGTCAGTGATTTTTAGACAATTATTTATTATATTTGAAATAAATATAAATAATATATAATATATATATATATATATATATATATATATATATATATATATATATATATATATATATATATATATATATATATATATATATATATATATATATATATATATATATATATATATATATATATATATATATATTTTTAAAGTTTTTAGCAATAACAGGCTTTTTTTGATATGAAAAACTTTATTTCTGTTGACGTTTCGTTGTTATATTACAACTTTGTCAAAACTAATGAATAATTGAATTTATGAGTTACTATAGATATCAAATGTCAAACTCATTTTCTAGAAAAATCAAATTAGTTTTTCTGTATCTTCACTTATTGATTTTCATTATCAGAGGAAAATTTCTGGCTTAGCATTCGCTTCGGAAGTTTTAGTCTTCTTCACCATGAGGAAACCTCTGAAAAACTCATGGTAAGCCAGGTGATTTTAATAAGATTCATATTTACATTTTATAATTACATATAGTTTTTTATATACTTATCCAAAATATGTATATTGTTGGTTTATGTGTGTGAAACTGTAGGTAGATCTGGAAAAAATGAGTGTTGAGATGTGATGTTTGGTGATTGTTGTGTGTTTACTTTACGAGTGCTATTTGTGAGGTTTATTAAGTTATTGTAAATCGAATTGAGATGTTTAATGTTTGTTCTTTCATTTACTGTGTTTTCTAAATTTTTACGAATGTGTAGCATTTCTAAAATTTCTCTACTTTTTTTGTCCTTTTCAGTTGCCAAAATTTTCGTATTTTTGTACTCAAAATCATGTTTTTCTGTTATTTTATGTTTAAATAAATCAATTTCAAGAAATATATATATATATATATATATATATATATATATATATATATATATATATATATATATATATATATATATATATATATATATATATATATATATATATATATATATATAGTATATAAGAAGATGAACACTAGAACATTCATTTGAAAAATTCTAATTAATCAAGAAAATGTTATAGTAGAGCTAGATATGTGAACGTGTACGATGTGATGTCTCCATTATCCTTCAAGGGATAAATGTTAGAAAAATATTGAAATCAACGCCACACCTGATGGAAGTGCGAGACATATATGTTTCGTTTTGCAAGGAACTCGTCAGTCACACCACGTCCATCGAAGTGAGGCAACGATTTCAACTCAACTTCATTTCAACCTCCAAGCATCTCCTTGCGACTTCAAGTGGAAGATCGTAGAGTAATGAGTACTCCACAATTCCATCTATAGAAATCAGTAGAAAACACCCCTCTCAGATTACAGACACACCAAGCATCGAAATTTCACATATCTTCTATACCCGTAGGTATAAGATGTATTCAAATGTCAATAGGTTGCGTTAGTAGTACTACTAACGCAACCTATTGACATTTGAATGAATATATATATATATATATATATATATATATATATATATATATATATATATATATATATATATATATATAAACATTATTCTTTCATTATGAATTAAGGAAAAGATTTTAAAAAGATAATCAGTTCTGTCATCTAATCAACACTTACCTGTCAATTAAATACTCGATATATTGCCTATAAACGTCATTATACGGAGATATAGCATTATGCTGAAGAGAATTGGCGAATTGGGCAATATAATGAATGATTGTTTTGTGTTCAAGTTCCAGTTCTAGCTTCATCTGCTTAATTTCTGCAATTACTTTTTTTTTCTCTTTCATTAATTCTTCTTTGGAGTTAATTTCTTGTTTGACATTATCATTTTCGATAGTTTTATCGACCGTCTTGCTTTCATAATAAATGTGCATATGCGTTGAATAGTCACAGCCACAATGTTTGCATTTTTTAGAACCATCCATGGCAGCACAGTTCACTAATTCTGGAGCACCAATCATTTCTTTAGGAATATTTTCTAGGTAGCATGGATTATGACAACGTTGCTCATAATGCCATTTCTTCACATCACGTACCTATGAATAAAATTCATAATTATGTTGACTATATACATTTTTTGTTATAAATAATTTAAAATCTGAGTTACTAAAAAATCAAATTTTGTACTTTTCATTATAGATTAATTTGATTAATTTGAAAGAATCAACTACCAAATCACTATTGAACTTGAAGTAATATCGGCAATTCTAATCGAATTAATCGTCTTGTAATCAACTAATTTCATGAAAAGGATATTGAAATATTTACAATACCTAACAAATATTGAAGAAATATATTCTTCATTCATGATCAAAGACTTAATAATTTTCCTAATCATTTGAGCAGTATTGTTACAGATTTACCCCGAATGGTTTATGGATGTTTGAAGAAATGATGAGACTGTTGAAAATCGTCGTAGGCACGACCACAGAGCTCATCTAGAGTTGCATTGTCGCACAGCCTAACTCTATTTAGGTAAGTAGAGTTAGGCTGTGATTGTCGACGTTCAGGACATCGAACTGCCTCTGTCACTCCCGTTGAGATCGTTCGAGAAGAACAAGAGTAGCAACCACGTGTCGGCATAGTTCGTTCTTTGCAAATAAGGTTAGACATAAGCGATATTGACATTTGTTATATTTATTTTCAGTTTATAAATAAAGGATATTTATTGATTGTTAAAAGTTAGTTATTGGAATTTATCCGTCGAAACCCATAATTCGTAACAGTATTATAAATGGAAATATTTTGAGAGCAGTAGGAAATCCCTTGATAGAGGGATAAATGCCAGAAATATATATTAAATGGATATATATTTTGATTATTATACCGAAATGGAAATATATAAATAAAAATCTTAACTATATTAAAACTCACTTCATATATTTTTGCACAGTTAGAACTTGTGCAGACTGTTACAGGTTGTGGAAGTTCAAAAACTTCAATATCAATAATTGGGATTACAAGAAGTTTCCTCAAATCTTGTATGTCCAAATTATCAAGCTCCAACATTTTGGTTTGCTTCTGTAAAACTCTCAACTTATCTTGAATGAGATGTGTTATATCTGCCATTGGTTGTTTTAGCTGATTTATCACATTTCTTGCTTCATTAACACATATTGTATGCTCCACTTGATGAGGTTCTAGAGGCTTATTTTTGTCGTCTCCAATGATGCGAAAAATCATTCTAGAAACAATTTTAAAATTAGTTGACTTTCGAAAGACAAAAAATCTAAACACCTCTGGGTAAAAAACCGGGTAGAACTAATTGGATTTTCATGGGAGCTATTTCATTACATAGTTTAAATAAAAACGTTTCCCTATCAAAATTAGTCGATTTCACTTACACAACAATTTTCAACAAATATGAATAACAAACATTATTTCGATTTATATACAATAAATTATATTTTCGAAGCTTTTCAAAATTCATTTAACTTCATCAATTGTGATGATAGGCGATGGATTTGTGTAAGTGTTGTATTTGATTCTAAGCAAGATGCAGAGCCGGTCACTTCAATTTTCTTACATCCACGAGATGAATAAGCGCCTTTTTTCAATGAGCCAAAAACCATCTTCAGAAAGTTCTGTGGAGCCGAAAATTGTGTGATTGTTAACCCCATGTGAGGACTGTTCCCTCTATATGGGTACGGGGGTGTTAGCTTTACTTATTTTTAGTGACATCTTGATTCATGCAACTATTTTCTTATTTCTAGAACTATAACTGCTGCTCAAGAATAAATAAAAAACAGTACACAATTATAGTATATTTTTCTAGTAGGTACTTTGTATCTGCAATAGATTCTATGGTTAGATGACGACGTATTTTTGGCGCTAGTTAGTAAGATTTAGTTTAGACTATGTAATTTTCAGCCAAGTTGTATGGGGGAACATAAAGTTTCAGTGCCGCTAATGTCGATCTCAATTGAAGTATACGAAATTTTGAGAAACCCTTGCGATCCAGTAAAACCAAGTTCCTGTACATATGAAGAATTGGTTTCACACTTAAATAGACACGTTTGTGCTAGAACACCTGTCTACCTGTCTCAATTCTTCTTGACACCTGTCAAGAAGAATTGAGTTTGATAAGTGCGATTAAAGAAGCTTCTAAATGTGCATTTGGCAACAACATGGACGAATTTCTGAAGAATAAATTTGTAACGGGTATGTTACCACGGAAAGTACAAGATCGTCTTTGCGAGGAAGAAGCCAGCGAGAATTTAAAAAGAATGGTTGAGATAGCTTTATATAAGGAAGCAGTTGTCCGAGAAACAGGCGGAGGAGTTGACGTGAATAACCTGTCGAAATTTGTGAAGGAGAATCAGCGAGAAATTTTCAAGTATGAGAAAAACGAGAGAAAAGCTGATAAATCTGCCGATAAAACGTTGAGATGTTTCCAATGCAATGGAGTAGGACATGATTTCAAACACTTTAAGTTTAAAACTTTTGTTTGCAATAAGTGCAACATTAAAGGCCATATTGTTAAAGCTTGTAAAAAAGTGATACAAACTATGTCGGAAAGCAAACTGGAAAGGAAAATTTAGATAGTGAACAGTCTCTTTATAATGTTACTTCTGATATAGATTTAAGTGGTAAAGTAGTTGATGTAAATTATGTGAAACCAATTATTTTTAAAACTAAAATAAATGGTAAGATGGTATGAGATGGAGGTGGATACAGGTGCTGGAATTTCATGTATGCCATTTTTTAAAAAAATTTCAATAATGTAGGACTTGAACCGACTCAAGTACGATTAAAAACTTATAGTGGTCAAGTTATTTTATCAAATAACTTGTAATATTCTGTAGAAATAGGAAATAAAACTAAAATTATGTGAAAATAAAGAATGTGGCATAGTGTAGTCGATGAAGCAAAAAAAGTTTTGTTAGGTGGAGATATTCTAAAAAATTTCAATTTAATAATTGTTTCATCCAAATCGGAAGTAAATTCATTGAGTTCCACTTTAGAAGATTTGTTGTTAGATTATAAGGATTTATTCAAAGAGGAATTAGGTCAGTATAACGGTGGTAAGGTTTCGTTAGAAATTAAACAAAATTCTAAATCCATTTTTCATATGCTTAGTTCCATATGCGTTCAAGAGTAACATTTGAAGAAGAGTTGAAACGCTTAGAAGAGAGGGGTGTGATTACTCGAATAGAAAAATCTCAATGGGGTACAACACTAGTACCGGTTTTAAAATCAGATGGTAAAGGTATTACAGTATGTGCAAATTATAAAACAACTATTAATCCATGTCTAGAAGATGTAAATTATCGTTTACCGCGTATGGATGAAATTTTTACAGCATTACAAGGACGGGAAAATTTTCAAAGTTAGATTTTCGTGATCCTTACAATCGGTTAGAATTAGATGATAAAACAGTAACGGTTTTAGCTTGGAGCACTAGTCAGGGAGTTTATGTCAATAGACTTCCTTATGGGACTGAACCGGCTTGTGCAATTTTTCAGAGAGAAATTGAAAAAGTTCTGCAAGGATGTAGAGGCACAGTAAATTTTTTAGACGATATTATGATTACTGGGCGAAATGAGAGCATTTAGAAAATTTGATAGAAGTATTATATAGATTAAATACTGCGGGATTTAGATTAAATCTTGAAAAATGTGAGTATTTCAAAGGGAGTATAGATCATTTAGGTCATCGTATTTCATCTAAAGGTTTAGAGAAAAGATCTTTTGGCAATTTTGGAAGCGCCGCATCCGAAAAACATTCAAGAAACACGTTCTTGTTTATCGTTCTCGACATTATTAGGATTAGTTAATTATTATTCTAAATTCATACAAAATTTGGCAATTAAATTTAGACCTTTATATGAGTTATTGAATAAGAATAGCGAATTTTAAGTGGACGAGGGACTGCGATTAAGCTTTAGAATGTACTGAAAAAGAGGTAGCTTCAGATAAGATACTAGTACATTACAATCAGAATAAACCATTAAGGTTGTTATGTGATGCAAGTTATTGCGGAATTGGAGCTGTATTAATGCATGTTGAAAAAGATAAAACAGAGAAACCTATTTGCTTTATTTCTAATGAATATATATATATATATATATATATATATATATATATATATATATATATATATATATATATATATAATATTAAAATATTCAAAATAAAATATCTCAAACAGGCAATAAATCAATTTCAAGAAATATATATATATATATATATATATATATATATATATATATATATATATATATATATATATATATATATATATATATATATATATATATATATATATATATATATATATATATATATATATATATATATATATATATATATATATATATATATATATATATCGTTACATTTCACTAGATGAAATAAGCTGGACAGTTCATTATTCTCAAATTATTGATTATTTACCTCCACGATTCTTCTGCTGACTTCTCCCAACTTTCTGCAAAATACTGTCTCTCTCTCTGGGTAAATTGTACTCCATTAGCTATAGCTGCTAAATACCTGAATGCTTCATTATCAAGACAAAATATGTTCTCCTTGCCTAATGGAATTTTCACATAGGGTGGTCGTTTACTGATATCCTCTAAAACTATATATATATATATATATATATATATATATATATATATATATATATATATATATATATATATACATGTATTCAGTACAAGGTGAGATCCGTACATATGATAGACAACCTGAGATCCACTAGTAGAAATTACTTTAGCTTTGAATTGTTTTCACAAATTAGTCTAAAGATGCGTACTGGTCAATGATATGAACCGAGGGGTAAGATAAATTAAAATTTTTTTCATACACCAAGTATGAAGGTAAGTAGAGATCCATGATAAATGTAAGTAAGACGAGATCCGATATACTATTTGTATAGATACGCTGTACAAGACGAAATCCAGCGATGTTGCCACTTTATACAGAATTTCGTTTACAACTCGAAACAAGATGATATATAATTACTGTGATTATTTCTGATGGAAAATCAAAACGTGAATGATTTAGTCATTTAAGTATTTGACATTTCGCGTTGTTCATCTTGCACAACGTGGATTTCACAAATTTTTTTCGGTAGAAGATGTGCGTTGTGATACTCGTTTTTCTCACAAGTTCCTTTCTTGATGGCATATATCATAGAAAATTAAATACAGCGAACTTGTCACTTCATGCAGAATTTCGTTTATAAATCGAAAAAATTGAAAAATATTTCGAATATTTCTGCAGGATATGCAAATTGAGAATATTCATTCATTAAAGTTTCTCATATATCACGTTGAGCATTGTGCTATTTTTCGTTATATGTCGTTGAAAGAAAAATTTTGTTCGACTTTTGAAGGTAACTTAGTTCTTTCGATAACATATTGATTTGTTTGGATACATGGCTTTTGTATGACTTTCAAGATTTTATTGATGAAAAGAAAATGCTACAATTCGTGCATTCACATGCATTTTGTAATGTGTGTGAAAAAAGTATTATTAGTGTTTCATTTTTTTTTTTATATGAATGAAGTTTATTTGGCTATATTATATGGATGACATTATTTCTTACAATGAATAACTTCAAATAAACTGATTAACTCACTGAAGTTCAAAACTTGTACGTGAGAGTAACTTCACAATACAAAAGGTATCATAATGCAAATTTGAGAAAAATTAATAAAAACTGAGGAAATATAACAAAATATAACAAGTGGTAGGTGGTATTAGTTCATACAAAAAATTAATGTTGAAAATTACATTAATATAATCTTCTTGAATGTGAATTCTACGCTAAAATAAATGTAGCTTAGCTCAAAATTTTTCAAGAAATTACAGATAACAATGTGAGGCATGTAAGCCTCAAATTTGTTACTATTAACGTTATCCGGAAATGTCCAATTCTATCCTGTAGCTGAGAATTTGTTTTAAACGGGGCTCTTATAGGCTAATTTACAGAGTAGAGTACTCTACAGAATACTTTAAAATGAGAAACACTCTGTGGAATACCCTACTTCTTACTCATAGAATTGCTTTGAGTTTTCAGTAGAAGGCATACCTCTTGTATAATTTTTTTCAAATATTATCTGAAATTTCATAATCAGCTTGACGATTTAAACGAAAAAATAATAAAGGAAGAAAAAATTTGGGTATTAAATAAAATTTTCGAGTGAGATCATTGTGAAGAATATGTACTATCCTGATGAAGGTTTAGAAACAGAATAATGAGGGCAATGGCTCCAATGAAAATAATTCAGATTTACATAAATACAAAAGTATAGAAATACACAAGATAGATTAACATAGAAATGATGATATTTTTACTGAAGAAACTGAACAAGATGAAAATGTTCATTCACTAACAAATTTCGGAGGAAGTTTCTTTACACTGAAGCTTTCATTCGAAGTGGATAATATAATTCATCAATATGTATGAATTATTCGCTTCAATAGTACCATTCTATTATAACAGCTGAAATAAAAGTGAAAACCACATTTTATATACCTATTTATGAGAAGGTATCAATATTTTATCAGGCTACTCATGAATATATAAACAGGAATTAGGTTGAAAGAACGACGAAAAATTCTTGACCAGTTCAATATTCAATTACGAGATTTGGTAAATGATCAATCTGAAAAGATATCGTATGTTTAGTTAACTTGGAGGAATAGAACATATAAACATAAAGTCGGCGTAAAAACATAAAACCGTACAGTCATCGGTAAATAATCAAGTTGGAGATAAGGAAACGAAACAAAAATCAACAATATGTGAGCAGATGAAGCATTTGAATGAACTTAATCCATCCAGAGGTTTGAAATACAAGTGAGAATGAAATTTCTGAAAATGGGTTGAATTTTAAAAGAGGAACAAAAAAAAATTATCGCATAGTAGTTCAACAAAAACACTCTCATTAGTTTCAGAATAGGTATTCGAATCAAATTGTGTATCAAGCCTTCATGTGTATAGGCCATTTTAATTGATCAGAAGTAATTCATAATGATATATAGGTACCTATATATAATGCTAATTAATAAATTTTTGATATTAAAGAATTGTTCCAATTATTTTCCAGATTGTTGAATGGAATCACTCGAGATTTGAACACATTTCAGGAATTTAAAAAAATTGCATAATTATAAGTATATTGTCCACTGGAATAATGTAGTGGACTTTATATATAATAATGTGAAATTCTTGAAATGTGTAATAAATTCATAGTTTTGACATGGAATTTCAACACGTATCTCTCTTCTTAATCAACTGTTCACTTGAGAATGCATTCGTTTTACTAAATTATAGTTGACTGCAAATAAATAATCTATAATGATGAAAAGCAAATGAATGATTTATTATGATGAAAATGAAGTTCTTTTCTGCTATAATAATTGAAATGATCTGATGACTGTTATAATATAGATAATTTGAATGAATGAACAAATGTTATTTGTTATGAATATTACAAACAGTATATATTATATTATATAGAATAACTTCTCAGGTTAGAACAACCAGAAAATAATTTTTTTCATTTTTTGTTCGTGATTAATAACCTACCCACCTATTATACTTTAGGAATTTTTTCAGGATCCATATAGATACAACGCGATCAAAATATTTCGCAAGAATTGGTAATAAATATTAAGTGAGCGTTTAGTTCAGTTTTTCTAAGGAGACGTACGTTTCCTTCATGTGACTAGTGCACTTTATAAGATCTGATAACACTTCGTTTGCTTTTCAGATCTGAAGAAGTCGTTTGTAAAGACGAAACGCATCATGCTATGTAGTCAATAAAGTATAAATCATAAGTTCAAGTGTTTGAATTTAAGTTCATATTCAAATATTTAATAATGTGAAATTATGATTAGAGTCATGATTATAGTTGAATAAATATAAAATACGAAGTGTCTCATGTTCCTCTACAGTGCTAATTTGTGTATGATAGAATTGTTTGGACAGCGACAGTTTCTCTTTATATTAATAACATTCTGCGCGTGTACCGCAGAATGTTATTTCTTTCTTAGAAAAAAATAAACTGCGTGATTATTTCAATGGTTCGAAATCGATCCTATCGATCTGAGCGAAAAATTAATTCCAGGGAGAATATCTAGATATCATTTCAGGGTATTTGAAATTCTACAATTTGAGCGTTGAAATTATGCATGAACCTATTCATCATGGTACCTTATCGTCATTTGAAGACATTTGTTCATACAATTTTAGCAAATACACGAAACTGAATAGTTATTGAAAACAACGCATTCTTTAATCTATAGCCATTTCAGGAAACGTTTGTTTCTTAACACATCAGGGGCGCCATGAGATCAATGAAAATATTAATAAATGATTATATTATATTATATTATCGAATATGATATTATTCCTCATATATGTAGGTGTTTTGTGACAGATGAATCGAATTTCATTTGAGCGTGAATATTAAGAATGTAAAATTTTTCGAAATATGTTATGAATGTATTTTTGAAATAAGGACACAAATGTTTGATACTATTAGCATATACCCTGTATAACATTGAGAATTTCAGAAATTTTAGCTCTTTCATTTCATGAGCAATAAAAATCTGTTAAAAATGAATATTGATCTTTCAACTCGAACTGTAAGAGAATCTTGGTCAGCTGAAAGTTGTATTATCAGATCGGATCATTTAACTGATATCACATGATATATAAATACTATTCCGAAATATTTGCATTACTTGATATGGATTCACATATATTGATTGACCTACCGTATTATGCTGTTTCATTTTAGTAGAGTAAGCATTTAGATTCTGACTAATAAAATGATATTTTGTCTGCTCAGCCTTCATCCTCAGAAAAGAGCAGTTTATATTATACCTACTAATTTTTTCGTAAATATGGAAATCTTGCATTCTATAATCTCTAGACATTTCACGAAATGTTTGTTCCCACATCAGGGACAATAGGAAATGAAAGACAATCGAAATTTAAGTATAATATAAAACAGGCTTAACAAAAAATATATTTCTTTTAGCTATCGATACTTGTGAGGATTTCATGCACCTTATGGTTAAAATTTTTGTCATTATTCTACAGAAAACTATATTTCAAATAAGTGTTTTCTGTCTTTGTTCAAATAAGAAATACTTGACCCGTTGTTCTACATTATTTTTGAATTCAATGTCAACTATTGCACTTATAGAAATAAATTGTGGAAAATTATATACCTACCTAATTCCTTATATATGTAATTGTTTCGCGAAATATGAATCAATTTCAGCGTGAATATTCGAATTACACAATTATTCTAAATATGTTCTGAATATATTTCCGAAATGGGGGTTCTAAATTTCGATTTAACATCATTTCTCGTGTATAACATCAAGACCTTCCATGAGCAACAACATTGTCTGAAAAATGAAAATCAAAAATATTGACATTTCGACTTACACTGTATGAGAATCTATTGAAGATTTAAGTTGTATTGATCTGAATACTTTACTGAATCACCTGGTTTATGTTTATAAACATTTAAATAATCATTTAAATCATTTGCTGCTCAGAAATATTTGCATTATGTATCGTTGACAAATATCGATTGTTAAACAGGATTATACTGTTTCGGGAAAGTTTCATATTATATATTATATTGAATGCTTGGTTCATATTTTGAAATTATATTCTCTGATATTGAAGATTTGAGTTGTATTGATCTGAATACTCTTCTGAATCACTTGGCTTATAAATGCTACTCAGAAATATTTGCATTATGTATCGTTGATAAATGTCGATTGTTAAACAGGATTATACTGTTTCGGGAAAGTTTCATATTATATTTTATATTGTATGCTTGGTACATATTTTGAAATTAAATTCTCTGATATTAAAGATTTGAGTTGTATTGATCTGAATACTTTTCTGAATCACCTGGCTTATAAATGCTACTCAGAAATATTTGCATTATGTATCGTTGACAAATATCCATTGTTGAACCGGATTCTACTGTTTCGGGAAATTTTAATATTATATTTTATATTGTACGCTTGGTTTATATTTTGAAGTCATATTCTCTGATACTAAAGATTTAAGTTGTATTGATCTGAATACTTCACTGAATCACCTGGTTCATAAATGTTACCCAGAAATATTTGCATTATGTATCGTTGACAAGTATCGATTGTTAAACCGGATTTTACAGTTTCGGGAAAGTTTCATATTATATTTTATATTGTATGCTTGGTTCATATTTTGAAGTCATATGCTACAATTCGTGCATTCATGCATTTTGTAATGTATGTGAAGAAAGTATTATTAGTTTTATAATTTTTATCTTATCAAGTATTATCATTTTTTCTATGAATGAAATTTATTTGGCCATACTATATAATATATCATAATGCAAATTTGAAACAAATTAATATAAACTGAAGAAATTACGACTTGTGGTAGTGAAATTAATTCATAAAAGGAAATAATGTTGGAAATAACATTGATATAATCTTCATGAATGTTAATTCTATGCTAAAAAAAAAGTAGCTTTCATACACACATTTTATATACGTATTTATGGGAAGGTATCAATAATTTATCAGGCTACTCATGAATATAGAAATAGAAATTACGCTGGAAGAATAAGGAAAAATTCTTGAGAGGTTCAATATTTAATTACGAGATTTGGTAAATGATCAACCTGAAAAGATATCGTATGTTTAGTAAACTCCGAGGAATACAACACATGAACATAGCCTCGGAACAGTCAGCGGTCGTTAATCAACATAAGGAAACGAAACAAACATCAATAATATGTGAGCGGATGAAGCATTTGAATGAACTTAATCGATCGAGAGGTTTGGAATAGAAGTGAAAATGAACATTCTGAAAATGCGTTGAATTTTAAAAGACGAACAAAAAAAAATTATCGCATAGAAGCTCAACAAAATCTCATTTGTTTCACAACAGGTAGGTATTCGGCTCAAATTGAAGCCTTCATCTATATTAGCAATAGTAATTGATACATAAGTAATTCATAATGATATATGTACATATAATATATTGCTCATTAATAAATTTTTGATATTAAAGAATTGTTCCAATTATTTATTTTCCAGATTGTTGAATGGAATCACTCAAGATTTGAACACATTTCATGAATTTAAAAAAATAACATAATCATAATTATAATTATAATTATATTGTTCACTACAATAATGTAGTGGACATTATATATAATAATATTTAATAGTATTGTCTTTGCCTGATGTAAATCCATCATAATTGAATATAAACTCAAATTCTAACACTTGAGCTTATGATTTACTTTATTGACTACATAGCATGACAAGTTTCGTCGTCACAAACGACTTATTCAGATACTAATAGAATAATCATTATTTTGTCCTTTGTAATGACGAAACGCATCATAAAGTGTAAATTTAAAGTTCACGTGTTCGAAATTAAGTTTATATTCAAATATATAATAATGTTAAATTATGATGATGGTCATGATTATAAATGAATAAATATAAAATACGAAGTGTGTCATACTCTACAGTTCTAATTTGTGTGTGATAGAATTGTTTGGGCTTGCTGCGACAGTTTGTCTTTATATTTATAACATTCTGCTTGTACCGATTAAAAATAATAATCCTAAAGAAAATCTTTTAATGGTTCGAAATCGATCTTAGCGATCTGAGCGGAAAATTAATTCCAGGGAGATATCATTTCAGTGTATTTGAAATTCCAAAATTTGAGCGGTGAAATTATGCATGAACCTATTTATCATAGTACCTTATCGTCATTCAAAGACAAAAAGTTTACACAATTTCAGCAAGTACACGAAACTTAATAGTTATTGAAAACAACGCATTCTTTAATCTATAGCCATTTTACGAAACGTTTGTTTCTTGCCACGTCAGGGGCGCCAGGAAATGAAAAACATTTGAAATTGGTAACTATATTTCTTTCGTGCTTTGTTACTTATCAGAAGTTTTTGCACCATATAGGTGAAATTTTTATCATCCTTTCTACAGAAAACCACATTTCAAACATTTGCTAACAGAGACCTGTATGTCTTGAAGACGTTTTCAATATAAGAAATAATTCACACGTTGTTCTGTATTATTTTTGAGGTCAACTATTGCACTTATTTTATCGTCATTTATTGCCAGATCAATAGAAATATACATCCAGCTGGTCAGTAGATCAATAAAAACATATATCCACCTAAACAGACAGATCAATAAAAATGTAGATCCACCTAAACAGACAAATCAATGAAAATATGAATGAATAATTATATCATATTATATTGTCGAATATGATATAATTCCTCATATATGTAGGTGTTTTGTGACAGATCAATTTTCATTTGAGCGTGAATATTCGAAATGTAAAATTTTTCGAAATATGTTATGAAAGTATTTTTGAAATAAGGACAAAAAAGTTTGATACTAACATCATATCCTCTCTATAACATTGAGAATTACAGAAATTCACGCTATTTCATTTCATGAGTAATAAAATGCTCTGAAAAATGAATACAAGAATATTGATCTTTCGACTCGCATTGTGAGAGAATCTTAGTCAGCTGAAAGTTGTATTATCAGATCTGATAATTAAACTGATATCTGATATGTAAATACTTTTCTGAAATATTAGCATTACTTGATATGGATTCACAAATATCGATTGACCTACGTATTATGGTGTTGCATTTTAGTAGAGTAAACATTTAGATTCTGACTAATCTAATGATGTCTGCTCACACTTGATCTTAAGAAAAAAGCAGTTCATCAGATACCTGCAAATTTTTTCGTGAATATGGAAATCTTGCATTCTATAATATCTTTGCCATTTCACGAAATGTTTTTCTTCCCACATCAGACACAACAGGAACTACTACAACTAGTCATCTATTCGACAAAAAACTATATTTCAAATGGGTGTCTTCTGTCTGTTCAAATAAGAAATACTTGACCCGTTGTTCTGCATTATTTCTGAGGTCAATGTCAACTATTGCACTCATTGAAATAAATTGTGTAAAATTATATAAGTACCTAATTCCTTATGTATGTAATTGTTTCGCGAAATATGAATCAGTTTCAGCGTGAATATTCGAATTGCCCAATTATTCTAAATATGTTCTGAATATGTATATTTGAAATGAGCGCTCTAAATTTCGGCATTAATGTCATTTCTCGCGTATAACATCAAGAACTTCCACGAGCAACAAGATTCTCTGAAAAATGAATACAAAAATATTCACATTTCGACTTACATTGTATGATAAACTATTAAAGATTTAAGTTGTATTGATCTGAATACTTTACTGAATCGCCTTGTTTATAAATGCTACTCTTTTCTATTTTGTTCGGGGTTCATTTCCTCCAATTCAATATCTACACTTTGCAGTATTGGGGGATACGTTTGCGATCACTCACATGTGCTTATCATTATCAATATAGTAAAAGTAAAATATTGAAAAGATTTTTTTCTACTATAACACACCTCATAAATATGTAAAAACCGGGATATGGCGGTATAATCTGTTGTCGAATGAGGAATATATGTTATATTCGGATAGGCATTCCAATTCAACGTTTATTCATGAAAATATATTAACCTTCTAACATGTCAAGACATAAATTACTTCAATTTGAAATTGATTAGATCTTCTTGTTCTGCAACATAAGCAGAACGCTACATTTTTAGCATTTCGATGCAGCTTGTCTAGGCATTTCATATTTCAACGTAATACTCATACCCGCCAATTTAAAGTATTTAGTCTATAATGGCTTATCAATGTATAAAATAAAGGAATATCTTATCCAAACAGCAATATATTTCTCAATGTTCACCACATAGGGAGTTTGGACTGTTGCATATGAAACTTAAGACATATTTCCGGGCCTCTATAAACTTTATGACTTTCGTCCAATTTTTTCCCTTTGAGTTAAAAATACAGATGAATATAGGATCTATGGATTGCGCAAGGTTGGCTATCTCTGCACCTGCTATAATTGAATATCAAGTAGTTAAACTACTTCAACTTAGAAAAATTAAACTTGAAAATATTCAGGCATCTTATGAAAAGATGAGCGGACAATATTCCGAAGTCAAAAATTTTTATCGCGATTTTTCTATCAATTCTGCATCAGTAGATTAACAGTTTTCTCCTACTTGAACATGAAGGAAATTGAAATTTTCCCTTTTCTGTATCTATGATTGAAGGTTTTCAAAAGAGATTTAGGATATGTGAAAATGGTTATTTATCACTTGTCATGAATAATTTACTCAGGTTGAATATCAAAAATTAAATCTAGAATTCAACCCAAGAAAATCATTCATAACGAAGTGATCGGAAGAATTTTTCCAACAAGAGTTTTTTCGGAAACCTTTCAAAAATAGCTCCAAAAAGGAAAAAAAGCGTAGATGTTTCATTTAACATTTTCGCACTAGTAATACTCATGCTCATGTAAGAAAAATAGTTAGGAAACTTATGCAAAACCAATGAAAACAATTTCACTTAATTTTGAAGAATGTTAGTTATTATTATAAACAGAGGCACTCTGTGCTTGAGCGAAAGTTGCACCTGCAGTTTAACGCCGTTTCCAAACGGCCCAAGATCATGATGGGAATAGAACCCACCAGCACCAAAGAGCCGAAAGCGTTTTAGAGTCACTACACCATTAATTATTTGTTCATTCATCTATGACGAGGGGACCATGGATTCGGAAGAGTATATAATATTATTTTATTCTATCAGTAGATTATTTACACTAATTACTTACCGGATTTTTATTATCTTATAGAAGTTGACGTAATATTTTTTATTGAATATATTTGTATTAACTAGTTGTATTAACTATCACTAACTTATTCTCATCTCAATAGAAAAATAATGAATTTCGTTCCAACAGTTTCGTGAAATGAGTTGTTTCGAGATAAATTTTTATTTCCTTTTGATTCTTTTCTAAAATAATCTAATGACAGTAATAATATACATACTCCTCCGAATCCAATGACCCCTCGTTCATATTTTACGGAGTCATAGAAAAAAATTAAATCCAAAAGTAATTCAAATAAAAATGAACTTCAATTCTGTCCAAACAAATGTATTCTAAATGAATAAGTTCTGAAACTCTAACGAGTAGATATTGCTCTTCATGAATCGATAATGTTTACATTATAATACATTACTTTCGATAAACCATCAAAATCCATTTGTTTTCATACCTAAACACCGAATTCAAACGTAACGCCGAGATACAGTACAACGCGATAGTGTCATATTACAGATAACGACAAGAAGTCCAAGACGTGCATGTTGCCAAACCTTTGGATCTCTACTTTGCGTTATTTATCAAACTTTTATACAATGGCAGATCGGCCCCCTATAGGAAGGTTGGTGAACTAAAGTTGTATATAATGTGATATTTGGCTGAAAGACGAGATCCGACCGAAAATCTGGAAATCGGCTAATTCGGCCAAATTATCCACACCCACGACGATATACACGTTAAACAAGGTGAGATCCGAAATCGGATCTCACCTTACCAAACGGATCTCGACTTGTACAGAATTTGTATACAAAGGATCTCACCTTGTAGCGCTTATATATATATATATATATATATATATATATATATATATATATATATATCAAACCATGTGTTGAAAATGATGAATACATCTAGTATATCCAATTTGGAATTTAAGTTTAGATTTAAACGCGGATGACACCGTCTCTTTTAACATAGTATTTTCGTAAATTAATATAATTTCAGAAGAATTTGCCGCTCCTGGTTCAAGAAAAGATAGATTAGCATTGTTTCTCGAATTTACTATACCGTTTTAAAATGTTACTTAAAATTTTAGCTGAAGATAAACATCTTTCTGAAGAAGGCAACATTGATTGCAGAAACGTAAAGAAATATATTATATTTATTTATATATTATAGATGTGCAATGTATATTCACCAGGAGTATCAATAAGGCATATAAATTTCTCAGCATTACTGATGGGAAATGTGTAGGTTCTTGGATCTTGAGTTGCAGATTTTCCTAATTCCTCATTTTCGTTTGAATCAGCCCCAATTTTCACTACCCTCTGTTCATAGTTTTCATCAGTAACAGTAAACTTGCATGGTATTAGAACCAAGGGGCGTTCTACTTCAACATCTTCCAAACTATCAAACCTGAGGTAATTAGCAAAAGAGTTGATGAAAGTTGATTTTCCAACACCAGTTTCACCAATGAGCAGGATATTTACTGTATTATCCTCTGTTGGCACACTATGTGGTTCATCCACTCCATCACGGTCACTGGAAAGATTATAAAATATAAAGCATAACAATTGAATAATTTTGTAAAACATTCTCCAAGAATCAATTTCCAAAATTAAAGCAAGATTTGAATTTATCTCCATTTATGTATTAGTGTAGCAACCCTAAAAAAACAAATCGACAGCTGACAGTTTAAACTTAGTAAATTATAGTGTCTTCATTATTGAACAATATTTCGAAAAAATATTGGCGACCGTAGTTCAAAAATTTCATACGAAATTTGGTAGGAATAGTGGTTCAACTTCGATTATTTGAGAAAAAAAGGATTAATTGAAAAATTTCAGGAGACAGGATCCGTTGGAAGCACCAAACACACTGGTCCTCCAAAAACAAGCTGTTCAAACATGAATATCGAAGCAGCGAGTCTGAATATCAGTGACCATCCAGGAACCTCAATTCGGGATCGTGGACAAGAATTGCAAATTTCAAGAAGCTCTCTACAGCGTATGCTCACTAAATATCTGCATCTCCATGATTACAGAAAACAACTAACACAATAACTGAAGCCTAATGACCATGCACACTGAAGAGTTTGCAGAATGGATTAGTGAAAATCAACAAATAGATGCTGATTTTACGAGCAAAATCATCATAAACGATGAAGCACATTTTCACTTTGATGTGTCTGTTATCGCCAAAACTGCCGCTTTTGAAATTCTGAGAACCCAAATGAAATTGTCAAAAAACAAATCCATCCACAACTTGTCACTCCTTGGCGATGATTTTGGGCTGGAGGCACAATTGGACTTTAATTTCTTTACAATGAGGCTGGAAGCAATAACTGTTGCTGGTGCCCGATATCGCGTCATGATAGCACAATTCTTTTTGCCAAAATTGGATGATATTGATGTGCCCAATATGTGGTTTAACAAGATGATGTCACATGCCATACAGCCCGTGAATCACCTGAATTACTGCACGAAATATTTCCAGGTTGTGTACTCTTTCGTTGATCAGAATTGGCCGAGATCATGTGATTTAACACTATTAGACTTCTTTTCATAGGGTTATTTGAAATCACAAATCTATGTCAACAAGCCCACGACCTGGCTCGGTTATAAAAAATTGAATATATATAAATATATAAATTATATATTTCAATTCCGAATTAGGCGTTATATTTTGCAGCCAACATCATCCCGATGCTTCTTTGAACACCCATCATTTAAGTATTCATAAATATGTTTCTCGGGGTTATCAGTTAATAAACAGTTTTTCACAGCGTTTAGTTATATTTTGTTTATCCATAACAACATTTTGTTTTTCTAGAACTCTTCAAGTTTTTTCAATAATTAATGTGACGCAGCGAAAAGCGAGAAGTAAAGCGTCAATAAATTTAATTAAAAACGAATTGTTTGTTTACATTTACATTTTAATTTGTCAAACATACTTTAAAACGTTCAAATATAGCAATAAATTATTAGCGTGTCCTAAAAGCGAACAAACATCTATTTAAAATCTAAGTTGGATCCCGATTTGTAAAACCGTAGATTTATTTGTATCCTAATTCCCATTCGTTATATTAGTGTTAAGTAGTAATAATTAGTAGATAATATATAAATATTGTCATCATTTCATATAAATCTTTAAATAATAAAGAAAATTTTTATATACATATATATATATAAATATATATATATATATATATATATATATATATATATATATATAGTTAGATAATCCAAACCTCATATTCCTTTAAGCAATATTGTTCATTTTTTTCATAGCATTTCAAATATGCATCAGCAGGATTCATCACGAGTCATACTTGATAAGTAAACTGCGTAAATGAACACCTGCATGCATACTCAGCATTTTCATTGTAGATAGAATGTTATAAATATAAGCTTATCCCATTATTCGAGGAGAATAGTAAAGAGAATAGTAAAGAGAATAGTAGAGAATAGAAGAACAGTAATGAGAATATTGTTATGAGAATCTTGTATTTCCTTAAAATAAAGTTGATTTTTTAAAAACAAAGTTTCCTCCCGAAAAAACATAATTGGCGACGAGGATGGGATTGTGCCAGCCTTTGTGAAGAAAGTGATAATTCCGAAAAAATCACGAAGAATCTTCAGAAGACTTCGCTCCCAAGTGTTAAGGTACAACCGAACAGGGAAGAGAAACTAGGAGTTCCGATCGACCGAGTAGCGCCCTTCGACGAAACCCAAAAGAAAAATCATCAAAAAATAAGGTGAGCAAGAGCAAATTCCTTTACTTATTTTCCCCAGTAATTAACCTGGCCCAAAGTTAAACCACTCTTTTCTTAAACTGTTTTGAGCGTAAAACTAGTTGAGTTTTTTTCCTAGGTTTTCCTTTAAAAAAAAAAAACCGAATCACAAACATAGCATAATATTGAATTGAATTATATAAAATAGATAATCAAGATTGATCAATTAATTGATATTATTAATACATTAACTGAACTTAAATTAGAAGAATCAAACATGACTCAAGAAACGAGTACTATATTTGAAAAAATGAAATTAATAAGCATTTTTGCACAGTCAATTGTACCGTTTGATGGTAACTCAGCGAACCTTACACGATTTATGAATCATTGTGAAAGATTCAACCAAAGATTTGCAACAAACGATGCATTAATTTCCGAAGCGATCATAGATATAATAAAAAGTAAATTAGTAGGTAATGCTAGCGAAATAGTGAGTAGTAACGAACGAATTACAGGAAATTGGAGAGATTTGAAAAAATTTCTTAAATTAAAATTTGAAGAGAAAATTAGTCTTACTGTTTTATTTTGGGATCTTCAAAATGCCCAAAGACTCAAGAATGAAAACGATTTAGAGTTCCTAGAAAAGATAGTTGATCTGAAAAATAAATATGATTATCACGTAGAATTATCCGATTTAACCATTATTGAAAAAGACCAAGAGAAAAATATTGCGTCTAGAGTAGCAACGCGAGTTCTGTTATATAATATAAATCCAGAATTAAGAACAGCTCTCAGAGGTCACGGAATTATGAATTATGACGACATGGTAAACTTTATTAGACAAGATTTTTATTACTATCAGCAACCATTCTTACATTACAAAAATCAAATATCACCGAAATCAAATATTTCCAATAATTACAAACGTCAGAATAATTACAATTATCCACCACGAAATGCTTTTGAACAAAAAACAAATTATCCATTACACCCTCAGCAGAATAAAATAACTTTCCCTTCGCAACCAATGAACGATATCCAACAAAGATCAGAATTATATCCAATAAAGAATACGTATTTTCCAACTAATAAACAAGTTTTTGGTCCTAGTACGTCTAAACCACAAATTAATGTATTCAAACCGAATCCAAATAGAAGAATACTAACACCTCCTGAAAAAATGTCAATTCAAACGAGAAACTATCCTGAAAAAAGACAAAATTATTCAACACAATATCAGGTAAATCAACATAGAAAATTTCCTAACTATATTCAAAATTACAATTACCAAAACCCAAATTTCACATTCGAAGAACTAACCCATATAGAACCAACATATGACGATTACGTAACATATGATAATGATCAAGAAAATTACGAATTTGATCAAAATGACAAAATCAATCAACCAAATCAAGAAGAATACACCGATGAAAATTTTATACAAGTAGCCTCAGACAATTCATTGACCTGAATTCTGCATTAGATAATAAAAACCAATTACCATTTATCGAATTTCAAAATCCAAATTGTAAACTTTTATTAGACAGCGGATGTTCAGTATGTTTAATAGACCCCAAATTCGCTTATAATAATTTTCCAAAACAAATTTTCAATGAACCAACTACTTTAACTGCCTGTATGAGACAAGAAACGTCAAATGAAAAAGTTTTATTACCAGTATTCCGAGAATTTCAAATAAACGATTTTCATCCTTTCATCTTATATAAATTCCACAAAAATTACGACGGATTAATAGGAGCAGATTTTCTGAATAAGTACGGATTTAATTTAGATTTCAAAAATCAGATATTGACTAATGAGCATAGTCAAATTCCTTTTTAGTATCAAAAGGTAAGTCAAAAGCCTTCAAATATCCCTATAGATTTATCTCATTTAGAATCAAAAATTAGAAGTCAACTTACAAAAATATTACAACAAAATGAAGAAGTATTACAACTACCAGGACAACCTTTAAATTTTTCAAGTTCAATTAAACATAAAATTCGAACAATTGATGAAACGCCTATACATTGTAAAATTTATAGATATCCGGAAATTCATAAAAAAGAAATTGAAAATCAAATTAACGAAATGTTAGAAAAACAAATCATTAGACCAAGTAATTCCCCATGGTCATTTAGCGTCTGGTTTCCATCAGATCGAATTAGATGAAGAATCAATCGAAAAGACAGCGTTCACAGTAGATAACGGACACTACGAATTTTTGAGAATGCCCTTTGGTTTAAAAACAGCCCCCGCAACTTTCCAAAGACTAATGAATAACATTTTAAAAAACTATTTAGGAAAAATTTGCTACGTTTATATGGATGATGTAGTTATATTTTCTGATACTGCCAAACAACACTTAGCAGATATTCATAACGTGTTAGAAGCATTCAAAAAAGACAAATTGGAAATACAGCTAGATAAGTGTCACTTTTTTCAAACTGAGATCGAATTCTTAGGTCATATAATTACACCGGAAGGAATTAAACCCAATCCGAAGAAATTAAAAGCTATTACAAATTTTCCGATACCCAAAACCCAAAGAGAAATTAAATCATTCTTAGGCTTAGTAGGATATTATAGAAAATTTATACCCAATTTTTCAAAGATATCCAAACCTTTAACTGTATGCCTAAAAAAAGAAGCAAAAATTAACATTGATGACCCCAAATATATCGAAGCTTTTCAAATTTGTAAACGAAATTTATTAAATGACCCAATACTTAAATATCCAGATTTCGAAAAACCTTTTGTTCTTACAACAGATGCTTCAGGTTACGCAATAGGTTCAGTATTATCACAAGGTAACCCCCCTAATGATCTTCCAATCGCATTTGCGAGTAGAACATTAAACGAAGCCGAAACTAGGTATAGCACTATAGAAAAAGAACTTCTAGCTATAGTCTGGTCGTGCAAATATTTTAGACCCTATTTATTTGGACGAAAATTCACAATTTACACTGATCATAAACCTTTATGTTGGTTATTTTCGCTAAAAGAACCAAATTCACGGTTAATGAGATGGCGCATTAAATTAGAAGAGTTTGACTACGAAATAAAATATAAAAAGGGATCAAATAATAACGTAGACGCCCTTTCAAGAATTAAAATCGAAGGTAATAATGGTCAAATTAACGCTATTGAAGACGATTTACTCTCAATTGTTAATCAAGTTACAACCGAGGAATTAGATGAATGTTTAAATTTATTAGATTCACAAAAAGAAGACGAAATTGAAAACCAAGATGAAAATATTTTAGATTTTCAAGTAGAGGATATTACTGTCCACAGTGCAATAGAAAACCCTATTTTAGAACTACCAATTACTGAAAGACGTGTGAACTCCTCACAATTGCAAATAATCATCAAAAGAGCCGTTAATTATAATGTTGCAAAAATTAAAATTTTTGGAGATAAATTAAGACTCAGAGTTTCTATAAATGATATTGAAAATGACATATTCAAATTTATCAAAGAATATGTCCAACCAAAAAAATCATATACAATATATTTTGCATCTCAAGAATTGGAAAAACCTCTAATAAGAATTTTGCAAGAAAAATTTGATTATAAAGCATTTGATATACGAATTTCCAAATTATACTTAGAAGACGTAGAAGATAAAGAAGAACAACTTCTCCGCGTCCAACAATTTCATGAAACTAAAACAGCACATAGAGGATTACGAGAAAACTTATTAAGTCTAAAAAGAAAATATTATTGGCCCAACATGGATAAAGACGTACGAAATTATATTAATTCCTGCGAAATATGTCAGAAAAATAAATACGAGCGTACTCCAATTCAATTACAATTTAAACCTAATCCAACAGGTTCAAAGCCTTTTACTCATATCTATTGCGACACTATAAAATTCAATCAAACCAATTGTTTAAGTGTCATTGATTCATTTTCAAGATTAGGACAATGCTATCCCTTGTTACAAAAAACCGGAACTGAAATATTAGATAAATTATTAATTTTCTTTAGTCATTATGGCGTACCAAATAAAATGACATGTGACAACGGCGTAGAGTTTAAAAACAACGTTATTCAAGATTTCTGTAAGATACATAAAATTGAAATCCATTATATAACAAACTATAACCCAAATTCTAATGGCATAGTAGAACGTTTCCACTCAACATTAATAGAACAATTAAGAACAATTACCGAGAAAAACTTAACCTTCCAAAATAGACTTTCACAAGCTCTATTAAGTTATAATAATGCTAATCATTCGAGTTTAGATATGACGCCAATGCAAATAATTAAAGCGGACTTAAATTATTCCTTACCAGTAGAACGAACGCATAACGAAGAAATACAAAATTATGTCGAAAACTACGCAAACAACCTGAAAGACATATCGAAACACCTTGAGCAGAATAAGAAAAAAAAATATTGAACGATTAGAGAAAACAAATGAAAAGAGATCAGCTAAAACCGATCACCCTCTAAACGAAAACCCTACCTATATAAAGTGTCCAATCACAAGAAAATTAGATCCTATATTTAAAGGAATAGACGCAACAGAAATTGATAATTTACATATTCGAGATAATAAAAATAAACATATCTATCATAAGAAAATTCTAAAACAACGAAAAAATTAGTTTCAGAATTTTGTTACAGGTTCAAAATGGAATGCTGTATTATGTTTCTTGTGCTATTTAAAATAATAACCTTCTCAAAATCCCTTGAAATTATTCAAATTCAAAATAGTATACTTCCCATATTTCTTTAGGTAAGGCCTATGTGAGTTCTAAACACATACATCTTATTTACCATATAGACTTGAATAAAATTCGAGAAATTATACTTAAATATCAGAGAGAAATAGATAACTATAAGAGTTCAAAATTAAATTTTGCCCAAACAGCTAACTATCAATATTTGAGACATTCCAATGAAATAAATATCAATACGCTAGAAGAAATCCTAAATGAAAATCTCAGAATAAAAAGAGGATTAATAAACCTTGGAGGAAAAATATCTAAAGCCTTATTCGGAACTTTAGACTCGGACGATGAACTATTATATAAGAACTATTTTAATACTATAAAAAATAATGAAGATAAACTAATGAAAAATCAGAAACAAATTGCCACAATAGTTAATGATCCTAAAAATAAATTCAATAACAAATTTCAGGAAATGTCAGTAAATTTGAAATTACTACAAATAGTGCCACAATTAAGAGAGGTTCAACAAATGCATCTTTTGCTGTTTCAATTGAAAGATATTAAAAACGTGTTAGATGAAATACAGACAGCTGTAAGCTTCGCAAGATTACATTTGTTACATGGATCAATTTTACCATACTCTAAATTTTTACAATTTATCAAGAACAATGATATTATTCCAGTCTATCATTTAAAAGATTATTATCAATTATGTCATACAAAAGTAATGTTCAGAAATAAAATATTATTATTTTTAATATCAATTCCACTAGTTCAAAGAAAGTATTATGATTTGTATAGGTTCTATTATTTACCTCAAAACAACTTAACCGTTCCTTATACCAATCCCTACTTGCTCTCTCAAAATGGAATTTTGATATGGTCAACCAAGCAGTGTCACCCAATTGAAGATGACTATTTATGTGATCAAGACTCGCTGATCGAAACTCCAAAATGTATGAAAGACATTCTTAAAAATCACTTGGAAAACTGCCCAAGAATAGAGACTCATATATCTTCAAACTTACAGTTATTAGAAGACGGAAATATTCTCTCCGTTGAAAATAAAAGGATCACAGAAACATGCCATGAACAGACAAAGTACTATTTTGTGCCTCCAATGGCTATATTACGAACAAAATGTACTATTAGTAATTTAAATAAAGAGATTATTCCAACGGACATTGTGGATGAAGAGAAGTACATCATACTGCCCAAATGGCCAACACGACATGAAGATATCAAGAATGAAGAAAAGGAAGAATTCAAGAAAGCAGAAATCCCAGATATCGAGCTGGAAGAATTGGATCAATGGAATCCACATAAAAATAACTTTTCATTATTTCTATATTTTGTAATAGTAATGTTCATAATAATTTCAATGTATTTTATCCTCAAATATTATAAAGGGACAAATTGTTTAAAGAGTTATCGTAAAGCTACACCTGAAGGTGATACCTTTAATCAAAATGGGGAGGAGTTAGATAATCCAAACCTCATATTCCTTTAAGCAATATTGTTCATTTTTTTCATAGCATTTCAAATATGCATCAGCAGGATTCATCACGAGTCATACTTGATAAGTAAACTGCGTAAATGAACACCTGCATGCATACTCAGCATTTTCATTGTAGATAGAATGTTATAAATATAAGCTTATCCCATTATTCGAGGAGAATAGTAAAGAGAATAGTAAAGAGAATAGTAAAGAGAATAGTAGAGAGAACAGTAATGAGAATATTGTTATGAGAATCTTGTATTTCCTTAAAATAAAGTTGATTTTTTAAAAACAAAGTTTCCTCCCGAAAAAACATAATTATATATATATATATATATATATATATATATATATATATATATATATATATATATATATATATATATATATATATATATATATATATATGTATATGTATATATATATATGGACCTCATTATAATTTTCATTCACTCCCCCTCGATATTTTCAATGATGACATATTTGTCGCAAACAAACTCACGTTCCCCCGTTTTCCATTCCATGATCCATGATTTGCTGAACTGCAAATGTTGACAATACAATATCGCAGGATATTACTTGTTTTGACATTCGTTCGTTCACAGAAGTTAACTTCCATTAAATACTTAACGTAATTACAGTTTTGTTACAGATAACCAACTAAGTACACTTAAACTTGTCGTCGACAGATGGCGAATTATTTAATGTTGAAATTCGAATATCGAATTATGAGTATATCGGTATCGCCATCTATTGACGCAACGCAATTTGGAGTTTACTAAACCGAGCCCTTAAAACGAATAATATCCTACGATACTGTATTATTGATTTATAGGCATCAACGAAATTTACTCCCATTCATGCAGAATGGTCATAATAAATTTCGACAAACGAGTTAATATGTGTTAAGCCGCCGTGGCCATTTGACCGATGTGTTATTCCATAAACAGCACTTGCATGCAGGGTGCATTGATGATTCAATAATAAACTTGAAATCAAAAGACAAAAAATTAATTGTTATGAATATATGCTTCATTCATTATCGAATTTGCACGTTTTATATTGGCATGATAGTAGTTATTATCTGTTTCTCATGCGCTTCAAACTACCTATCTTCCGTTTTATCCGTCAATTTATGACGGATAGAATGAAGCTTCCTCTGTAGTTTTTAGTACTGGTGGAAATGAATTGAAAATTTCAATAATTCACTACTTAAAGTTGATAGTTAATTAGTTTGTAGGTCCCAAGTTCTTAAAAATTCCTCTTCGAGTTCAAAATTGAAGTAGGTAAAAATTCTGCGCGAAAACTTGAAGGACACATCTTAATTTAGATTTTTATGCGCTATAAAATATGCAAATGGGTTTTTAATATTTAATTACACAGGTTGCTTCAAAGTGTCAAAAAGTGTGACTCTATATTTTTATTCATCCGACCTCAACAAGAAACTAGCTAAAGTACTAAAACAGCCTGTATCTTGATTATTAAGATCGTCAGACCCAATGAATGGTGTATTTCTAAATCTGGCTCGGAGACCTATATTCACCCTTCAAGTTTTTCCGTTTACAACAAAACACCTGTATAATTTATTGAAACCAAGCCAAGTGTTTTTATGGGATATATTAACAATATTTCACGAAGATATCATCGAACATTCAAAAATGTTATTCATTAATCGTTTCAAATCTTTAAAATTTTAATGATCGTAATTTCAAAAATCATCAAGAATTCTTAATTTTTAAATAGAATCAAACAAACGAGAGAATTTTTATCAACAATTTAATATAAAGTATATTTGATATTTTTCTTTGATATATTATGAGAACTCACAAAGTCTACAAGTTAGTTAAAAAGAACCTGACTTTTGATTACTTAAAACCTTTAGCATTCAGAAGCTAAAATTTGTGCAATCTTAACTACAACACAAAAGTAACTGACACTTAGAATTATAATAGGAAAAAGTAGTGTATTTACGACGATAATGGAAGCGGCATACTTTGCGATATTCCGGAATTGATCGGTTGAAGTTGGATTACGGATGTAACGAGAATTTTAAGAGTTTCTCACGAGTAACTCGTAACTTGCAAAAATTAACAACTTACAATTTCATTATTATTAGAGATTCAGAGAATAACTACTATAATCATCCAGGATATCGAAATGTCAATTTATTCCTAATTCTTATTATCTAAATTACTTATCTATAAATTTTTGTTAGACGAACTAATTTCGTACTAACAAAATGATGTTAAACATTATATTTGCAATAACAAACAAATTACATTTAGATGCGGCTTGCCACAGTTTTGAAAAAAAGTGAGGACCTGAAATCAACATTCCAAATAATTTCAATAAAGATTTTTCTTAATCAATTGCTGCACAAAGATTTTAAATCAGGTTAGCTTTTGTCACAAGTTTTCACCGATTTCTTTTTAACAAGTTAATCATTTACAGCATTAAATGCACATTCAGTTAAAAATGAACATACGTCAATCGGGAGGGGAAGAACTGCGTTGTTTAGCGATATTTCAAGTCCGGGGTTCCCCGCGGATCGTGCTGTCGTGCGCAACGAAGTCTACTTGACGTCCGCCCCGATCTTTTTTTGTTATATAAAATATAACATAAAATATATAAATATGAAATAATTTTTACAATCTATACTTGCTGTAAAGCAACAAAAATTCTATACATATATAAGTACAATCTAAACAGTCTGAAACACAATCGTGCAAAAAAATCGAGTTTCCATGAAAACTTATACCAGAATTTTGGAATTTCAATTAGTGATTCATTTCCCATTCAAAAACATAAATCGATATAATTTTGCGAAATAATGTGATTGTTAAATTTCTTAAATAGTAATTAAATAATTTTTAAACATAAATAAATAATATGGAAATACCTTATATTATTCTTCGATTGTAAATCGGAGTTGTTGAACAAATCTTCATATTCAATTGCACTCGCCATAGCTGCAATAGAATTAAAATTTCATCCGTAAACTTCCCAATTTCAAAGTTATCTTATTGCGAATAAAATAATTGAAGCGAACTGAACAAACCACATTTATAACACTCACCCCACCCAATCACTACTTTATTATAGCTGTGGGAAGGAAACTATAACAGATTTGAATTTCTGTCCCAAGCACTTCTGAGTAGGGATAATCGAAAATCGATGTTGAAAGCAAGAACATCGATGTTCGGTATTCGATAAATATCGAACATCGATGTGGGGCTTTCGATCGCAGCCTAACTTTACTTACAAGCCATGAACATAGACTTGACAACGCCGCATCAGCTCATTTCGGTAGACCGTTCGATCTTCGAACATCGGTCTACTGTATGTTATAATTGAATTTTCAGAAAACTTTTCAGCGAAACGGTAGTTTGTATAAAAAATAGTTTTATCAATAATTGTAGATCATACAATTATCTATGGAATTTAATAATACACTTTTTTCTAAGAGGAACTATGTCTGAGTTATAGCGATTCAAAAGTTGTATTTATAGCATGTACAATAACAATTGTACTTTACCAATTAGAATTGGCAATACGCTATAAATTTCATTATTTTTCATTCTCAGGTGGTAGTAAATTTAATGCATTTGTCAATTCCTTTAAACCTTTATTGAGATGTGTACAGTAATTTGGATGGTTGAATGATTCTATCATATTTGTAATGAACAAGCAAATTTTCCAGTTGAGAAATCCATTTTAAATTATTAGAAGACAAATTATTTTCATTGATAAAATCATTTACATGCAAATCTGAATCTACTAAAAGCTGATTAATTATGTGTATACTGTTTATTTGTGAACATTCATTTACGTTTTATGGAAAACCTAGAATGTAAAAAAAAATGCTGTTAGTTTCAAAAAATGTTATATTCCACGATTTGCATATTAAAATCTTCTTTTTGTTATTGGATGTTAAATCAATAAAATTACAAATTTAATCTGAGTTTTCAAAGGCTTCATTCAATTTCTCACAACGTTCCTTCAATGCTACAGTTCTTTCAGCTGGATCTTTTCTTTGAGCGTGGACTGTTTTTGATAAGTAGGAGTAAATTTGGAAAAATACTGTGCCTATAATAAAAGGCACAGCCACGACCCCCTTTACTACAGGCCATGAAATGAGTATTTGACATATGTCATTGCGTGGGCATATATTCCCGCAATTTCTTGTAGAGCAAACAGGACGCTTCCCAAAACTTTCGCAATTTGAAGTTAAATAATTTGAGCTTTCGGTATAAATACTATATTTTTCAATAGTGTACAGTGTATTACAAGTGGTGATGTTGATAATTTGTTGAAATCTCAACATCAAACACTAAAAAACGAAGTGTTTAGTTTGTTTACAAATTTCAGTGAAACCAAATCAATTTCGTGTTGTTCAAGACTTTCGTAGTTTTAAGTAGAATATTTTACGATTTCAGTTCTAATTCTCTATTCATCAATTCTCTTTAGTGTTATTTACGTGCCAGTGTTGATATTTTGTGGATAACATAACATCAAATTATAAAAACGAAGTGTTTTGTGTGTACCGATTTAATCGAATCGAATTTGTGTTGTGTTTTGAGTACGGATTACTTACAAATAATTTGTTTGTGAAATGTAATGTAGAGGATAGGTATTCCGTAGATGATTCAGTAAGTTTCAAGCTTGGGATAGGTGAGTTTATTTATAGTAATAAGTATATTTTCTAACCTATTTATTACCGATAACCATCGAATAAACCGATCGCTATTCACAAATCTAACTAACAATAACATATTCTTTCAAAATCCAAACTTTCCTCAAAACAGAATTTTTGGAAGCTATGATTTTATTTATTATTGATAATATTTTAATTATTTGCAACGGGGAGGACTGAATATACTTACAGAAAATGTCTTATTTCACATGTGTTCCATATTTGAAAAAATTATTAAAGGTATTTCTCTTGAACGTGCCTTTTTGTATAATATACACCAGAAAGCAATTTTGTGTAATCTCCCTATTTTAAGAGTGTCATTGGATGAGTCCTTAAAGATTTTTGTTGTTGCTGTTTATGTGATGAAGACAATAAAAATATTCTGAACATGCTGTGTTCCATTTTTTCGAATATCTTATTGAATGATTAGACAAAAAAAATAATGAAGCCGGACACGAGAAACCTGAATCAAAAAATAAACGAAGAAAATTCAATACTTTCATAAAGTAGTTTGTTGGTTGCTCTAATCAGAAATATAATATTTATTTTACTAAGGTAAATAATTCAATTTGAGTAATTCCTACAGCGTTTCTTTCAAGGTTCCTATTCTCTCAAATAATTTAATAAATTTGGTTAGGCAACTTTTCATGTAAATAAATCCCACTGACTAATAGAGGTATTTTTCACGCAGTGGGGCTTTATCGAAAACATCGTTGTTTTCTTGCAATAATAAATGTTTTACAGTTTTCTGTTACAGAAATATGTGCTCACAATACCCAATATAATATTCTATATATTATACATACTAATAATATTCATTGTTTGTTCACAATATACAAAAATAGTTGAGATAATGCTTGAAAGCTTGGAACATACGACTAGGATAGTATACAACTAAGCACAATTTGGCAACACCGAGGGACTACGCTCTTCATGGCCTGTAGTAAAGGGGGTCGTGGCACAGCATTCAAATTGCGTTTAACTTGAGCAGATATTGCCTTCGTTGATCCATCTGGCATACTTTCTGGAATACTTTCTCTAATAAGTGGACCCTCTGGAAAATGTTTGGCACAAACTACAGAATATTTTGTGGGGGTCCATGATGCCATAGGAATATTTTTAAGCCATTGTTTCATTAGATTTTCATCCTATGGAAAACGAAATACAGAAACTGGTGGTTCGCCGGACCCGAGGTAAGTTTTGTAGTTCGACTTGCATGATATATTTTTTTGGAGGTCCTTTACAACTTACCAATTATAGAATTATATATTGAGTTTTATTCAGACTTTTAATTACTATGACTGAATGATTAAGTTGTAATAATGTTTGTGATTAAGTCTGTGATAATGTTTACTAGTTTGTATTGAACCTGTTTTAAAATTTATATTGGAATTTATTGGGGCTCTTTACACCCTTGATTTGATATTTTATGTTGAAGTTATTCATTTAGGTCATTTACAATCAAACATTTAGAAAACTTGTTCATCAAGTGTGAGGACTCTTTACACCCTTTCACATGTTTTTTAAGAAAATCCCCATTAAGTAGACTTTTTTTTTCCATATAACATAACTGTAGAAATGTGACTGAAATAAAAAAATATAACAATTTTCCATGCCTAAACTGTCTCAACTGTTCTGATAATCTTTTAATCTTAAAACATTTATCAAAAACTAGATTTAATACTGCTGTTTTTTGCTTTTCCTCAGGTCCAAGGGGTAGACTTCTGGAATTATATACATGGGTAACTGTGAATAGTATTATAAGAGAAGAGGTAGTCTACCTCTCAACATCCAGAAACTGAGGAAAGAAGAATATATATTATGTTCATCTTAATTCAGAATCTAAGAAAATGTATATTTCTTTCTTTTTTTATACCAAAGATTTTTTTGCTATTTTGTTAAGTTTTAATATTGATCTAGTTTATTTGTATTTATGTTAGAATATTATGTTCCTTTCTCATTCAAACTTAGCAAATTAGAAAATATATATTTTGTTATTTTTTTATATTTAAGAAATTTTTGTTATTTGTAATAACAAGGAACATGTCAGTTCATTATTTTCTGCCTAATAAGCAGAACAGAATAGAAAGAACTTTGTAAACAAACCAATTTATGTATTGTGGATTTTTTTAAATTCCAATTACTTGTGAGGTGTTACTGTTTACATGATTAAAATCAGTTTATAATAATAAAAATCTTTTTAATTTGAAACTTTTTAATTTTGGGTGGGTCCATTAATGTTGAATATCAATCCATATTTTAAGTAGTGGTTTTGAAATTCCCGCGCAAAAAATACCTGAATATTCATAGAACAATAGACTCGTTTCTGTGTACCTACTGTGACATGAATTTGAATCTCCCGCTCGATAATTACTTCCGCCGACTCTGAACGTCAAATCGGCCATATTTGTTTCCATATCCAATGCACCCAGTTTGCATTTCATTTAAGGGTATGCTCTGTGAGAGTTAGGCTGTGCTTTCGATTATGACATCGATGTCAACATCGATTTTTTTTTTTAATGTCGATCGTCCCTACTTCTGGGAGTTTCAGTTATATTAGTTTGGGACTGAACGGAGAAGGGGGAACTCTTCGGAGTTCTCAACTTTGGCTGAATCCTCAGGAGAGGCTGGCGCTTCCAAGTCAGTAGTAGGCTAAAGTTAAAACTTCTCCCAAACGCAGTAGTAAAAAGGGAAAATCGAGATGAAGAGGCGTATGGAAGAAATTCCGGTCCTCGTCAAAATGAAAAGATCACAGTGTTTGGGACTAACTTCTTCTGTGGGTTAGTTTATGGAAGGGATACAACGATATATCAACGGCTCGATAATAATCACCCAAAATATCGATATAAAAGCATTGAGAATACAGTATGTTTATGTATTGTCATTAACATACGTAGGTTGAAGAAAACTGCAGAATCTTAAAACATCCAACTTTGATGCAAATGAAAAATGTAACTCTCATCCTCCAAATATGTAAATTCATAAAATGAATCAATTATTGTTAAACAAGAGAAATGTACATATTTAAACACCATAAAACTTAAACTTTATATACCTGTTTCAAATAGAATGTAGTATGTGATAACAAATTATTGTCTTTAGTAAAAGCAACAAGTTGGAACTAGAATCAGTGAATAGAATAATATTAAATGAAATATGTATCAGATTAAGTTAGTTTAAAATGCTATATATTTCAGTACACACTGAAAGTGTAAAATAAAATTGGAAATGAAAGACTTTGCATATAACATTTTATTGAGTTGACTTGAGTGACCCTATAACGTTTTCGTATCACTGATGCTGGAGGACACGATTCTCACCGTGTTCCTGGGGAGCCGTTCGGAATAGCTTTTAAACTGTATATCCAAAGTATCAGAACTATATAGGTCTCTGAACTCGGATCTTTCAACAATGATAATCTTGTGAACATACTATCTGTTAAAATAATAAGTAATAATTTTTCTATTCATATTAATATAACATATTTATATATTTTTATTTTAGACAAAATGCATTTGTATAGGATACGTATCCGAAATACAGTCTAGTCAGACTATAATTTAATTAAACTGAATGTAATGGACTGTACGTAATCCAAGTAATATGGAAAATAAGGACAATAGAAAATATATGTATCACAAAATAAAAATAAAGAAAAATATACGAAACACATAATAAAAACAAATTGAGAAGAGAAGTAAAAGAACATTAGATAACTAGTATGTGCTAATTAATTTTCGAATCGAAATATTCTTTCTTATTGTAGAAATACTTCTCGAGGAGCACAATTTTAATGTTATTCTTGAATTTACTGTACTCCAAAACCTTCGTACCTTGTTGAATGAATTTTGTTGCTTTATCTTTTAAAGCGTATCTGAATAGTTCGTAGATGACGCAAATGGTAACAACATTATACATTTTGGATATAGCAACATTAATAACTTAAAAGTTAACTCAGAAAAACTAATTCGCGATGTCGATGTATTACATTTTATGTTAATGTAACGTTTATCAAATCGAGATATCTTGATGGTATGGAGATATCGATGTATCGTTTACATCCTTATTTGTCATGTTTGAAGCGTCCTTTACGTCAATGTCAAAAGTCTAGCGTCTAATATTGAATTTGGCGATTTGCAGAAAAATAAATTATTTCCGTGCATTTAAACAATTTAATAACTCGAAAATAATAACATTTATTGTTGACCAAATCTGTAGAATATAATGAGATTTTGAATGATTCAATTATTTTCATAAATTAATTTTTATGTGATATTGAATTTTGAATTAGGGTACCTTAATTCGCTCCCACAAAAGTTTTAACACTAATTAATTTGTGAAGCTTTTTTCACGTTGATTTCCAGTGATCACAATGGCGATGACATCTTCACAAGTAAAAGCTCAGAAAAATAATGTTGCAGGAGGTTTAGGTGCTGGATCTGGATGGCCCCGAAGATCAGCTGCAGCTGCTACAGCTGTTGCAGCTGCAGCACCCACATTTGAAACGAAATATCCAATTCCTCAAGCTGCTATAAATAGAATAATAAAGTTGTATGTATGCTTTATATATATATATATATATATATATATATATATATATATATATATATATATATATATATATATATATATATATATATATATATATATATATATATATATATATATATATTATTGATATTTATTCATTATTTTTTTCAATACTTTAATTATTGCAATTTGTAGATACCCATTGACAAATTACACATTTGGAACAAAAGAATCCTTGTTTGAAAAAGATCCAAGTGTACCGCACGATTTCAAAGAATGAGAGATGAATTTGATAGGATAGGAATGAGGCGGAGTGTAGAAGGAGTCTTATTAGTTCATGAACATGGATTACCTCATGTTTTGTTGCTCCAACTTGGTACAACTTTTTTCAAATTGCCTGGTGGTGAACTAAATCCAGGAGAAGATGAAGTTGAAGGTTTGAAACGCTTGTTAACAGAAGTGAGTTATTTCTTTCCATTTTCATCAGTAGAATTTGTATTTTGTTTTGAATGTGTACAGTTTCATTGATATGTAGTATCTATGGTATTAGTTTCATTAAATTAATTTTCAAATCAAAAAACATTGGTCAAGATCGTTATGTATACATGAACAAATTAGTTGTATATTTTGCACTGTAAATATCTTAGAACTTAATAATTTTATGGAACTTGGGAAGTATGTTTAGGGGATATATGTAAGATATGAGAATTGTACAAAATATAGGTATTTTCAGTATTCATACAAAATGTACCCAGTGCATCAAAGCTATCTAAATTTTATGTTACCTTTTAATGCAATTGAGTTTTTTATTACTTTTGAAACCTTTTTTTTTACTTAAGTATAGAGATATAATACAAAATATTCGACATTTTATATCACACATGCTGTAATTATATTTATTCATTTTTTCCTATATATGAATTGATGTGGTATTCTAAATGTAAATTAAATAAAAGTGTGATGTAAGTTGTGGTGTAAATGAAAAAGTCAAGAAGAAATATTTTTCTAGAATTGGCAGTGGTAATCCAATTTTACATAATTTGTGCAAGTCTATTTTGATACTTCATTATTATTTCTCCATTGCCCAATTCTTGTTAAACATGTAGAAATTTGAGAAGAGATCAAAAACAAATTCATATCTTCTCATATTATCTTCCTTTTCTTATATATTTTTAACAGAAAATTTTTCGTAAATTTGTGTTTGAAAGCTTTAAACTCCAAAAATTTATCTGTAAATAATTTAATTGCTACTGAACATTGAGTGTTATATTATGTCATAAGGGACGTAATTGAACAATATCCTACTTATAGTTATAAATAATATATCACTTACTGTATGTATCGAGGTGCAATTTAAATTCACCCTAAAAAATTACAAAAAGAACTTGTAGAATAGATTTTATTCTAGATTATTAAAAGGCATTTCTTTTCTAAAGAAAAATAATTGCTCAGAAGTATTTAATGGTTATGTATTTAGGTAAGAAGGTAATTCAAAAGTATATTATATATTTTTATATGTATATAATATTTTTGCAATTTGTTTTTTTATTTTCAATGTTTTTTATTAGTTCATTTGTATTCAGCAGAAGAACTGTGTTATACTTCCTAATAATATTGAAGGTTATATTGTTGAAGTATCTTGCAGAGAAATTCAAAAGCTCAAGATAATTGTAGTCATTACTTAAAACTTCAATTTCAATTAAATTTTAATACATTGAAAAAATATTTGTGAAAGTAAGTACTTTTAATTTAGACCATGTAAATAAACTTCAACATTAATATTTTTATATATTGAAAAATAACTTTTGCAAGGTAATATTTGACATGTATGTTTGTTTTTAATTGTTTGAAGAAATTATGTATTTTAAAGATTAAATATATTTTTGTTGAAACTTATGAAGTGTACTTTGTGATAAATTATTTTTATTTGAAATATCATTCCAGCTTATATTCCATAGTCTTCTTTAATGTTTTTTTACTATGTTTTTTACTCGAAGAAAAAATTTTCAAAATGATAAATTGTTGACAATTAATTCTAGGTATTCACATTTGTTTATTAATAGTTATATTATGTCAACGACTAAATGTATCATTGATTGGCAGCAGATTGTTTTATGATCGGAATATTTGATTGATGCTAATTCAAAGGTTCAATAAGTTTTACTTCCTAGGTTTTGAATTTGATATGTTTATATTTAATACTTCCATTTCACAAGTACTTTGAGTTCACAATTTGGAAACATGTTCATCTTTGAGTGTTGATTGAGTATAAGACACTATATTTCTTAGTCATTGGTAATGTGAACCAAACATTTGTAATGTGATTTATAAAATTGCTATTCATTTGTTAATTTAGATTATTGAATGTAATTTTTTCAAAACATTTTATATTCTTATTCAAATCCATTTTAGAATGTTCAAGAAACAGAATTTTATAACATTAAATAGTAAATAAATAATATGATAATTTTTATGATGAAGAAAGGATAACTTCAATTATTCTTTTATTAAATCTGTTAATGAGTTACTTTATTCTCTTATTTCACTTCCCTTTCCAATTCTGTATCATATATTAAAGGATATTGGCTTATTCATTTAATAAATCACTGGCTGGTATTTTTAGTGGTTGTAATAGTTTCAGGATAGCTCTAAGTTTCTTCTTAGCGTAAAATCATCAGTTTCCAAATACATTTAAATGTGTGAACCATTTGTAAAAAGGTCTGCATAAATAGCAATGTTTCTACAAAAAATATTTACCATAATATTTTGAAATTGTGAGGTTTCTGTAAAGTTTAAATTATTAAGTTGCATTGCATATTTTTTTCTTTAATATGACATTGAATTACTTTAAATGTATTCATTTGCCAATAGAAATCAATGAAGTGAAATTAATTAGAAATTGATAATAAAACGAAATATGCTCAGCAATTTTATGTGTTTTGAAATCAAAATAACCTACAGTAGGATAATTTTTCAAATTTTAAGGAGAAAGTTGTTACAGACTTTAGGAAGACAGGATGGAGTCAAACAAGATTGGATTGTAGAGGATATAATTGGAAATTGGTGGAGACCTAATTTCGAACCGCCTCAATATCCGTATATACCGCCACATATAACTAAACCTAAGGAGCACAAACGCTTGTTTCTCGTTCAACTCCAAGAAAATGGTATTGTATGACCTTGTGAAGATTGTATCAGATTCATTTCTTCTCAAATCTATGATTTCCCTGATGGATGTACGTCAGTTGCATGTGATATGAGTAAGCATTTCACTTGTTGAGAGCTATGCTACTTTCAAAGCTCCTTGTTAATTATGCGTCAATTTTGATCTGCGAAGAATGCTAAATGTGTCTTACGTACGTCATATCAGGGAAGTATTCTTGAATTTATTTCCCAAGAGATTTGACCACATTAATTAACAATATATATATATATATATATATATATATATATATATATATATATATATATATATATATATATATATATTGTCAGAATATTTATGTTTATTTTAATTTGATGAATTTGTTTTGGATAAGGTTGTTAATTTTTCTGTCATTTCATTTGTAAAATGTACATATACTAATATTTTATTATTAAGTTGGAGTTTGAAAATCATCTATTACAATTAATGTTATTAGTAATCAGTTGACTGTGATCAGTTACATGAATGTTCAAATTAGATTATTTTGTTTTCTGTACAGAACTTTTTATGTGATGCAATAATTTATTTCATTTTGAGTAAAGTTCATTTCGAACAAAGTGCATTTTCTTATTGTAATTAATGACTAAAGTTACCAATGATATATGACTATGTTACCAATCATATTTTATTATGATTGGTAACATTGAAGTATGTGAGTTTAAACCTTTTTTAATATTCAGTAACATGAGGGAAATTGCAGAAGCAAACTATTAGTAGATCTAGCAAGGATCATCTAGGACATCATTATCATTACAATTTTTTGTATCCAGTGAATTTCACATCAAGAATTTTTAGTATGTCAGTTGTATTCACGCACACACACACACACATATTTATATAAATTTTGATTTATGGCATTAACTATGTAAAAACAATTTTGCTGAACTACTGTTAGTGCGGTGACTTTACTATAATCACTTTGTTAGTTTACATTTATGATATAGTTTGATGATTTCAAAAGGATTACAATTATTATTATTATTTCTATGATGTCTTGGTTGTTTAATTCACTAGCTTTAGGTGAACAATTCTATTTTCTAATCATTTTATGGCAATGATATACTTGGTGTACCTTAGTCTTATCTCATAATTTATTCAAGTTGTCAATTATTAAGAATTATTCAAGGTATGGCAAATTTTTCTCGATCTGTTGAAAATTAACAGTTATTTGTCTAAATAATGCTTGAAGTTTCATGATGAATATTAATTCTTTCTAATATAGTACTACTTCATATATAAAGTGAGGAAAAAATATATACATTTCCCGATGTTATGTGTTCTCAAAAATAAATTACTCATTCAAAGCTAAAAACCTTTATTTGCTTTCTCGGAATTATTAGGAGACAGTAGGTGTAACTTTAATTTAAGCTGCAAACTATAATAAGCTCACTATTTTTTTAATGTTGTCCTATTTTTCTATCCATGATCATTCTAAACTTGTCTAAAGCATTTTCATCAATAACCATGAGATGGTTCTCTTATATATTTGTTATCTATTTCTGTTTGTTATTGTGGTGTACCTATATCATGTTTTACAAATCTTAAATTAGTGAGAAGAGTTTCATTCACATAAATAATATGATCATTTACTTGTCTATATATCAAGTTTTTCTAAATGTCGGAGATAATATATTCATTGACTGTACGATCTTTTTGCCCTCTCAATATGTATTATAAGGCTTATTTTAAATGAAATGTTCGTTTTATTTCAATAAAAAGTTATCTGGCGAAAAGTATAAGGTTGTAGTGGTATATTTAATTTTCAATTTATAATTTTCATTCATTGAATGGCAAATTCATTTAAAAAATGTATGTCCGGATTCATTTAATGTCAATTTATTACATACTGTCGGCTAATTATTGCCTAAGGAATCTTAGTTTCACTAGTAATTGAAGCTTTAAATGAAGTCCATCAAAGAGTTGATATGGTAATTTGCTTTGGAAATGTAATGAAATTAACTTTCTAGCATCCAATATGTAACCTCGTATGATATTCTCTGTTAAGTCTGTCATTATTTCATTTACTGCTTTCAAGGTTTTTTAGTTTGATTACGAATGCAGAGGTTTTTTTATTAATGTTTTGCAAGAGAAACCGTTTCATTTACCGTTCTCAAAAACTATCATATTCATATTTGAAGAATGAAAAAAATGCTGAAATTCAAAACGTTTCTTTTAAAAAAACGTTCTTTTCAAATAATTCATCTACTCACTAATCGATTGGCAGATACTTGATGAAAATATTACAACATAATTTGAATAAAACGTAATAGTTTTGTAATTTTCACTATAATTTAGTCAAATATGACAATATTGTTTCGTCAATACACTGGCTATGTTGATGTAGATGTTTATCATCTACATCTGATGAAGCCATTGTGTTGGCAAAACAATATTGTCATGATTGACTAAATTATAGTGAAAATCATAAAACTATTTAGTTTTATTTAAATTATTAATTCATTTACTGTAATATCATCAAAGGTGGAACTACAGCTGTTATTTCACAGAAATTTACAATTTAAAATTTTATTTATTTCATTCACAAAATTTAAATCTTTTTGTAAATCGTATTGATATTTTACTTATTTACAGTGAATGTGATATGTTTAAACTATTAATTGTATCATTTAATTTTTTCTGTAATGCAAAAAAATTCTTTTGAAAATTGAGGAAATGTAAATCAAAATGAAAATGTTGTTTTGTATAATATACACATTTAATAATGTTCAGATAAAAAATAATTTTTCCATACAAATTTTTTAATGTATTTTAAATGAACTATATCATTGTTATGTGAATCAATTTTGTTGATACTTTTGGAGATAATTTTGCAAAAACTTTAATGTTGTTAAAATATCCTCAAAAGTAATATGCATATATTCTTTCAGCTCTGTTAGCAGTACCTAAGAATTACAAATTAGTTGCTGCTCCGCTATTTGAACTATATGACAATTCTCAGGGGTACGGACCGATAATTTCATCGTTACCTCAGGCGTTATGCAGGTATGTTACTTTATGTAACAGTTTTTTCAATACTTGAATTGGGTTGAGGTTAGATTTTCGATCATTTCAATTTTATCGCTTAGTACCATAATGTTTTGCTTACAACAGCGTATCTAGAGACAATGTTAATAGTTCCTCGGAACCCCCATAGTTCTGTTATTATCACTGCATAAAATCTAGTTGCATTTATTGTAATGAATAAATGAGTTTTTTCTTTAAACACTTCACCAGACCGATTATTCCCGTTACTTAAATTCTAATTAATTAATTCCAAATTAATTTATTGCCTGTTTCAGATAGTTATATTTTAATATTTTTAGCAATAACAGGCTATTTTCAATGTTAAAAGCTTTATTTCAGTTGACGTTTTGTTTCGTTGTATATCATTGTCAAAACTAATGAATATTTGAATTTAATGAATTGCCATAGATATCAAAACGTCAAACTTATTTTTTTGGAAAAAAACAAATTGGCTTTTTTTTTAGTATTAGGAGGAATATTTCTGGCTGAGCATTCGCTTCGGAAGTTTTAATCTTCTTCACCATGAGAAAACCTCTGAAAAACTCATGGTAAGCCTGATGGTTCAAATGATTGTGATTTATATAAATCACAATCATTTTACACTTCACAATTTATATAAACTTCCGAAGCGAATGTTAAGCCAGAAATATTCCTCCGAATACTAAACAAAAAATCCAATTCGATTTTTTCCAAAAAAATAAGTTTGACGTACTGATATCTATGGTAATTCATAAAATTTAATTATTCATTAGTTTTGACAAAGTTATGATATACAACGAAACGTCAACGGAAATAAAGTTTTTAACATAGAAAATAGCCTGTTGTTGCTAAAAAAATTTTAATTTTATATATATATATATATATATATATATATATATATATATATATCAATTTATGATTTCTTCCTTTATTTCTTAGACTTATATTTATATATATATATATATATATATATATATATATATATATATATATATATATATATATATATATTTTATTGAATGGAGTTCTTGGGTTATTAAGTCTATAAGTAACTGTTGGTAACTCTATATTTTATTTACATATAGTTTTTAACGTTTCGACAAACCAATGTTGTCTTCTTCAGAAAATTGTTTTTCCTTATAACAGCTCTTCTCTGCACAAAATAGTGTTAAATTCTTTTAAAATTACAAACAATACGATAATGAATATCACAGTCACAAAATGAACGTTCTAAATCAAACTGAATCGTCAGGTAGGTACGGTGAATTAAAAATACTATCAATAAGCTTATTGATAGTAATCGTCTAATTTTCATCATATTGATTAAAATCGCTTATTGATAGTATTTTTAATTCACCGTACCTACCTGACGATTCAGTTTGATTTAGAACGTTCATTTTGTGACTGTGATATTCATTATCGTATTGTTTGTAATTTTTAAAGAATTTAACACTATTTTGTGCAGAGAAGAGCTGTTATAAGGAAAAACAATTTTCTAAAGAAGACAACATTGGTTTGTCGAAACGTTAAAAACTATATGTAAATAAAATATAGAGTTACCAACAGTTACTTATAGACTTAATAACCCAAGAACTCCATTCAATAAAATATATATATATATATATATATATATATATATATATATATATATATATATATATATATATATATATATATATATATAGAAATCGAGAATTGTATTGATAGTTTTTCTTCAATATTGGATCATTCATTTCTGTTCTTAGAATTAATTTTAAACAATATTTTTGTTTCAGATTCCAATTCATATATGTGTGAATTTAATCTGAATAAGTTGAAATGAAGAGTACTTGTGGAAAAAGTTGAATCTTCATAGACGTGAAAGAGAATGAAATTTGTTCTCTAGGGAATCATAAGGTTGTGTTAATCACAACAGTTTTAACAATTACAAATATTTTTATTTGTTTATATAAATGTATTAGATTTATAGTATGATAAGTTAATAAAATATTTCATAGGTCAACAACATTCGACAGTAATTATTAATAAATTTGTAGGTAATCCTACATCTGTTACCTGAAAATCCGTTTTCTTGGCAATAATGTTAACATCTACAATGTTATTTCATCAAATATTGAATTGATTCAATGGAGTCGAAAAAGGCAATTGAGATGTCTAGATTTTTTAGGAGTGAGAACGTTGAAAAACATTCGTAGATATATATATATATATATATATATATATATATATATATATATATATATATATATATATATATATATATATATATATATATATACCGGAAATGTATGAAATCTAGGAATTGTATACAAATCCTAGGAAATGTATATAATTTTAATATGGTACTAGGAAATGTGTGAAATAAATTATATTAGGCACATTTCCTAGGAAGTCAATGCATTTCTTGAATAGCAATCGGAAATGTACAACATTTAAGATATCAAAGGGTCGATTTTGTGATGAATACATTTTGAAAGTTATTAGATAGTTGATCGAAGCTTTAATTAGTAAAATAATATCAAGATTATTATATTATACGATATGATTGTTACCTGAACGTTGAAGTCTCAACGAGTGCTTTAATAAAAATTATTATTCTCATCTTAACAACGTGTTTTATTAGAGAAAGCATTATTTTTTATTCATTTCCTAGTACGATATTGTAATTATATACATTTCCTGGGATTTGTATACAATTCCTAGATTTCATACACTTCCGGTAATATATATATATATATATATATATATATATATATATATATATATATATATATATATATATATATATATATATATATATATTATACATTCATTCCCAACATATATATATATATCCAATTACAGGGGAAAATAACAAATTGTACACAAATATTAATAAATAAAAAAAATTGAAGAAAAAAATAAAAAGATAGGATAAGTGAATATACAACGAAAATAAATTGAAATAGTAATAAAGAATAACTAAATGGAACAAACTGAAAATAAAATATCTATTACAAAGTCACACGTTGTCAACAGAAGTTTAAAATAAAATATAGTTGATGAAGTCAACGAAAATGAAATATCACATCCATATATCAATAAAATAGATATCACATCCACCGCAACACTCATCGTAAAGATTATATATATAAATATATATATATATATATATATATATATATATATATATATATATATATATATATATATATATATAAATGAGAGGTAATAATAAAAACTTGTCTAAAATCACTGACTGAACAATTCTTTATTCGACTAGTTTCGCCTTTTACAGCAAATTAAAGACGATTTCAATCCTCATCCCAGTGTCGATTGTAAGGCATTTTAAAATTTTATTAAATATCAGGTAAAATTCTTTAAAAACTTTAAACTTTAGATAAATATTCAGATTCGAACGCAGATCTCCCTGGTTAGGGTCCGTCACTATCTCCACTACGTCACTACGCTACAGAAACGACTATGGTAGTGAGAGAGTGACGGACCCTCACCAGGGAGATCTGGGTTCGAATTCCGGGTAAGACATGGACATTTGTGTATGTAAAATGAGTTTCAGCGGTTAAATAAATAAATGAAATGAATGGGTGTTAGCATCTTTCTTACTTACCTACTTAACAAATCTTTATTTACAACATATTTACAATACACCTATAATACATGAGTTAGGCAAAAATTTAACATTATATAACTTAAACTAAATACATAATTCATTTTTCATTACAATCTTAAAATTTTTACAGTTCCTACGTATTAGTTTTACTGTACATTTACTTCGTTTTTGACAAATATCATCTTTAAATATTTAATAGTGTTGGCGTTTACTTGATGTAAATCCATTATAATTGAATATAAACTTAAATTAAAACACTTGAACTTATGATTTACACTTTATTGACTACATAGCATGACGCGTTTCGTCGTTACAAACGACTTCTTCAGATGCTTACAGAATAAAGAAATTAAGATGCTTACAGAAATACATTATTCTGTAAGCATCTGAAGAAGTCGTTTGTAACGACGAAACGCGTCATGCTATGTAGTCAATAAAGTGTAAATCATAGGTTCAAGTGTTTGAATTTAAGTTTATATTCAATTATAATGGATTTACATCAAGTAAACGCCAACACTATTGAATAAATACGAGTATTTGAACAATTCAGGTGAAAGAAAACACTAAACATAAATATATAAGAAAATGAACATTCATTCGAATAATTCAAATTAACCGAAATAATGTTATAGTAGAGCTAGATATGTGAATGTGTACGACGTGATGGCTCCATTATCCTTCAAGGGATAAATGTTAGATAAATATTTGAATCGATGGCACACCTGATGGAAGTGCGAGACATAGGTATATGTTTATATTCAAATATCATCTTGATATATATATGAGGGATCATATATGTGTAGATGATCGCTTTGCCTCTAGGTAATTATTTTTATGTTTTATTTGTACATTGTCATTATATTTACGTATATTAATTTTACAATACAGGAAACTATTTGCGAAAACCTGCTTTATCTTGTTAGCATCTGAAGAAGTCGTTTGTAACAACGAAACGCGTCACGCTATGTTGTCAATAAAGGGTAATTCAAAGGTTCAAGTGTTTGAGGTTTAGTTTATATTCGATTGTAAGACATAAATATACAGTAAGTCGTATGCATATAATAATGCTTAGATTAATGTACATCTCAAATCTTAGGAATCAATGAAAACCACATGAACACGTCGAACACTGAAAGTTTTACATGTGCTTAACTATTAAGATACTACATTTTACAACTCTAGTTTTTGAACTATTTCATCTAATTTGATGAAGTATAATATTTAGGTTACGGTTATAGAAAGGCTCGTTGTCATTTTTTTCTGAAAACATGACTTATAATATATAAGCATACGACTTACTGTATATTTCTGTCTTACAATCGATACGCGGGTATGTGAGGATTGAAGTCATTGCCTTTCATTCGTTAGACGTGATGAACTGATGAGTACCTTGTAGTACGAAACAGTAATGCTTTCAATAAGTGTGGAGATATCGATTTCAATATTCTCTAACATTTATCCCTAGATGGATAGTGGGGGCATCGAATTGTTCGTGTTTCACCTAGCCAGCTCTGCTATAATGTTTTTTTGAATAATTTGTCAAAAAATTATCGAAAGACGGTTATAGTAGGTATACTTTTATATATATATATATATATATATATATATATATATATATATATATATATATATATATATATATATATATATATATATATATATATATATATATATATATATATATATATATATATATATATATATATATATATATATATATATATATATATATATATATATATATATATATATATATATATATATATATATATATATATATATATATATATATATATATATATATATATATATATATATATATATATATATATATATATATATATATATATATATATATATATATATATATATATATATATATATATATACTAGCGGACCCGACAGACGTTGTCCTGCCATGACATTCCAAGCTATCAGGATAAACGAATTAATGCATATACAAAAATTCACTCAAGTCGATCCAGCCGTTGAGTTGCAGTATATTAATAATAAATTGAAATTGAAATACTATACTCTACGTAAGTTTCAGGTGGCTATTCCCTTATGATGAATAATACCTAAATTTCTGATTTAATTTTTGAATTAACGTAAAATCAATATGAATTATTTCTAATTGTAAATTCCTGATTTCAATTTATTTCAAAATTAAATCAGAACTTCCTCAATTTCTGAAATAATTTTGAAATGTCAGAAGGCATAATTTCTACTTGAAGTCAGAAATTTCCAAATAGAAATGATGCATTTTGATATTTCGTCCATTTCAAAATTGATTTAGAAATTAAGTTATCACTCTTATTAATGGGATAACCGCCGAGAACATACTCGTTTAGTTAATATGTTAAGTTTCACTCAGTGAAACTCAATCTGAATGTTATATAATATATTATATCCTTAGGTAGCTCTTTGCACATTTGATTGACTGCCACGACCTGTCAGGTCGTCTTCTCCCCGGCATTGTAAATTGTAAACAATATAAGTGAGAAAAGATCTCGCGCACTTAGAGGTAAATTGTCACTATCATAAAAGGTCAAAAAAAAAAAGAGCACATAATTTGAAATGTCACTATCACAAAAGATCACCAAAGTAAAGAAAGTTCTCGCGCACGTAGCGGTAATCGCCACTCACGAATATAGAAGGATGCACTCTTTGTATGAGGTATCGATCGACATAGACTCTATGTCATAGAGGATAGATCGATACATTAGTTGGTTGTCAAATGTCAAATATTATGGTAGCTTTCAGAATTTAAATTTGTGAACAACCTTAGGATTTATCAATATATATGAAAATAATCTGATAGATATTAAACAACTGTAGTTAGCTAAAATTTAGTTAATTTTTTACCCTCTTAGAATAAATATGTAGGAACAAAGATATAAAAATTCTAACTGGTTATTCATTTTAAACTATTCTCTCAATTTGATTTCTGAACGACGGCGGACACATATTTAATTCCGAGGTGAATTGTTACCGATTTGTCGGCACAATAATCAATTGCCGGATCATAGTGGAATGCAGCTCGTTCAAGAATCACAGAAGCACTGCGTCTGCAGATTCGCTCAATTTCATTATGTCGTGCTTGCTGTTGTTGTGATTGATGTGCATCTGAGCCTATTTACTTCATTACCACTCACTAAAGAACGCAATTCTGACATAGCAATACGACTATTTTCTTGATCTGTCTCTCTCTGGTCATCAGTGCGGTTAACACGTGAGGTAGCTCTTCGTACATTTGACTGACTGCGACGAACTAAGTCAGGTCGTCTTCTCCTTGGCATCGTGACGTAATATAGTAAATTGAAGTGAAGAAAATTCGCGCTCACTTAACAGTAAAGTGTCACTATCACCAAAATATCAACAAAAAAGAGCACACTACTTGGAATGTCACTACCAGAAAGCATCACAAAAGCAAAAAAATTCTCGCGCACGTAGCCATAGATGTACTCATAAAATATCGCAACCATGATAGTAACACAATTTTGTTAATAGGAAAACTTTTTTCCGTGTTTTGAGGTTAGCTCCGTGGTTGTCAAATATTATGGTTGCGTTCTGAAACTCAAGTTGTGACCAAACTTAAGGATTTATCAAACTTAAAAAAATTGTCTGATACGGTAACAACTGAAGTTAGCTAAAATAAAGTTACGCAAATTTGAAAATTGATTAAAAATCAGTACTACTGATGATTAATTACATTTTGTGACTATCCGATTCTGTCACGTTCGCTGTTTAGTTTCGGAACGCGACATCAAATCCTCCAAAGCGCACGCGAATAATTTAATATGAACTTTATCGGATAGTAGTAAAGTTCAAATTGACTCCACATTTTATTTAGAAACGTTTGTATGGGAAATAGAAAAGTGCTGTTTTTAGAGTTTTCCCGGCAATTATTCGATTTTTTCTCGCCTTTCAAACCTTCCCTGAAACTCCACGAACATTTCAAGACTAAGATAAGATAAATCCGTTCAGTCCGATAAAGTTCATATTAACTCCACATTTTATTTAGAAACGTTTGTATGGGAAATAGAAAAGTGCTGTTTTCAGAGTTTTCCCGGCAATTATTCGATTTTTTCTCACCTTTTAAACCTTCCCTGGAACTCCACGAACATTTCAAGACTAAGATAAGATAAATCCGTTCAGCCGTTTTCGAGTTTTAGCGAGACTAACGCACAGCAATTCATTTTTATATATATATAGATAGATATATATATATATATATATATATATATTATATATATATATATATATATATATATATATATATATATATATATATATATATATATATATATATATATATATATATATATATATATATATATATATATATATATGTGTGTGTGATATAGACTCTTAATCGAAATATTTCAAATAAAACTCTCAGGGAGCTGGCTACACAAATAATGTCAACGAGAACGAACCCATCGCTGTCGAGAGTGAATATTGAGAGCGTTTCGAAAAAATTCATCGAGCTTGTTGAATGATAATAGGATACTATGAATCATGAGTCCATATTTAATCTATCAATCAAGAATCGATGACTTTAAAAACGCCCATAGGTCCTATACCAAATTGTGGGGAATTTTTCTCAGTGAAAAATTCACGTGAGCTCCCTCTATCGAAGAAGAGACGTATAAACTCTCTCTAGCGTTCAAGATTCCTACCATGGCAACAGTAGCGCGAGTGCACGTCTTTTCTCCGATAGAAGGGGCTCTCGTGAATTTTTCACTGAGAAAAATTCTCCTCAATTTGGTATAGGACCTATGGGCGTTTTGAAAGTCATCGATTCTTGATTGAAAGGTTAAATATGGACTGATGATGCATAATAATGATGAAACAATTGTATCCTATTATCATTCAACAAGATCGATGAATTTTTCGAAACGCTCTTAATATTCACTCTCGAAAGTGATGGGTTCGTTCTCGTCGACAACTTTCCTGTAGACAGCGCCCTGAAAGTTTTATTTGAAATATTTCCATTAAGAGTCTCAGTATTTACTTGCATTGAATGATTTAAATGAGGAAAAATCTAAATACCCACCAGGTTGTTTTGTCGTGGCTCCTTCGCCATTTTATTACTGGTGTTATTCCACTGTAAGTAGCAATGAAAAGTGATGAACTCGAGGTTTCGATATTTTGTAGTCCTTTTATCAGGGAAGAAATATTAGATTACCTACAATTATCAAATTATTTTCAAATAAATGTTTAATTATTTCAATTTGATGATGCTGAATAGTCCTGCGTATACAGGCGACAAATTCAAGTTTCTTTTGTAAATATTTTGAAATAAATGCCTAGGCCGTTTTTATTATTCTCAAGTAGTAGGGTCAACGTGAAAGGTGGTAATTCTCAAAAGTGTGAATATTTATAAGTTTCTATAATTTTCAAGGGGCTCTGTATTAATATTTATAGAATTAATGTAATTATTGTTGTAAGGTAATATTTATTCATCTTTCTGTCTTAAAAAATATAGGTAGGTAGTTAAAATTCAACTAATAAAGACATATTAACGATTGCATAAACGGAATAATAACGTTTAGGAATAAGTGTAAATAAGTATTATTGGTATGATTTAAAAAAAAGGATTTTTTTTTAAAAGGACACAATTTCGCAACGTATTTTTTCTGAAGATATTGTCTTGAAATTATGAAACAATGAATGAAGACTAGTAGGTATGGTAAGTTTAATATGAAATTTCGAAAATGTATTTGATATTGAGAGTGTGAGTGAAAAAAGAACATCGTAGCGTGTTGGAGCTTAATGAATCCCAAAATATCCACTTCAATTTAAACTCAATGAATATGCAAGAAAAAAGAGGATCTGCGGTATACAGTGGTTAATCGAGGGAGACCAAATTGAATAACATTAAGAGGCTTTAGTTGAGAGCGGAATGAGAAGATAGCTGGATTGTTAATTTCATGGCCTCTGAATAAACAATGTTGAAGCGAAGTCGTTCTCGGCTATAGGGGAGAATCACCCCATGCCTTCCTTAGACAAACACGCGGCGTTAATGCCATTCTGTATTTGCAATGCAATTTGGCGTACAGAAATAACAATCAACAGCCAAAAGCTGAGCATGCTCGAGTTCACCCTTATAGACTATATGATTGAACCGAATTATAAGCCTCCGCGCTTGGGGCCACGGTATTCATAAAAAATAATATAGTTTAGTAAAAAGATCCGACAGAGAAAAACCTCTGGAGGGGGTGTAGAATTCTGAGGATCTGAATGTTTAAAATGGAACCTATTATGAAGTGACGAAAAATCTTATCGCAGAGACCCGACGATGTGGCACGCGTGTATAAAAGACCAATGAAAATTTTAATTTAATTTAAATTATTTAGTTAATCAGAACGAAACTTAATTTTTCAAATTATAAAAGTTGTTATAATTAGATAATATTATATTAAACATTTTCTTTTTTTGAATATAAGATAGGTTTTATTTCTCAACCAAATTATCTACACATTTTTAATCGCAATTATGTTTCAAATTATAATTGTACAGGGTATAGGTAGGTAGATACTGAGGATTCTCAATAATTTTAATTGGTTTACATCGTTAGCAGTAGTATTTTTCATTACGAGGGTATTCATTATACGAGGGTGGGGTCAAAAGTTGACCAAGATGATGAGACCACAAGGTTTACTTTGCCAAAGTAGTGTTGGCCAAAAAGTCTTGCAGTCTTTTGGTCTTGCATTTTTGCGAGATCAAGACCAAGACCGCCTATTTGAATGCAAGACCAAGACCAAAACTCACCTTGCAAGACTACCGCAAGAACAAGACTGAGCTGCAAGACTCTTGCAGTCTTAGAGTTCAATAAGACTGACATTTGAGCCCTTCCATATGACTTTGTAATATATGTATATTATATTTTAATGTCTACATGACTACATTTCATTAACTTCTTTTGACTACCTACGTGTGACTTTTTAATAGATAATATTTTACTTTCAGTTATATTATCATATTTCATATAGTTTTCGATTTAGCGATTTTTCTCAAAAATTAATTCTCTACATACTTCATCATATTGTTCTATGCAACGTCGACTAGTTTATTACATCTGTTGATTCAAATAACAATTGGCGGGAATCAGAAAAAAATTAAATTTTGTTCATTTGAACTCAAGTAAGTGATAACCTTTGTATTAAAAATATGAGAAATAAGACTTAAAATTTTTCTTCGTGTTTATTTCTGGAAGCTCTTGTAATGAATTCTGGCGTAAATAAACGAATTATTTTTATCATTCTTTCACATATTATTCAGATATATCTCTTTCACAATTATTCATTTCATCTTACAATCGAAGTGTTGTTGATAACGAAAGGTTGTGCTGACTAATTCAAAGCTAAGTGTAGAGGTTTTTTGAAAGTTTTTCTGGTGTACATGACTGTTGTACAAAAAGGTTTTTATTATTCCATACACTGCACGTATTGTGATTTTGTTATTGTGTTGATCAGTTTCACATTGTGATATTTTATTTTGGATATTTTTTAATTCTTCATTATTATATTTTGAATTTATTGTTATCAAATCATTGTTGTTAATTTCAATGTATAAACAGAAAAATTTATTAGGAGTATCATCGGCTAGTTTTCGTACTATAAAATCTCATTCGTACGAATTTGTGCTTTCAATATAAACATTTTTATCCATTTTTTTTTATTATAAATCAAAATTTTGTTCCAATTTTTATTATTATCATCATCATTTTTGTCTACATGAGCTATAAATTTAGGCCCTGTTACACTGACCGAAAATCTAAGTTGAAATCATGAATAAAAAGTACAATCTATCAGGTACTTGCAAGACTCTTGCAGCAAGACCAAGACCAAGACCCACTGTGCAGGACCAAGACCAAGACAATGTTTGCTCACGCAAGACCAAGACCAAGACTTCCTAAGTCTCGTCTTGGTCTTGCTTTGGGCAACACTAGTCCATTCCTACTGAGCTTGTATGTAAAGCTTCACCCGAATGCCTACGTTAGTTTGCGTTTGAGAGCACATTGCAAGAGACGCTTGCGTTATTTTGGTGAAAATGAAGAAATTGGAGAAACGTGCTGTCATCAAATACTTCTATTTGAAAGATTTTACACGAAAACTAATGAAAGAAGAGATGTATTCAACACTAGGAGACTCCTCCCCAGCATATTCAACTATTTAAACAGTGGGTTCTGAATTCAAAATGGGTCGTGTGAGCACCTCTGACGAGCCTCGCTCAGGACGGCCCGTTGAGGTTACAACTTCAGAAATGATTGACAAAATCCATCAAATATTATTGGAAAACCGCAGATTGAAAGTGCATGAGATAGCTGAGACCTGTAGGAGGTCAGCTGAACGTGTGCGAAATATTTTGCACAACCATTTGAGTTTCCAAAAGATGGGTGCCGCGTTTGCTAACGCTCGACCAAAACCTGATTCGAAAAAACATTTCTAAAGAAAATTTGGCGCTGTTTAGGCGTAATCCAAACAAATTTTTGCGTTGATTCATAACTGTTGATAAGACTTGGATTCACCACTACACTCCTGAAAATATAGAACAGTCAAAACAGTGGATTAGAGAAGGAGAACCAACTCCAAAGAAGGCAAAAACTATTTTATCGGCAAACAAGTTTATGGCTCTTGTTTTTTGGGATGCGGGAGAAATTATATAGTACATTAGGCTAATTACATTACCTAATCCTGCTCAGTGTATGAAGTAAAAAGGAATTTTGTAACATTAGTGTTAATATTGACACAAGTTATTTGCGTATTTGTGAAGATCATTTCAAAGGGACTTCTCGAATCAGAGTAAGAAAAGGATCAAGTATGAAAGAATTCAAGCTTTACCTAGAGACTCTTTTGCTCAGCCATCTATATTATCTTCAGCTTTGAGTTAGAATGCTGGATATTTGATGAAATCCAAATGTTCACAATGAAAATCTTAATTTTTAGTGAAGAATTCAAATATCATGATTACTTGTCTGTTGATCAATATAAAGAAACAAATCTTGGAAATCATTGTCAATCATAAAAGGTAAAATATGCAACAAATGAAAAGAATATGTTTTTACCAATTAATAATGAATTTTTTAAACTTGTGGATCATACATATTTTGATCCAGTTACTTTCTGAAGGTGGTGAAATTGTTGAAACAATTTTAAAAAGTAGGTAGGGGAAGGTGAGGATCCCTGGAGGTCAAATGATCCCCCGTCGTAAATCAGAGAAATCCTAGGAATCATTTTACCTCATTAGAATTTTTTGTTTTTACAGATTATGCCGAGAATTTATATACGCAAAACTAATCGCTAAAATTGGCCCGATGAACGAAGTCAAGTACTCCGTTAGCCAAGAATACCTCAACGTCTGAATCTTCTGAAAGATTACCTCCAGCTTTGGCTGTTAGTCTTCCATCCACATCTTTTGGTGTTGTTACACCGAGGGAAGTACGACCAACACCAAAGATAGTTGGAAAAAGAACCAGTGCAAGACGAATAAGACGAGACATATCAGTACTCACCAGCACGCCTTATAAAAAATACCTTGAAGTGGAAGTTAATAAGAAAACAGACATAGAACAAAAGAAAGCCCTTAAGGAAGCGAAGAAAATAAAAAAATGTGACCAACAAACAGAACGATAGAGGAAAAAAGCAGAAAATATCTCATTCTTCTGAAAATGAGAGTAATACTGAATGCCTCTTCTGTACTGAAAGCCACTCCAAAGACAATAAAGGTGAAGGGTGAATAAGGGTTGTGTGTGTGAAATGGAAGCATGAGGCTTGTGATGGAGTAGATAGTGACGATGGAGGCGCCTTTACTTGCGATATTTGCCTTTCTGGTAATCAATTTGTTGACAAAATAAATTTTTTTTCACAAATTGTCTATTAGGGTTATTTATAAGTTCCTGATAAGAAAATTATTATTTTTCAAATGAAGAGTTGATTTTTCTATTGCATTTGGACTTTGATAAAAAACCTTCTATTGGGATTAGTATTTACCTATTCCTTGACTAGGTATGTTGTAAATTTTCAAACCTTAAAAGTTTGTTGAAATGTTTAATGTATAGTTTTGTTGATTAAGTAGCAGATAAGATTGAGTAGTAGTTTGGTGTAACTTGTTTACATACTTAAATTGTTATGAACAATACATATGATTAAAATAAACAGTTGAGTGTTTTATTTCACTGATATTTATTAACTTATTGTATAAAATGATACCCGGGATAATTTTACCCCAACCCCAGGTATCATTTTATACTTAGGTGTGTATAAAATGATCCTTTACTAAACTTGAACAAAAATCTCTAATACAAAAAAACTACGTTAATATAATTAAAAATAGGTATTCAGTTACAAAGGTAAGTGAATTCACTACTTCCAACAATAGAAATCTTGGGATTTTGCCTTCAATTTTAAACACAGTTTTCTCGTAAAAAGTATAGTTCATTTCGACTACAATGTAAATAGTAATAAAATCGATAGATGTGCCGAATTCAGAGATTTAGGAGTAACTTTCGACACAAAATTGACTTTTATTACTCACATTAATGATATTGTTTCAAGTTGTTACAGAACATTAGGTTTTGTAATAAGAAATTCTAAATGGCTCTCTCAATCTGAATCAACTATGCTCCTATACAATACCTTAATACGTTCAAAACTAGAATATGCTAGTGTCGTTTGGAATCCAGGATACTTGTGTAATATAAGGAATCTTGAATTTGTGCAAAGACGATTTTTGAAATATTTATGGTTTTGCTGCGACGGTGTGTATCCAGAACGAGGTATAAATCGTGAGTTACTTATTACAAGATTTAATGTTTCATCACTTGAAACACGTAGGAAATATTTGGGAATAATGTTCCTATACAAGCTGATAAGGTTTTCTATTGATTGTTCTTTTCTTCTTTCCCCTCATAAATTTCCGTGTTCCGAGAATGTCTTGTAGAAATATGAACATCTTTTATCCACCTCTGGCTCGTACTAATGTTCTGGCTTTTTCACCACTTCATAAAATTTGTGGTGACTTTGAGCCTTTTCATGACGTCATCGACATATTTGCATGCGTGCCTGGCGATATCAGACGAGCTCTCGCCTGACTGTTTTTTAGTTTTAGTTATAAGTTTTTCAATTATTAGTTTTTCCTATATCTTGTGGGTGAGCTTCAATGTCAGCTTGCCCACAGAGCTTTCGTTCAGGTAGATTGTTTGTACATTATTAATATTATTTCTAGTTTATTTTTTTCTTAAGTTGTAAACTATATTGTATTTTCCCACTCAGTAATTGGCCCAAGCTGTTGAGTGGTGTATTTGTTGATAAATAAATAAATAAATACGTATTCTGTTGTGAACATGATGTGATAAAAGTGTTATTTGATGAGACTGAACAATATTTTCTCATATTTAAGCAATAAAAGAGAAATTTGTGTACTAGCAAAAACAAGACTAAAAAATTCAAGTCAGTAACTATTCCCATTCTATAAATTCTACAGTAATATACCTACATACATTTTCAGCGTCAGCGTTGATCGATTCTACTTTTAGGCAAATAATATAATCAGCTAGTGTCACGTTTTCGTAGGAAGTTATTTCCGACCCTTGCCTACAAATTATCGATCCCTAGGGGTTGCGGTATGTTTGAATCTAAACCACGCCCTCATTGCTTGAGGCGTTCCGTTGGTGACATGATCAGGGGGCTATCAGAATTCCTGCATTAATAGAGGAAATTTTACCATTAATGATTATTTCACAGTAACTTCCATTGCCTATTACACGCCCAAATAAGTGCGTGCCACTTTTTGTTAAAATGTTCAGGCAGTGGATGCGTTCCAGAATACTTAAAAATGGGTTTATCTAATCATTATTATTCGGTCTTTTTTGAGGTCGACGTCAATGTATCTCATGCTATGGGTATATTCGTCGGTATGAAAAATAAAATTTATGTCATTTATTTGAACGAATGAAATCGTTTTTCGGTCTACGCATAGAAAGGGGAGAGTTTATCATGCATTCGAAAGGCGTGGCATAGGGGTTTCATTGTGTTGACATAAGGTTTGTGTGAAGTGGTAGATAAATATGGGATCTATATTAACTTCCTGGATTCTTTCCTAGAGCTATATTGCGTGACAGAATATATAAGTGAATAATATATCGAATCGATGACAGAACGTTAATAGTTTATAAGTTCATTGTGTGATGTGACAAGTCATTATCTTCGAAAATAATGGTATACCTACCTATCATTTGATCTATGGTGTAATAATTCACGGTTAAAGATAAACTAAAAACTCTTTCTTCGCAATATTGTTATCTCTCAAATATTATTTTATTCTGAATATTATGTTTTATATTATTAAGTTTTTAGTATATTCCATTGATTTTTTCACGATAAAATAGTAGTTTTATCTATATATATAATATTTCATCGTTTATGATAAAAAGTTGAAAAAACTTGTTCAAATTACACAACAATATCTACTTCCAACATGTCTTCCAGGACATCAACTCATCATAAAGAGCTTCATAACATCCACAGAAAGCAGGATAATCGGGATAGTATCCAAAACGGGACGTGGAGTGTATTGCACAATTTTTGTGGAATTTATGAAATTTAAAAAGCCATTTTAATTATATGACAGACTAGTTGACCCTGCGAACTTTGATTGTCCATATATTTTTTTGTGAATAATTTCGAAAATTCGTAAAGATGTATTCTACTATTTGTGCTACATTATTTATTTTTTTACTCTATATTCCGTGTGGAGCGAGGGGGTACATTCATGGATTAACGAAATGTAACACTTTCAGTAATTTCAAATCAGTCGTATTATTAATAAAATCATGTATCAACACGTTTGATGTAACGAAAGTAATTAACCTGTCAATTCTATAGTTGAACAGAAGTTTCGTCGTAGCAGGCAGTTCTTCCTTATATTTTCCCATTAGTAATATGGGGACCATAATTTAACCACTAATTTTAAACCACTAATTTTAGGGAAAATCTCAATATCTTCTTGCTTCATTGAAAACTTAATTTAGATACTAATTAATACCTATTTATTATAGGTATATATTTATACCTATTTTATTATAGGTCCCTATTTTTCATCGTCATAATATAATACTTGACGCTTCACGATGGTGGCATTTCCTTATCAATACCAATAAATAACACGACGTTTTAAACCTCTTTATACACTAACACACAAAAAAACCGTTTTGGTGTTGTAAAGGAAAGTTGAATATGATAGATATAATTTCAGTCTATCCATACTGTCAATATTCTTGTTAGAAGTTATCAACTTCTGCCTGAAAAACTGACCCTAACCTCTCTATGTTTCATTAATACATTGACATCTCACTTCAAGGGGATTTTCAAATATTTTCAATTTTTAGAATTATTTTCTAGACAAACGTTGTCCTGATAATAACAAACATGCAAAAAAAGGATTCTGGAATTTGGTGAAGTCGTTCGGATGTTATGTGTGTATATATTCCGTTGATTCGTTTTCTTTTATAAAATTTTAACTATCTTTTACCAATACAATATGTCGATTAACATTATACTTTCAAAGAAACACAACTTTCTCAACAGAATTGGAAAAATCCGATGACATAGGTGAAGTAAATGCGCTCCTCAACTCAATAATAATGCCACACTTTGAATATTGTTCAACTCTGTTATTTGAATTGAGCAAAAAAAACGCAGCAGCTAAAAAAATTACAGAATAGAGCTATGCGAAAAATTTTCAAATGTAATAGATATACTCTAATCGAAAGCATGTTGAATTGCTTAGAACTAATGTTAGTTACACATTAGTTACACAGGGAGTACTTTATGCTACATATATATTCATATTAAAAATTAAAAACAAATTGTTTCCATAAAGAGTAATAAAAAATGTAACATGCCAGTGATTTGCACGGTTATAATACAAGAAATTTCGACAATTTCAACATGCAAGTTTGTAAGCGTTCTAAATCCAGAAATAGTATATTTTATGAAGGATTCAATTTATCGAATTGCCTATAGCTCCATAAAAAGAGTTAGTGAACTTAAATTATTCAAGCGTAAATGAGCTAGGTTCGTTTTGAAGAAATGATTGTTATTTTGAACGTAAATGTATATATATATATATATATATATATATATATATATATAAACTTTGTAATAAAATAAAATTAATATTATTATTATTATCATAATTCATTCCACAGAATAATGAACTATCTTCGACTTGCTTGTAGATGTCAATTTTGTTAAAAGTCAGTGTCAAAACCAATAATCCAATACTACTCGTATGTATCCATATTCTTTTGGTGCTGCAATTTTGGTTTCTAAGGAAAACTTTAAAATAATTACCCCCTGTGCATTTAGAATAACGAGATTCATTTATTCTAAAATTTCATGGTAAAATTCGCTTTCAGTTCCGTTCAGAACAAACTAGATGTGACAACATTTTCGCGGACACCACTTGTACTAATTATAATCAATAATTATATGAGTATTGCACCTTTTAATGGAATGTCTGGTTATTGTAATTGTTATCAGAATGTTGACCTCTGATTTTTTACCTCACTCAAACAGCAACGCTCTGAAGTAAAACTCTTTAGTTTTCTGAATTTAGTAATATGTATATGTTTTTTAGTTATTTTGTAAATAACTTTTCCAGTAAAAAAATTAAAACATGAATAATCTCTCTTTGTCAATTTAAAATATTCATAGAGAAACAAAAAAAAATTTTTTTGGATACTGTTTGTTTGGATTTTGTTTGGAAAAAGTTTTTTTCTACGGATGAAATTTGCGCTCTTAATTGTTATCATCTGTATCTACAAGATGATCCACGAAAATCCTTATAAAACCTGCTAATCGACTGGAATCACATTTTCCACCAATTTAACTGTATTTACTATTCGAATATTTCTGATTACAACTTGATATCTTCCGAAAAAATCTTCCATTTCATACTAATCTTACAGAAATTTCAAAATTAATAGAACTGGCTTCATTGAATCTTTGGCAACGAATAATTTCAACAGACATTTGGCATAATTCGATAATTGATATATCCACATAGAAAGAGAAGAGAAGCAGCATTCATTCCTATTTGTGAGTAGGTTATTAAAGACCTAGATAGATCGACCAACGAGAACCTCCATGTAGCATGGGAATAACCTGACTTAAGCTAGAAAAACTTTTGTAAGACGTGTTCTGTTTTATCTTTACTTTCATTATAACTTATTATTATTTAGCCATTTATTATTCATTTGGCCTATTGGACATCCGGCCTACTGGACATTGTGACAACTGGAAATTGAGCCTACTGGATATTTACTGGAATGGAAAAAATTTTCCATTCCATACTAATAAGAAATTTCAAAATGAATAGAACTATTGAATCTTTCAACAGACCTTTGGCATATTTCGATAATTGAGATATATCCAACAGGGAATGAGGACAGAAGCAGCCTTCATTGCTATTTGTGAAAAGGTATTTCAAGACTTAGATAGATCGACCAACCAGAAAATCCATATTGCACGCGACTAGGCTTATTTAAGCTAGAAAAACTATTGTAAAATGTGTTCTGCTTTATCTTTACTTTTAGCAATCAAATATTTTAATCAGCATCAGCAAGCAAGTATTTCATAATCACTTATTTTTTTACTATCACCTACCCCATATTCATATTTTATTCCTATCCGGAAAAAGGTTTTTTTGACTTCATACTGGAAACAGGTTCAATAGATTATTTTAATATATTCACCATTTTTTCAAATTCCATATCAACTTTTTTTCCAAAAATTCATAAGTTAAACTCACCTTCCAAGATGATTTTTTTCAAAAGCTTATGATTCTCTGAATAGTTTTGTAAAGAAACGAAATCCATAGGAAACGAAACGTCAAAAATATTCAAATAAATAAAATTGAAGTTTCTGCGTTGAAGCTGGTTTAATAAAAAAACCAAAAAAGAACCACTGAATAGATTGAAAATATTAAGCAAGAAATAGAATTTTCGACATCTTTTGAAGTAGATATTTTACAAATGGAAATTTTTAAGAATTCAAAAAATATGAATTTAAGTATTTGTTAGATTCACACCTTTAAAAGAATGAATATGTTTTGATACCAATTATTATCATGGGTGAATGAAAAATGGTTATACTTGCCTTTAGACAAAAATGTCATGTAACATGTATTATAAAATATGTTGTATTTTCCTTTAAACCATTCGTCCAAATTATAAAAAGTAAAACGGAAGAGTCTTTTGTTTTAAACACTCAAACAGCATCCATCCATACATCTATACAAATTTTCGAGTTTATAATATAAGTAGGATTTTGTTATACAGATATAGATACAGATGATAACAATTAAGAGCGCAAATTTCATCCGTAGTTTTTTTTGTTTTTCTATGAATATTTTGAATTGACAAAGAGAGATTATTCATGTTTTTTTAAATGATTTCAATGATTCAAGAAGTGATCTTCAGATACTCAAACAGTCTTAAATAATGAATAATTTATTTGGATAAGGATTGATATGAAGATATGAATAAAGTGGTCTTTTAGGCCTGGTATAGTTTTTGTTTACATTTCTTTAAAAAAAGTAGTTATAGATACTCACTTAACTAAAATAGTTTATAATATGGTACTTCAAAATTTTCATAGATGTTGACATGTTCTTCATATTGTAGAACATTTTGTAGTTCTACCATTCATAATTTCCGCAACGCATGCGATGAAAGGCATTTTATGGCAAGTTTTTTCGTACCTTGGTTTACATTATTGAAGTTTTAATAGAAGTCCGCATTTTTTTCTAGTAAAATATATTATGCTGTTCGAATTAATTGGGACAAACATTTTTTTTCTTCGTTTCAGTTGCTGCAGTAAGTATGTGAGTACCAGGTTGGCCCACACCTGCTTGTTTACTACCTGAGGTGACGTGAGGGTTCGAACTTGATCATCATTTACATGCTGATCGGTTTTACCTAGCAAGCAATTGAGTTGTGAGCCTACCGGTGCGACAGTTGGTGGTTTCAATTTTGATACGTGCTGTATTGTCTTGTCCAAAGATGGATATCACTCCGAGGAAGCGTTCCAAAATTATCGCGCTTAATGAACATACATTAATGACTGTAAGAGATATAGCTGAAGCTGTTGGTGTGGGAAATTCCAGCGTTTCGAGAATTTTGAAAACATTTGAAGAAAGTGGCTCATCGTCTCCAAAAAGAAAAGGAAACTGTGGCCGCAAACGCAAAACTACTCCAAGAACAGGCAAATTGTTGATAAGAAATAGCAAAATTAACCCGAGAAAGACGAGCAGTGATCTTCGAAAGAATTTAATGGTTTCTGGTGTGGAGGTGAGCATCTCAACTGTGCGAAAATGACTGCTGGAGGTTGGCCGTAAGGCAAGAAGACCAAGAAGAAAGCAACTGCTTACCCAGAAAATGATGAAGAAACGTTTGGCATGGGCCAAAAAGTACCGTGCGTGGATTGTGGACGACTGGAAGAAGGTGGTTTTCAGTGAAGACACATTTGTTTGTTCAAGGGTACAAATCAAGTGTTGTTAGACGAAGTGATGGGTCCTCATCACATCCAGCAATCAGTAAAACATCCTTCGAAACAAATGTTTTGAGGTTTTTCCACAATCAATGGCACTGGACGATTAGTTCCTATGACAAGGATGATGAATTCAGTGAAATATATGAAAATATTGCGCACCAGGATTGTCCCATTCATGAAAACGTTTGATGGAACATTTCAGCACGACCTGGCTCCTTACCACAATTCCAAACAAGCGCAGTCTTTTATGCGTGAGAATGAAATCAACGTACTGGATTGGCCGATCTAAAATTGATCTAAATCCCATTGAGAATTTATAAAGTATTGTAAAGAAACGACTGGCAAAAATGAATTGTACTACGAAAGAAAAAATGATAATAAGTGCAATTCAGGTGTGGTTTCATGATGACGAATTGAGAAAATCTGCGGTAGGTACGCTAGAGAAATCGATGCCTAGACGACTTCAAGAAGTTATTTCTGCAAAAGGAGGACATACTTCATATTAGTATGAAGAATTTACGCTATTTTGTATGTATTTACTTCAGTAAAAGGTAAAATTTTACGAAAGCATTGTTTTTATCCTTTGTCCCAATTAATTCGAACAGCATAGTATAGCCTATGTCACTCACAAATTACGTGGCTTTCTATTAGTAAGTCAAAGAATTTTCAAAAGCGGTTCAGTAGATCCGAAGATTACCCCTACGACGTCACAAACTCACAAATATTACCTCTTTATGATATTAGTTATTATGATATTTCAGAAACTTACATTAGTTTCACTCATTTTGACGTTGCAACATTTAAGACTTGAATTAGAAACTTTATTGCAACAATTGTAATAATCTTATTTTAGGTTATGACCCACAGAATAAAGTGATGAAAAATGTTTCAATTCTAGTTTGACCTCATCAAGCAGATTCTCACGTCGTTTTGAATCGGAATGAACCATAGAACTAGTAAAGACTCAACGCTTCATTTGTGCTTGCATAGAGAATTATTCTTCTCGCGATCAAGTGATAAACGGATTTTTCAATGCTTATTGCAGGTTTCAAGTACCAGAAACTCAGTGAGATGAATTTTGTAATCTCAAAAGGCAGTCTTTTCATTTCAAGCATCATATGAAATTATACAATGTACCAGTTTCTCAATAAGAATGGCTCTCGGCCATATCTCGAGAACCGTTTATAGTACAGCTTAGGGAAAAAAATTAAGAAAAGTGACCTCGAGAAAAACCTGGCAATTCTTCAATTTTCCTGGCAATTCTTAAGCTCGACCGCTAGAGGGGTAATTGAATACCAAAAATTAAAGAAATAATTTTTTACGAATTTTGCTTAATTGAGATGCTTTTAAACTACGATTATCGCATTCCTTATCAAATTCTGCGAATATTTGGTGTCATAAGTTTTAGTCTATCTTCTCAAATAAGAGTAGGTAGGGAAAAAGTTGAAACTTTAACATGAAAAAACGCCTGTAACTCAGATTCTACTCAACCCATTTATGTGAACTTAGTCTTTTTGAAAAGAGCTCTTTTCCACCAATGTAGGAGTTTTAATTTAGAAACAACGTAATGAGTAACCTATACGTCTGAAAACGCTGTTCATTAATTTTTTTAAATCTATTTATCCTTGGGAAACATCGAATGGAAACATGCATATTTCTTTGTGGAATATAAAAGAAGGTCAAATTAGCAACATAATATCGAAAACCGCATGTCAATATATTTTTCCTATTCCGAAATATCTCAAGAAATTTGTAAATTTCAAGCATTTTTCTTTTAAATATAAATTACATAGGTTTTTCTGAACGGATTTTAATATTTTTTGACTCCTCAAAATAGTATTTCCTTGTTCTAATAATAATTGCTCCAGTTATTTTTTCAATATTACTGTTGCTCTCACCGGAAAACTGCGTTATGGAAGTTGAAGAGGAAATATTTAAAAAAAAAAAGTCGGGAAAAAAAAATTATATCTTGAGTCAATAATAACCATAATAATTTGTTCATTTACGTGATATTGCGATTCGAGTGTACTAAATTCGATATAAAATTCACTTGAAAGTGAACTCTAAGATGATTCTAACAAACGAATAATCATTTGATATCCAAGTCAAAAAAAAATTATATTTTGAGTTAATAATAACTATAATAGTTTGTTCGTTTCCGTGTTATTGCGATTCGAGTGTGCTAAATTCGATATAAAATTCACTTGAAAGTGAAATCTAAGATGATTCTTACAAACGAAGAATCATTTGATATGATAGGCATTTACTTTGAATGTATGAGAAATGCTTCTGTAGCTGCTGGAGTGTATGCAATACAATTTCTCCAAAGACGTCATCCCGGTCGCAGAGTTTTTTGTAGACTCATACACCGTTTAAGAACGACGGGAAATGTAAGTCTTCCATTACTTGTTCATTTTATATATTTCCACTTCAACTTCTATAACGCAATTTCCCGTTGAAAGCAACAGTAATATTGAAATAATAACTGGAGCCATTATTAATGGAACAAGGAAATACCATTTTGTGGAGTCAAAAATGTTCAAATCCGTTCAGTAAAACCTACGTAATTTATATTTAAAAGAAAAATGCTTGAAATTTACACATTTCTTACGATATCTCGGGCTAGGAAAAAGATATTGACATGAGGTTTTCGATATTATGTTGCTAATTTGACGTTCTTTTATATTTCAAGGTTAAATAGATTTTAAAAAATAAATAAATAGCGTTTTTCGGCGTATAGGTTACTCATTACCTTGTTTTTAAATTAAAACTCCTACATTGGTGGAAAAAGGCTCTTTTCAAAAAGACTAAGTTGTCATAAATTAGTTGAGCAGAACCTGAGTTACATGCGTTTTTTCATGTTAAGGTTCCAACTGTCCTCCTCCTCTTACAAGAAAAGATGGACAAAAACTTAAGAAACCAAATATACGCGGAATTTCTCGAGGAATTCGATAATCGTAGTTGAAATGCATCTTAATTAGGTAAAATTTGTAAAAAATTAATTTTTAAGTTTCGTATTCAATTACGCCCTCTAGCGGTGGAGTTAAAACTTTGTAAATAGATCGAGGTTTTCTCGAGGTCAGTTTTGTTATAATTTTTTTTCCTCTAGTATAAACGGTTTTCAAGATATGACCGAGAGACATTTTTGAAACGACTACACCAATTTTGAGGTACCTAACTTCCACTAATATTAGTTGATATTACTTTCAACTCGGTACTTTCATTTTGAAAAATCGAAGAATGTTATGGTGAATAAAAAATAAAAACGAAAGTAAATTGAAAAACTCGAAATATCGACTCAGAAAAAAAAATTAATATTCAAGCAATTAAAGATGTGGAATGAATTACTCTGTATGTATCTGTTATGTGAACTTCGCGAAGTAAACATTTCTAGTCCAATGACATGCGAGTATCAATTAATAAGAGATATAACTGACATAAAATAGTGGGTGTTGAAAATTTATGAATCAAAACTCTGATGATCTCCGTAGAATCGAACAAGTTGTAAGGCCTCTACGTTGTTCACTTCGTTCCATTCCGTAAAATAAATATATCTCACTAATATAACGGGCGTTGACAGCGGCTTCTGTCTGTTAATCTATTGAATTCGTGACTCCCTCTTTCAGCCACAGACATAGAATGAAATACGAATGGTTGAAATTCTTTAATCAATAAACTCTAAAGGTGGTCTGTTCCCAAATAGGGGATCATTGAGTTACTGAAACCACATCGATTGTATTCTATGCTGAAGGGAGGATTAGGACATCCCTTTCAGACACAGCCTTTGTATTTGTGACACATTGTGAAATTGGGCTCAATGTGTTGGCATTCTTCTTGATTGCAGTTTTAGAAAAATCATCGTTACTATTGTATTTTGATACTATAACAAAACTCCTACCCACTAAGAAGTTGCGGATACATTGTTATTACTAAATGATTTGGAATTATATCTTCTTTGAAGGTGGAATAATGTTTGCCCATACAAAGCAATAATTCAACTGAAAAGTGTATCGTGGTTTCATTTAAGTTGTCGATATGCTTTAAATTGCGGTGGAATTGCGTAAAATGATCTTGCTACCGATTTTCGTTAGTATTCGATCATCTATTTGTAGAGAAAGAAGAAACTTAAAATATGAAATCAATTTCAATTAATTAATGGATTCATTGAAATTGAGTTTGAAGTGATATGTAGGCGATGACAATCTTCACTTTCGTAAGATTATTTTGATATTTAATTGAATAAAATTTGAAATTTGTGCTAGCAGAACTAATAATAGTAAGTTCTTTATTCTCAACAGGTATAATACCCAGTTAGAGAAAACAATAACATACTGTGGAATACTAACTGAATAATTAAAATGAAAGAGATATAACAAAGAGTTCAATCTAATCTAAAAAAACTAAAATCGTAACTAATAACTAAATAATGACATTTAATGAAATATTACAAAGTACTCAATCTAAATCAATTCATTTTATTCAATTTACTTTGTTTACATAACTCCCAACAATAGCTTCTATGGAGTCGAAGTATTATTGGCACATACATTGGTATTATATGTCACAATTGTTATTGGTAACTCTATTGAATGTGGATTCCATAAACCTAATGGGTGATTGTATTAGTGAGTTGGTCCTCGGAGTCTCTAGGTGGAATAATTTTGTATTTCGAGAATTTTGCCTAGGAACACAAAATTTCAAAGCGGACAAGAGAGGAGGACAATCAATACTATTGTGCAGTCATTTGTACATAAATTTGAGTGATAAAGTTTCTCTCCTGCTCTGCAATGAAATTCAACTAAATTGACTCAATAGTTCGTTACGATTGACTCCTCTCTGTGGATAAACTTTATCCTTCGTCCAAACTAAAAGTTTCAAGAACCTTCTCTGAATAGCCTTAAGATGACGTTGATGGAAAGTGTAAATAGGATGCCAGATGATGCTGCCATACTCCAATTTGCTACGTATTAGGGTATTAAATAATCCAATTCCTCAACAAGGTTGAGGAATTATTAAAATATTTGCTATTGCGTATAAGGAATTCATATATTTTCGAGGCAGCTGAAATAACTTGGGTAATGTGTGGAGCAAAGGAAAGCTTCTAATCGAATACTACACCAAGATCTCTCACCTATGAACTATGAAAGAAATGGCCTGAAGTAAAACAAATTATTCTTAAAAACTGTTATTATGGACTCTCACTCACACAATTTTATTAGACTCACACTCTGTTTTCTGGAAGAAAAAATAGGAAATTGAATGAATACATTTTATGTTTTTTTTCCATTTTTGAAAGAAATAGGTAACGAAATTTTGAGGAAATAACGAAATGACAAAGACGAATTAATATTTTTTCGATATCCAAGAGAACTGGAAAATAAGTATTGTTAAAAAAATCGAAATTTTTGATATTTAGTCTTGATGATTTTATTTAATTTCTAAAATTTTCTAAAGTGATGGGGATGGTTTTGGTTTCTGTTTTCTGTCGTTACTTTCAATTGTCCAAAGCAAAATGATAAATATCTGATGAAGCATGTTCAGATATACGAAATAGATAATCTATTATTCATAAATTTGTTTTCGACAATTCAAGATAATGACGTTTAATGAAAGTCGTTTACTTCAAAGGATGAAAAACTAAATATTAATTTTGTATTCATTAACATTTTTTATACTTTAATTATGGCTTAGTATATACAAAATAACAAAATTTTACTGTTAGTTGAATTTTGTTGTCATATTTTAATGTTGTAACACAGCGGCGGATATACATATATAAGGGGGTCTAAGTCCGGTAAAAACCAAGACCAAGCAAACAAAGTATAGGGTGATTTTCTGAAAGTTTTTCAGGTTGGCGGCATTGATTGGTAATGGCATCCAAACGTCATCTGTCAAAGTGAAAAGTTTTTAGTATATTCTGCCATTTCATCATGGAAAGACTTACAAACGAACAACGATTGCAAATTGTTGAAAATTACTATCAAAATACGTGCTCTGTGAAAAATGTGTATCGTTTGTTACGACCATATTATGGTCGTAACAAACCTGGTGATTCAACCTGGTTTGAACCACCTGGTGATTCGACCTGGTGATTCAACAATTCGTGCTGTTATCACCAAATTTCGCAAACTTCTGCAAGAAATGAAGCCAAATGGCCCACCACAACGGGCCATTCACCACACATGGCAAATGGGCCTTAGAACAGGTTAATGAAAATTCGCTGTTTTACCGAAAAATTGTGTTCAGCTCATTTTTGGCTTAACGGATATGTCAATAAACAAAAATGTCGCATCTGGAGCGATGAATAGCCACATTCCATACAAGAATTACCGATGCACCCCGAAAAAACGACAGTTTGATGTGATTTATGGGCTGGTGGTATCAGCGATCCATTTTTCTTCAAAGACAGACCGTGGAAGAAACGCTACCGTCAACGGCGAAGGATATCGAGCCATGATACGCAATTTTTTTTTGCCCCAGTTGGCCGAGTTGAACTTGGTTGACATGTGGTTTCATCAAGACGGTGCCACATGTCACATAGCTCGTGAAACAATGGACATTTTGAAGGATGAATTTGGTGAGCAGCTTATCTTTCGAAATGGCCCTGTGAATTGGCCGCCAAGATCATGTGATTTGACTTCTCTGGATTATTTCTTGTGAGGTTATGTAAAGTCGTTCGTGTATGTGGACAAGCCGAACACGATTGAAGCCTTACAGAATGACATAACACGCGTAATTCGTGGGATACAGGCCGAAATGCCCAAAAAAGTGACGCAAAATTGGACCTTCTGAATTCACCATTTGATACAGAGCCGCGGTTAACATTTACATGAAGTTATCTTTAAAATGTAAATGGCAAAGGCCAGGTTATCAATTTCAATGAAAATTTTGAATATATGATGCAAATTGAATGTTTTATTCGATTAAAGAAATACGCTTAAAAAATCACCCATTATATACAAGTGAAGGAAAAACCAGGTCAAAAAAATTTTGTATTTTGTTAAACTTATGTATGTTAACAATATTCAACAATTTATTTGGGAATTCATCAATAACTTCCTGGTCACCTACAATAATATCCCTGTGGATGGAAAGCTAGTACCTTAAGCCTACTTTCGGATGCGCTGTTTCCTAAGCAGGTCTTCAGTCTTCTCATGCTGGGGAAAGATCTCTTCACGCTGGCAACATGAAGAACTGCTAGAAGTTTCGAAAGGAAATAAATGTTAGGGAAGAAAGTCCTATCACAATTTGCGGAGGTCCAATAGTACTACGGCCTCTTCCTTCTTGCCGCAGGAAAAGGCCGTAAACGACGTTAAATTTTACCAAAAGAACAACTTACCTCTCACTAGTGACCCGATCATCTACCTATTACATCTTTTAAATTATCCATTTCAGCAATTCACATAAATTCTTGGACACATAGTTAATTTTGTATTACTCTGTCTGAAGGGCCTTCCTTATATACGCCCCTGTTGTACGATACCTACTACAAAAGCGAAATATTGAAAGAATTGATATATTTTTGCTCTTATTGTTACATTGTAATATTATTACTTGCTACGAATTGGAATTTATACATTTACGTTGAAAAATTTCTGACAATACTTTATGAAACAAAGCTGGCGCTGAAAAGCAATCAGTACTCGATTCTGAACAAGGTGGACACGTATATATGAATGTATCTTCATCAACTTAATTGTATCTCTTTCTAACCGCAAGTTCATTATCAAATTTGAAATTTTCCATATCAATAGCTCAAACTTCATTTGAGATTAATATAAAGACTGTGTAATAATATCTACAGAAATATTTACTTTTTCTTATAAGTCTTCACTACATGAACAGATGGTCTACAAGTTTTATCAATTTTCACTATAAAAATATTAATACATTATTCATGTCCGCACGTGGTTGGTTAACACGAAATATTACTGTTTTATATTTATCATTGTTCCTTAAGGAAAAATTAATACATCTGGGAGGATGGGTAGGTGTATCTCACTTTCGCCTGCAAGTATAGAAGACGACAATCCGATCGTCGAATCCGAAACTAGCTTGACGAATAAAAGAGTTAGATATGAATTGCAGTTGCATCTCAAAGTGTAGATCTCAGTAGCTTAGCGCGGTCAAAAGCAGTGTGGCGTAAACCTGAAGACCTGGATTCGAATCCCAGTCGAGTTTAAAAACTTTTGAAATGTAATTTCAATTCTCAATTTTCACTATAAAACTATTAATACATTATCTATGTATATATATATATATATATATATATATATATATATATATATATATATATATATATATATATATATATATAGTAAGATCTTTTAGCAATAACAGGTTTTTTTTTTAAAATATCAAACAACATATCTCAAAAGTTAGTCTCTCCTGATCTACCATCAATTTTAAACCCAAAATGAAAACTAAAATATAAATTTTCTGGATAAGTAAATTAAAACTCAACTATGTTAAATACAATTTTAAATAATAAAATTGCACTCAATTGAATCTCCTGGCTCACCATAAATTTTTCAGGGTTTTTTTTCATGATGATGATTTTCATTTTTTCACAATTGACGTCTAACATCAATAAAAATTCATAAAATTCAATTAATCAGTAGTTTCGATAAAGTTGCAATCGTTAACTAGACAATAACAAAGATTTTTTCATTCAAAAGAGCCTAAAATATATTATAAAAATAATTATATGAAACATGCAATAAAACCACAAAACATATATTTTATTTTCATTTGCGTTTCTTATGAATTGAAATGTTGAAACATGCAATAAAACCACAAAATATACATTATATTTTCATTTCTTATGAATTGAAAGCTTTTAATTACTCAGAGGCAAAAATGTAATCGATATATCCCATTTTAAAAGTTCGAATATTTTTCACAAATCTAAATGTGTACGTCTCGTGAAACACTTTCGAAAGGTTGAAAAAATATTGTTTCAAATGATCATCGAAATTAACATTCCAAACAATGGATCCATTTCACGTATCGAACATAAAATCCTGTCCTGACCACCCGTATGGTGGGTGAATCCAAATTCTTGAAAATAGTTGTATTGCGACAAGATTTGTTTGCTAAGCTGAAACATCCATATGGAAGAGATTAACGTGGTGCCAAATGTTGGGTTGGGGATAAACCCCACAGGTTGTATTGTTCGAATAACGTACACACAAAGGCAAAGCGTTGAAACACTGGCATGTGAAAAAACATCGAAGCATCCTCTTCAAGGTCGATTTCCGTAAGAATATTTTATATTGAATGAATGGGTCCAGTAGGTACCTACATAGTATATAGTCCACGTTCACTTGACAGGTCTGAAATGTGACAGTTTGCACCTAAATTTCCAATTAACAGTGCATATAATTTTATTTTGTTTTCAATTTCTTTGTTCAATATTTTGGTATTTTAAAATTTTTATAGTCTTGTTTCTAATTTTATTTAATGTATACATTTATTGTATTCATGTTTCAATTTTTTGGTGTTTCTAAACTTTCTATAGTTTATCAGTGCCCTGAAATTTTATTATTTTGGTGAGTTAACTGTTAACACTCAACTAAGTGTATACCTATTTTTATGTGAGCGAATAATTATCTAGTGGTAGGTATATCAATTGATGACATTTTCAAAATATTTATACTATAGTCAATCAGTTTCAATAAATTAGATGTAAAAAGAACGTCGTATACAGTACCGAAGTGGCAATAGAGGTTTGATTTCGAAATGAAATAATGTTCATATACGCCGTCGGACAAATACATCAACATCTTTCTGTTTATGGCCCTATGTGATGCTACGTTTCCGTTTCATTGAAATGTATCTTCCTCCTCCTTTTCTAATAATTTATTTCTTTTATCCCAAGCGAATTAATTATATAATACACTTATTATTATAATAGTATAAGAAAATGAACACTAGAACATTCATTTGAAAAATTCAAATTAACCAAGAGAATGTTATAGTAGAGCTAGATATGTGAGCGTGAACGATGTGATGTCTCCATTATCCTTCAAGGGATAAATGTTAGAGAAATATTGAAATGGATGACACACCTGATGGAAGTGCGAGACATATATGTTTCGTTCTGCAAGGAACTCGTCAGTCGCACCACGTCCATTGTATGATGATATTTGTCAAATAGACGTTGCAATTTAGTAGATACCTACGGGTATAGAAGATATGTGAAATTTCGATGCTTGGTGTGTCTATTATCTGAGAGTTGTTTTCTACTGATTTCTATAGATGAAATTGTGGAGTATTCATAACTCTACGGTCTTCCACTTGGAGTCACAAGAAGATGCTTGGGGTTGAAATCGTTGCCTCACTTCGATGGAAGTGGTGCGACTGACGAGTTCCTTGCAGAACGAAACATATATGTCTCGCGCTTTCATCAGGTGTGGCATCGATTTCAATATTTCTTTAACATTTATCCCTTGAAGCATGATGGAGACATCACACCGTACACGTTCACATATCTAGCTCTACTATAACATTCTCTTGGTTAATTTGAATTTTTCAAATGAATGTTCTAGTGTTCATTTTCTTAAATATTTCATTCAGTGCCATAAGCACAAAAATTTCATTTTCTTTATATATATATGTATATATATATATATATATATATATATATATATATATATATATATATATATATATATATATATATATATATATATATTTATATATAAATACAGGCTGGTCCTCCGGGAATTCCATTGATCCATATAGGGAAAAGTATACTCGGGAAAAATCTGAAAGTTTGGTAATAAACTAATGTGGCGGGGGCCATCCGGCTGAAATATTTTCAAAATGGCGACACTCCTGGTTTTACCGGAAGTAGATATAAATTTCTGTATTTAAAATAGAAGACCTTATATATTATTGCATTTTTTGATTCCTCGGAAAATTCTAGATATAGTTTGTGCTTCGAGTATCTAACCATTTTCAAGGTATTTAAAATTTTATGTTCAAAATGTGATTTTCAGACCAAAACATAATTATGAATTTTTCTCATACGGAATAATAATAATAATAATAATAATAAGCATATATTTCCAACAGGTACAGGTACTACCCAATTACAGGAAAATACATAATGAATAAATATGGTTACGAAAAATATCAATAACAACATAGATATACAACATTATGAAATAATTATAATAATAAAAACATTGTCAAATATAATGATCTAAATCTAAAATGTCAATATCTAAATGTTCAATTATAATAATAATATAGGAAACAAATCACTCAGAACTCCATTGGGAAGAAATCATATGGAAGTCATATTCGGAAGCCATCATATGGAAGTCATCTAATATTAGTTGGGTTTCTTGTAGAAGAAGATCGACCTTATAAGTCTTTGTAAAATATTCTCAAAAATATGAGTACAGACTGATCAAAAAAGGAGAATAAAAATTGAATTGAAGAAAACGTCGAAAGTTATTTTTTTCAGATAGAAACCCGCTATTTTTATGGGTAACTTTGTAGACGCTCATATATTTCGAAAATTTGTAAATCTCAAAATAATTGACAATTTAACCTTTTTCTAATACTGTTGAGATATGGTTCTAATAATCCTTCTATAATCCTTTTAACACTTTTTGGTGTTTCTTTCTGTTTTTCTGGATATCTCATGTCCTCGAAATGACTTTATCACATTCTTAATAATTGATGAGGCCGATACTTGATGTAAATCGATAAACATTCAAATCACTTCAATTTAATCACTTCAAATTAATAAATACAAATATTCTGGCAACCTTTTGAACAGCCAAATCGATCATACCTCAAGCCCCCTTCTCAATATTTTCAAAATTACTTAGTTTACTATATAGTAGTTCAGTATGAATTCATCCCTTCTACCTGTTATCTACCTGTTTTCTTTGTATTTAAGTTTATATATTGTATGTATTCGAGAAATTGTCATTAGTCTGCACGTAGCATTTGAAAAAGGTGAATCTCATCGAAACGTACGTCATGCAGTATTATTTTTAATATATGTGTAAATCAGTTTAACAATTGTTTTATTATTATTATCACATTCTCCATAAATCAAAAATAAATTTAAATCATCTTCATTTGTAAAATTTTAACGTTCCGTCATTATTATTGACAATGTTTAAATGGAAAATGATATATATATATATGTTAAATGATGTTATTTTATGTTTATGTAAAATAACAGAAAAACATGATTTTGATTACAAAAATACGAAAATTTTGGCAACTGAAAGGGACAAAAAAAGTAGAGAAATTTTAGAAATGTTACACATTCGTAAAAATTTAGAAAACACAGTAAATGAAAGAACAGACATTAAGCATCTAAATTCTATCTACAACAACTTAATAAACCTCACAAATAACACTCGTAAAATAAACACACAACAATCACCAAACATCACATCTCAAAACTAATTTTTTCCAGATCTACCTTCAATTTCACACACATAAACGAACAATATACACATTCTAGATAAGTATATAAAAAACTATATGTAATTGTATATATGTAAATATGAATCACACTTATAGAATCACTTGGCTTACCATGAGTTTTTCAGAGGTTTCCTCATGGCGAAGAAGACTAAAACTTCCGAAGCGAATGCTAAGCCAGAAATATTCCTCTGATAATGAAAATCAATAAGTGAAGATACAAAAAAACTAATTTGATTTTTCTAAAAAATATGTTTGACAGTTGATATCTATAGTAACTCATAAATTCAATTATTCATTAGTTTTGACAAAATTGTAGTATAACAACGAAACGTCAACAAAAATAAACTTTTTCATATCAAAAAAGCCTGTTATTGCTAAAAACTTTCAATATATATATATATATATATATATATATATATATATATATATATATATATATATATATATCATAATTTCATTATCTGGCCAACCATGATTATTTTACAGGTTTTCTTCTGTAAGATAATATATATATATATATATATATATATATATATATATATATATATATATATATATATATATATAGATACTTCTGAAAATTATTCTGACCCAGTAATTTCCTCTGGTATATATAATTTCCAAATTTCAACGATTAATTTGTAATCATTACTTACAGTTAGTAAGTAATGCTTTCCTACAGCCATTTAACCTGAACCTTTCTGAAGATTTTTTCTTCCTTCCTCAATTGACATATTCGATTAATTCTTTGAAAATGATATCACCATTAATTGACTTAACAAAAGAGGAAACTATGACACTATGAAACTATAAAGCGCAGAAAATTCGCATATAAATAACATAAGTTTTAAAAATAAAATGACTTGAAGTATATGTATCTTTTCTCAAAAGCAATAATAGGGCAATTGACTGAATATAAAGCAAATTTGAATCAACTTTTGCAACATCCACAATATGTAGACATTCATTCATAATAACTATATATAATATAGTTTATTAGATTGTATTATCAATAAGAATATAATATATTTGAGTTAACAAGTGAGTGATAACAATTTCATTATTGGAAATTAATGTAGGTACCTATGGCTTCCCATAAAATAATACCACATAAAATCTGTGAAAACGTCAAGAACATAATTCTTAATTCAAGAGACTATGTGTGATAGAAATACTTATTCGAAAGTTCACTGAATGCTCTTTTCGGAATTCGTTCTAAACCACTTGAAACGGCGACACAATGTCTATATCGTAGCTACACCAACGTGTCTACTTCACGTCAAAAACAGATGCTAGTTGGCATATTTCAAATCTCTCACTATCTGCTCTCAAGTTGTCCAAATGCCTAGCTATTCGACGTTCAGATTGATGAAGGAAATTGTTCCGACGCAGGTCAAAAATGAATGTCAAAAATTATTCGCCGGAAACATGTAGGTAGAAATTATTCACGTCATTTCTTGGAGAATATATCCAAGTAAAATAATTATTCATACAAAGGATGTTCAGAAATTCTCCTGCTTAAAACAATCTACACATTCTAAATCTGTATTTTATTGTCTTAAGACTTTTATGTTGATTTAACCTAACTAGTGGCCGCCCAGTAGTCAAAATTCGACTATAATTCATAAGTTTGAAATGCAGTACAGTCCTTCTTTCAAAGACTATATATACTTCTATATCAGGGGTTCTCAAACTTAGTTTGTCTACTGAGGCACTTTAAGAATGAATTATTTTTCAGCGCCCACATTTTTTCACCTAATTTAAAACCACTATAATTTTATATTGAATTAATTACTTATCGTGAGCTATATTAGCGAAGATGAAGCATTCATTCTTAACGAGACTTTTACTATAACACCAACTTGAAACCTGAGCGCAGTAGGTAGTACACAACGGCGCTCAGTTCTCAAGTTAACTCTTACGGGCTACACCTGCCGATGAGAATGATTATTGAAATGAAACTTTATAGTATTCAGACACAGTATATATATATATTTTTAAAATAAAACAAACATAATTGATTCTTATATAAAAACTAATGTAAAGGATGAATAATGATGCTGTTTAATAAGTTTGTTGATATCAGGTTTCAATTTACTGAAGAACAGCCGCAAGTCGCCACATGACAAACATGCATAAACTCGTTTATTTCATTCGACGCTCAATCGTACTCAACAAGTAAGAACAGTATTCTATGAACAAGTCGATTGATACAAGAATGCACAAATCGGGTTATTCAACAAAAAATTGTTAAAATATGATTGCCCGCAGTCTATTATCTACGAAAATTAGCTATCTAGGAATACTAATAACTATTAAAATACGAAAGTGTGTCTATGGCCTTGTTATTTGTTCGTTTGTGTCTACTTTCATTTTGAAACTGAGCAACCGATTGACATTATTTTTTTTATTTATTGAATAAAACAGGACATATACATGAACTACGCGGAGAGACATATCGAACCGAATTTGAGCAATCTCTTAATTAATATTAGTTGATGTTCACAAGTTATAGTCGAGAGTTGAGAGGTCATTCGGTGTCTAAGAGTCTTCCGAGCTAGATGAAATTTCAAATCGCCCCCAAGCTTCTACACAACGCCCCCATTTTTTTTCTGGGTTTCTTACCGTCCCCCTTTAAGCCTTCAGCGTCCACAAGGGGGCGTTATCGCCCACTTTGGGAAAGGCTCTATCCTTCAATTTTTATTCCCTCAATGCTCATAAGAAAATTGTATTTCACAAATTTTAAATAACCATAAGTACAAAGGACAACAATTTGAAATTTTCATTTTTTTTATGCATAGACATTCAATATTCAAAAACCATGCAAAAATCAATTTTGCTTGGCCAGTAACTTGTATCTACTGTTGTGAATACTAGTTACTTTCGATCCAAAGCTTTCATTTTTGACACCTATCAATAAGGATAATAATAATAATAAGTTCTTTATTCTCAACAGGTATAATACACAATTACAGAAAATAATGTCACAATGTTGAATAAATAACTGAATAACTAATCAAATTAAATTAAAAGAAATATAATAAAGAGCTTAATCTAATCTAAAAAAACTAATAATTAAATAATAAAATTAAATGAAATATTACAAAGAACTCAATCTAATTCCATTTATTTTATATAATTACTGTATATATATATATATATATATATATATATATATATATATATATATATATATATATATATATATATATATATATATATATATTGAAATTGAAGATTATTGGCATATCCCGCAGATTGGTAGCAGCCGCTGACACGTGTTTCGAGCTTTTTGGCTCTCCTCAGAACAGAATAAGCTCGAAACACGTGTCAACGGCTGCCACCAATCTGCGGGATATGCCGATAATCTTCAATTTCATTTTAATTTTCTTCAGCATCAAATAATATCATTTATTATATTATTTATATTTTTTTTCAACGTCTCGTCTTAGAGCATCCTTTGAAGGATAAATAGTCACCTCACGGGCAAAGCAGTTTCCAAATTTCCTAATCCGGAAAGAACAAACGCGTAGCCTAAAATGTTGCCACTTCCTTCAGGGGTTGTCTGTTTTTCTTACTTTTTCTTTTTGTGTTTTTTCACCTCCAGGTTCCTACAACTAGAACTTGGCTACGCCGTTCTGAGGAGAGCCAATAAGCTCGAAACACGTGTCAACGGGTGCTACCGATCTGCGGGATATGCCGATAATCTTCAATTTCATTTTAATTTTTTTCCGCATCAAATAATATTATTTATATTTATATATATATATATATATATATATATATATATATATATATATATATATATATATATATATATATCACAAATGTACGGACAATTATACAAAATTTTGACCACATCAGGATAAATACTCAAAACCGAAAATCGTAAAAACAAAATATCGATCGGTGGATGGTGGGCGGAGGCAATGTTAGCATTCCAGAGGCGGAAGTGGCCAATGCGAAACGTTTACTCAAACTTCGGCCTTCATGATATATCGAGGAGGGTAATTCCCAGTGGCGTTATAATTGAATTAACCGATTGGTTGAGGGTTGAAAATAGGAATTTGTGAAAGTCGTCAAGGCAATGTCTGCTGCGAAAAAATTGCTTATTTTGATTAATAATTAATAATCAATTGCAAAGTGATGATTCCGAATAGTAGCAGGCCAAAAAGAATCTCATCGATTTTTCAAATGAAACTTTCGATGAAAATATGAGCTTTTGCTCGAGTGGAAACATATCTACTAACTGTAATATTAATATAGTCAATATAACGAGTTCAGTACAACGATGTAGGTGCAATGAATGTTTTTGATAACCGTGAGAATTATCTAATGAATTTTTCAGTTTCAAAATTAATAAAAAGAGATCATATATTGCTTAACATTCACAAGAATGTTAAGGTGTTTGAAAAGTATTGTGTGGATTTTTTTTCAACTTCAGTTGAGTTTCCGCTCAAAATTTGGTAACTACAATGTTCAAAACCTAAATCAAAAATCTATATTTCATCTCATTATTTATCATGAATTTCGAGTAAATAGATCAACAACAAAACAATCAGGAACAAATGAAAAATCAATCAACTGCAACATTCAAAGTAACAACAATCCTAGCCAACCCTTCAAACTTCTGCTCAAATACCCCCGATCAAACTATATATGATAACAATATCACAAACCACAAAAGCAATCGTCAGAAACATAATGTCAACGACAAACAAACTAATAGGCAACACATAAATACATTCAATGAGTCGAATATCTTTTGAGTTTAACTTTAAAACTTTGCAACGACTCATTATTAGATTTAATGTCTGCTTGTAACTTGTTACAAGCAACGAATCCCTTAAAAAACTACGACTTCATAGTTGCACTTTTTTAGCCTTTTCATTATGTAAGTCATTTCATTCCCCAGTGAGGTGATTATGTACGTATTTTGTTATTGAAACACAGGAATTCTTCAAAATATGACTCCGCCAAATAATTGACTAATTTGAATACAAATGACATCGTCATGAAAAGACATCTCTCTTCAAAAGAAAACAATAAAAGTGTTTTCAACATAGAGCTTATAGGTGTCAGCCAACTGCAACTGATTATTTTCATGCAACGATTCTTCAACTTCTGCAACTGATTCTTTTGATTTGAATTGAACAGAAAAAGGCACAATAATAGAAATGTGGCTGTACAATAGCCTGATGTACACTTATTCTAGACGTTGCAGACAAATTAATAAATATTCTCATGGAATACATATACGTATATTCAAAATTAATATTGAAATTCAAATGACAGTCTATATAAAAACCCAAATATTTTGCAGAAGTTATCAAATCCACCCATCATTAAGTTTATATCATTCACGTTCAATTGGCCATATTTGAATATAGTCAATAGTACTTGGAAGTTATGATCATTTCCTTTGTTTTATCGACGTTCAATTAATAATTTTCAATTTATTGACCAATAGATATTTATCGATTATGCAGTAAAAGCTTTTTATTCGCGGGAAATACGTTCCGAAAATATGTCGCGAATACAGAAACCGGGAATATGGAATGGGAATTTCTATGAGATTATAGGGGATACGTACCTGGGTGACAAAATGAAAAAGTATATACAAAATTAATTTATATGAAGTTTTTGATCATATTAATTAATTATTACGTTCAGGCTTAGGCAATGGTTTAAAGAATTTTGTAATTTTTTCTTGCTTGGCAGTTTTTAAAGGTTCCTTCAATTCAGACTGATATTAAGCAATGACTTTAGCAATTTGTCTTTAAAATAAGACTTGATGGATCAATTTTCATAGATAAAATCACAATGCTCATTAGCCATTCTTAAACCTTCACTAAGAATTTCCAAATTAAATGTCACGATTCTTGTGCTCGTTGAAGCCTCTTCCTCAATAGGCTGTGAATTCAACATTTCCTTCAAGTTGCTTTCAGTAAAATCGTCATCTTGCGATTGAAGCAACATCTGAATTTTGCTTGATTCTATTCGTTCAAACCCACCTTGTCCTATTCGCAATTTCAACTATGTTTGCAGTAAAAGTTTGAATGTGCAAGATTCTTCGTCATTTTCTGCAGTCAGAGTAGGCCACAGTTTTTCCAGCATGAACTCTATGTGTATGGCTTCAGTTCTTCCAATGAATTTGATTCAATGAATTCCAATGATTCTTTTATGTTTACTATGCATTTTGATATGTCAAAATACTTCTAGCATTCCATAACATTCGAATCAAGATCACATTCCACATCATCCAATATGTTTAATAGCGTTTACTTCATGTAAATCCATTATAATTGAATATAAACTTAAATTCAAACACTTGAACTTATGATTTACACTTTATTGAGTACATAGCATGACGCGTTTCGTCGTTACAAACGACTTCTTCAGATGCTTACTGAATAATCTCAATTTATATTTTTTATATATTGCGTTTTTAATGAGATTATCTGGCTCTGTAAGTTCAAAAATTTGTTTGTTAATTTTTTGGTTAAAACACTTTGTTTTACAATTATTTATTTTTCAGAGTCCTGATGAAGAATGTAAACATGTTCGAAATATAGACAAGGTTAATATATTGTTTGTGTGTCAATTATAGTGCCTACTTTTGCCGAGAACTTTAATTTATTGTTTTTAACATAATGTTTCATCAAGAGATGAGCGAAAAATCCGCGTCATTTATCAAATAATTTTGTTTGTTTCTACAGTATGAAATACGTAGCTTGAATGACATCACGAAGAAAAAATTGTCATCATTATTCATTGTGTGATGCAGATTTCAACATATAATTTCTGAATTCGTTTATACCTATATATAAAGGTTTTATTTTGTCCGTCGGAAATTTGTATCTCCCGTAAATCTGTAGAAACTTAAGTGTTTCTTCATTTTATGAAATATTAAGTTTTGGTTGGACATCTGTAAAAGTAGCAATTGAAAAGTGATAAATTATTTTTTTAATTAGAATTAAAAATTTATTTTTATTATTCAGAAAGTTTTTTAGAAATTTTTCAAAAATAGATTGCAGACTTGAAAGAATTTTTGTTATTCCATTCAAAAAATCCCGAATGTGTATTCTCTTGAAAAAATTGTATAAATTACCAAAATTGGGAAAAATAATTTTGTTCTGATATCGATATTCATATTCGCTGATTTAATTTCTTTAAATAACATAAAGATTCGAAAAGTCTCAATTAAAATGCTCGCTGTTTCAATCAATCGATACTTTGTGGATAGTATGAAATGAATAGTTGAGTTTATAGTTCCGAAACATAACCATGACATGGGATGACGTTTATACCAAAATCATCGAAAATGGATAGTTTCAAAAAATAGATGAGGTTTTGAAAAATATTAAGAGAAATCTGAAAAACACAGGCAGTTGTGAGGATGATATAACTGTTAATATATTAAAGGATGTTTTTGACATTTCTGAAAATAGATTTTTAGATTTGATAAAGACATCACTGATTCATGGACTCTTTCCAAATGAATGGAAATGTTCGTTGATAATACCAGTGCCTAAAATTTGTAACACTGTCAAATTGGAGGATTTCGACATATAAATCTTCTTCCACCATATGGAAAATCCTAGAACTAGTTGTTGAAAATCAAGTTCTAGAATTATTTGTTATGTGTATTCAGTTATTTCTGACTTACAATCAGGTTTCAAGATAAATTCCTCCTGTAAGACAGCACTGTTAACCATATGTGAGGAATGGTAAGGAGCTATGGATAAAGCAGAAGTAGTGATTGTAGTATTGTTGGGTCCCAAAAGAGCATTCGAAACTTTATGTAACATTGTTGTTGAGAAAACTGAATAAAATTAGGTTTGAAGGTTTAGTAAACGAATGGTTCAATTCTTATTTACATTCACGATTTCAAAAAGTTAGGTTTAATGGTGTCTTCTTGGACAGCATTGGAGTTGATTTTGGCGTACCTCAGATTTCGGTCTTAGGTCCACTGCTATTCGCCTTATACACTAATGATACTGTTTTCTATGTGAAAAATGCTCTATACTATTATTCGCTGATACAATGATTTATGTAAGTGGTGAAAATATCAAGACTATGACAGAATTGATATAAATATAATAAATAATAAATGAATGGTTAAGCGATATTTTATAGCTGAATGTAAAAGAGCCTAAATTTATAGTTTTGGGTACAAGTGAAATTCTGAAGGTAAATAGTAACGAAAATTCAGCTATTAAAATTGAAAACCAGAATATGGAAGCGTTAAAGTTGCCAAATATTTAGGCGTTTTGTTAAATGAGATATTGAGTTTCAATGATCAAGTCGGCTTCATATCGTCTAAAATTTCCAAGAATATCAACTTTCTCAAAAAAATTGGAAGAAAGCTGACGATATATGTGATATTATTGCTCTTTAAGACAATAATAATGCCACACTTTGAATATTGTTCCACTCTGTTATTCGGATTAGTCAAAAAAAAAAACTTAGCAGCTACAAAAAATTACAGAATATAGCTATGCGAACAATTTTAAAATGTTACAGATATATTCTGATCGAAAGAATGCTAAATTGCTTAGAACTAATGTCAGTTAAACAGAGAATACTTTATGTTACATATATATTCATATTCAAAATTAAAAACAAATTGTTCCCAAATAGAGTAATAAAAAATGTAACATGAGTCAGTGGTGTGCATGGTTATAATACAAAAAATTTCGACAATTTCTACATGCAAATAAGCGTTCTAAATCTAGAAATAGTATATGAGTATTTTATGAAGGATTCAATGCATTTAACGAATTGCCTAGCTCCATAAAAACAGTTAGTGACCTTAGGTTCGCTTTAAACAAATAATTGCTAATGATATATTTTGAACGTAAATGTATAGGTATATGATTTTGTGATAGCTTTGGCTAAATAAATATTATTTTCGAAAAAAAATAGCATTATTGACTGGCGTAAGGTATATTACTAATCCTGAATTAAAATTATAAATAATTTTGTTTATGGAAATACCGAATTTTTTCGAATTTTCTTTGAAATTCTACATATATTCATTGAAACTAAATCGTTCATTTTGGTGAATTGTTTATAACCTAAAAAAGATAATAGCCTTACTTCTAGAGCATATTCTCTATTTATCTTGTTTTTTGATAGATTTATAATGATTTATATTGTAAACTTACAAATTGAGATTCCTACCAGTAAAATCCAACGTATAATCAGTAACTTATTCAAAGGCAGCAGATTGAAATTCAAAATCGCAAAAGTTTCCCTAAAACTTCTTACGTCTGGTTCGCTTCTTCGTGGGAAGAAAGTACCTGCTGTGAACTATCTGTCAACAAACATTATTACTTTGACGTTTATCCAACAGATATAATTGTATTACCAACTTAAGTCGGATGTTCATAATACGTACAGAATGCTGTCAATGAAGAACTGACTCGTAACTTCTTAGTGACAGTGACACAGGATTATACGCATTTAACTGTAGGTACACTACGAAAAAGAACCGGACGCCACAAATTATGTTTCTTAACAATTGGGAAAAGTAATGAAGAATCTAAACGAGAATAATATATTGCGAAATGCAGTTTAAATGGTTTTGAGAGATATAATTTATTCTATGATTTTTACTAGGTATTATGATTTCTTTGTTCTTGAGCATATGTCAATTCGGTTACAGATTTTATTATTTCAATATTTGAAGCGTTAGACTCTGTGATTATTTCATAATTTCATGATATACGAAGATAAAAACCCTTCCATGATAGTTTGCTATTTTAAAACAATAGTTAGTCAAAATATTCCAATAAATAATAAACCTATTATTATTCTTTGACATAAATCCATTAACTTTTAGTTTTATAAGCTAGGTATAGGTAGATAGTTCATTATTTGATAATCTTTCGAATACTTAGTCTTCATTTTGTTTGAAAATTGACCAATAAATATTTGGGTTAGGAATTTAAGTAATTATTTGGAGAAAGTTTGAATCTGAAGTTTTACTTATAAATTAAATTTTATTAAATTCAACCAAGTCTGAACGATCCACATTTTGTGCATAAGCAGAAGGATCTTCAGTTAATTTTTCTTAATTCTTTCGTGTAATACCACTTTTCTACTCAAATTGTTTCTCATACTGTTTTGTTAGGTGGTGTGTTTACCAACTGACCAGTAACTTAAATGCCTACTGGGATAGTTCGGAATTGTGTTTATAACAGTTTTTGTTTATCTAGAAACTGAAAAGGGTCGCAATCACTCAAATATATTAGTATAGTTAAGAGGTACTTTTTATGCCCCTGCTGATTACTCATTAAACTTAGTACATAATATTTACTTTAGAGTTTTCTTTTTTCAAACTAAAAATTGATATTCTTAGCAAATAGTAGACGATAAAATGGAAAAATGCATTCTAGTTAACGTTACGCTACAAATTGTAGCTTTGATGATGGGTAGATATATCTATGTAATTTGATAAAAATGGTTTTCAATCTTTGACTTATTTCTTTCAATGAAACCTCGTGTTCCTGAGAATAATGAATTTGTACCTCATTTAATGTGTTCTGATGAATAATTCTTATATTTTGGGACCATGGTTTTTTACATCGTTGTAGTGCTCTGTACTCTGTCTTTCATTATCTAATTTTTACTGAATGAAGATAACCAGGAAGTAAACCAGGTCAATTCTGATTGTCTCAGCCATCTTGGAATCTCGTGATAATAACATTCTTTCTTCATTGCATATTCTACCATCGATCCGTTTATATGTCTAAAATTATAAACATAACGTGCATTTGCCCTCCTTTTTCTGAAAAGGTTCTTTCAGTTTTAGCGAAACGTTACCCATAAATAAATTTTTTCATTTTATATTTTATTTGATCATATACAATTTGTACCTCATTTATATTGTTCTGTTGAATAATTCCTATAATTTTTTGATCCATGGTTTTCACATCGTTGTTTTTAAAATTTTTTTTCAACTGCCAAACACTGTGATTTTCAATGAAATTCATTTTATATAAATTATTACATACATAATACATAAGTTTAACATGGCTTTTGTCTTTAATGTCAGTGATCTCAATTGTCACTTGCTCAATACAAAGTTTTCATTGCAGTAGGTACCTATATATAAGTTTAGAAGTGAGTACCAAAATAATAAAAAACTATATTAGATCATTATTTGATAAAATATTTGCTCCTATTGAAATATGTATGAGTATGACGTTTTGTTTGATTCATCTTTGATTAGTTACTATTTTATAGTAGATGAATTTCTGTAATGATAAAATGATGAAAATTTTTTCAAATTCAGTGGACCTACAGTTTAACACTGGTTTGTAATTACCCCACAATTAATTATTTTTCAAAAAGTACTTACATCAGAGAAAACCACAAAAACACCCATGTCCTTCTCAGATACTTCCATAAGAAGGAAAACTATCGTAACCTGTTATTACCTAAATATTGTGCTAGTAACTAATAAGGTATACTTAGGGGCGTATTAACATCAATGAAGGTTTGAATATTAAGCGATAAGATTTTGAATTAGGGCTCTTATTTATTTTTAGAATAGATGAGAATACAGATTTCTTCAAAAACAAATTCAAATCAGCAAGAATTACGTAAAAATAAACATCACAAATTCTAATTTCTCACTAAAATCAACCTTATTCATTTAAATCGTTACTAGGAATATATATATATAGAATAATCACCAAAATGAATTATCTTCGTAAAATCTGTAATATTGAGTTTTTTCTTAATCATTGTTTTCATGTTTATCCGGATACTGACCATGAAATTAAAATTGAAATCAAATAATAAGAAACTTTTTATGTATATCTATCTACACCTTCTGTACTATTATAGCTATGTATAAAATATTTCTTCATAATGTATAAGATCATTTCTTGTATAATATCATCTTCAAATTCATGAGTTATAAGTTGCAAAAAGTCCTAAACGCAGTACCTAATATTGATCTTTTAATGAACCCAAAAGGAGAAAAACTCCTCAGAAATGCCAAGGACAAAGTCTTAACAAGATGGAAATTGAAATAATTTTTTAGCAATTACTCATCTCACACAGTTCACTAAAGTTATATTCAGAACTGAGAATTTACGAGTTTAGTAGCGTATTGCTCAATACAATTTGACTTTTTTCTGTTTATAAAACGGTAGAGAATGAAAATCCAGCATAAAGTTGAAAAATAAACTTTTCTGATCCTACAGCTTATCTCCGTAGTTAATAATATTAAATTTGCATATTTAATGCAAGAACTGTTTTCTTAGATGTTCAAGCAGTAGGTCCTGGAACTAGTTAGTCTCAACATCAACAACCCCAAAATAGTAGATATAGCAGCCGCAATAAATGTATTATCACCATTATTCCCGGTATACCTATTGCATAACTCAATATTATTGACTATATGAAAAATGAAAAGAATGAAAAATTTACATTTAAAGAATAAAATAATCACTTAATTCTACTTTTTCAGTTATAAAAAAAACATAGTAGTAATGGAATCAATAATTGTGCTGAAAATTGCTATCAGTAAGTACAACATCTGCCTGATTTCGACAATTCTACTATTTTCTGTGAAAGTTTATCTATAAAACTGAAAATTCAAATGAACTTCTCCAAAAAAAACTTCATTATATAAGTCGGTAATGGACACGTCAAATTAAAATGTTAAAAATAGAATGGAGTTTATTTTGTTGTTTTGAAATCATGACAATAAAGTAGTTAAGAGAGTTTGAGTAATATATGAATAAAATTATTAAAATATTATCAAAATTCTCGGTTCAGAGCATCCGTGAAGATATATAGAAGCCTCAAGGACGAAGTACTTTGATCAAATAACCCTAGTTCAAACCTGAAATGTGTCGCCTTCCTTAGAGAAATCTCTTTTCTTCTTGTTTTTCCATCTCCAGGTTCGTAAAACTTGAACTTGGCTACGCCGTTCTGAGGAGAGCCAATAAACTTGAAACAGGTGTCAACGGCTGCTTCCAATTGCGGGCTCTACCGATAATATTCACTTCTGTGTAAATTTTCCCCCGCATTAAACATTGTTCGTATATTATATGTATTGTATTTCTTTTTTCTTGAGAGTTTTCTTCTCTGTTTATATTTAATTTACAAATCGGAACTTTGTCGAAATTTTGGGACAAATATTTTTTCAATCAGAAATTTCGAAATACCTACAACTGCCAAAACTTCGAAATGAATGATTTTTTACCGAAAAATTATTTATTTCGAAGTTTTGACATCGCTACCATTTTAAATGAAATGAATAAAAAATAATTAACGGAATTTTCCATATTCTGCGAAAAACACAGTTTCGTTTCAAGTACTTGAATCACCTGGCTTATCAATTTTTCGGATGTTTTCTCTCAGTAAAGAAGATAAATACGGTCTTTTCCTCTGAATAGACCGTAAACTTTAAAGAGCCACGCTTCTAATTATTTATTGCTTTGTTTCTGCCAGTTAAAATTAATGACCAACAATAAAAGAAGTGAGACGTTTAAATTTAACACAATATAAATAATTCTTAAACTTAAAGTTTCTATCGCTGACAAATGTAAAGAATAAAATTTGATAATATTAAAAAAATTGAAATTATAGCAGGTATAGATAATATAAATACCAAATAATACGTATATATAACTTAGATATATAACAAATGACCCGAATAACGATGATTAAAATTGCTTCCATCATGCAGATTTGTTTTAGATGCAGACATTTTAATGTACGTATTGTGTGTTTCAATTGTGTGTTTTTGTTGCTAATAAATCTTTAAGTTGAAAATTTTATTGTTTTATAAGTCAGGAATTTGACTTTTTCAGTAAGTATGTATGATGAATGTTTTAACAGTTATAAGAAAATGAAGTAGATATCTAAATACGTACCCACGGAGACCGCAATACGATATTTCTTGTCTTCAATGTTATATATTACAAAATTAGATAATAAGGGATGTTTTTCTCAAATTTAAAAAATTCATTTTCTGAATATGAGAAATATACTTTAAAATATATTTCTACCTATTTCTTTCGAATTTGACCATGTCAAAGTAGATAAAAAAGACACATAACTGCAAATGATCAATAAGAAGGTAAACAATGCGATAAATGTAAAGAATAATTTTTCCTATTAAAAATCTATCAGATTGAATATTAATAAAAGCTTCATTTATAACTGAAAAATTTAAACTATGAAATTAAACTGAAAACTCTAAGACTATAGATGAAGTAATAAGAGAAATAATATTCGCATTCACATAACAAATAACATTTAAGATAAAATGATCTAAAATACATATAATGTACCTACAGATCAGAAATTTTCAGAAAACTTTATGATTTCTACAGTACTTTATTGGCATTGGCAAATTATTGAATACAAAAAAACCTTTATTTATTGTAGGTTTATACATAGGTAAAATGTTTATAACACATTTTCACTCGAAAATCGTTACGATGTTTAGAATCGTAATCATGATATTTGTTAACAAAATATAGATTTTATCTTGAACAATTAGGTAACATATTTTCTCTTATTTTAAATATATGGCTTAATGCCCCAAACCTAATTTTCTGATTAGCACTCATTAATTGTAAAACTACGAACATAGTTTTGATTGGTGTTTCTTTTCAACATTTCAGTCACTTTCATACCTAGATTTTGGATCTTTTGAAACCTATTATAAATACAATTTTTTTGCAAATTAACAATATTCAACATAAGGAAGAGCTAGTGATTTAAACCTTATCAAAGTTGTATTCATATGAATTTGTAATACATAGGTAATATTTTAATTTTAGTTTTGTTTCATTTTTTACTTCATATTACTATGATTGGTTTCAGTTTTATTTTTCTTGAATTCATCAACTACATTTCATTAACATGTCTACATATTACTTTGTAATATATAATATTTTAATTTTATTTTGGTTCATTTGGTTACTTTAATTAGTATGCAATTGATATCAATTTTATTTTCGTTGACTGCATCAACTAAATTTCATCAACTTGTCTACATATGACTTTGTAATACTCGTAAATAATATTTTAATTTTATTTTGGTTCGTTTATATTAGTATGCAATTGATTTCAATTTTATTTTCGTTGACTTGTCAACTACATTTCATTAACTTGTCTACATATTACTTTGTAATACTCGTATATAATATTTTATTTTTATTTTGGTTCATTTGGTTACTTTATATTAGTGTGTAATTGACCTCATCAACTACATTTAATTAATTTGTCTACATATTACTTTGTTATATATAATATTTTAATTTTAGTTTGTTTCATTTCGTTACTCCATATTACTATAGCAATTGATTTTAATATTATCTTCGTTGACTTCATTGATTTCTGTTGACTATGTGCGACTTTGTAATATATAATATTTTATTTTCAGTTTGTTCCATTTAATTATTGTTTGTTACTATTTCAATTTATTTTAATTTTATTTTCGTTGTATATATTCGTTTATACTATCTTTTTTTTTTTTTTTTTTTAATTTTTCAAATTTATTATCATTTGTCTGAAGTTTGTTTTTTCCCTGTAATTGGATGTATATCTGTTGGGAATAAATGTGTTTATTATTATTATTATTATTATTATTCATATTTATTCTACGTATATAAGTATACCTAGGTAGGTATTCGTATTCCTATAAGCAAGTTAATAATAGTTGATTAAAAATTCGGTACTTTGTTCTTAAAACTGTTTATTTCTTCAAATGCATGATGTCGTTAAGCTGAAATAATAGTAAATTGTTTATTTATCAAGGACCAGATAAATAACCAGTTAAAGCTCAGATTAGGTATATAAATTACTCATGTGATATGTACCTACATACAATTAATTATTGTTTACCATTCGTTTGAGCCTAAAATCTGTTATTGAGAATATTCAAAACAATTTATTGAAATAGAAGATAGAGTCAATATGAAAGAACTTCCGCCCATAAGCCATCCAGTCAAACCGTACACATCTGTACTCATTCAGTGGTCTTCTTTCTGTGTGTCATTCATGAAATGAGTTGTATAGGGTTTCTTGACTTTTGAGTGATTTTCAGAGAATTTTGTGTTATTTCAAATTCTACCTAGGTGCCTACTTACTCGGAAAAATTGTAAGTTGGACGGATGATTACAATTTAGGTAAATAAAACACACGTTTTTCTTGTAATAATTTATTTGAACCTTGTTGTTAATATTTTTATTTCACAACAAAAATATTCATCAATATTATTATTGTTAAGATTGTACATTTATTTTGTTTTAGTTTATATAGTTGGTAGTTGACATTAATCAAGTATTATTCTATGTTCATGAGACTCAATGTGATCATATATGGCGTGTTAGCGAGATAAGTTGTAATAGAAGCTATTATTCATTTTCATTTTATAAATTGGATATAATATTTTGTGTACAAGAAAGTGTTTCATTAAAAGAAAAGAAAACTTATTTAATAACATGGTATTTAATTAACATGGTAGCAGAATGTGTGGTTTAAATTCCCGAAGAGAATAACGAGTGAAATAAAAAAAAAGGTAGAGTAGATGGCGGACATAACTATACCGATATTTGATGGTGAGGGTTATTCCAATTGGGAACAGAGAAAAACAATGTATTTGAAAATGAAAAACTGCTACATAAACATGACCAGACCAAAGATACAACGTACAAAGAAGAATGGGATACAAATGACCTAAAGGCAATCAATTACATATACAGTGCGATTACTAAGAAACAATTAGAATTTGTGAGTGATAAGGAAAGTGCCTATGATATTATTAAAAAATTTGACGAACTTTATTTAAAAGAATCCACAGCCCTGAAAATTGTATGTAGAAATAAATTAGAAAAATTAAAATTGAAAGATTATAATGATACCGGAACATTCTTCAATACTTTTGAAAGAGCAATAAATGATTTAAAAGGTGCCGGCGCAAAAATAACTGAAAAAGAAAACATGAACTATATGTTGAGAACCTTGCCAGATTCATTAAGTTATATTGAGGATTTAGTTGATGTATTGAAAGAAGAAGATCAGACAGTTGAATATATTAAAAGTTTATCTGAAAAGAAGTTTCTATATATACAATATATTAGCATTTTATCTTTCAGAGTGACTTGACTATTCCTAGACAAGGATTTATAGAAATTTTCCTCAATTCCTGTTGGCTTATTCTTTTGGGACTTCAGGTATATGCTCTGTGAAACTCAATTTTTTAAGCAGTAATATTTTGTTTCGTGTGCCATTTATAACTTCGCGAAAGTAATTTTTATGTTGCGAGCGTGAATTTTTGTTGTGAAGTGAGTGATATATGTTTTCCAGCGTTTATTTTTATCTTCTATTTTTTTGCAATTGATGGCCATTGAGAAGAGAGACAGAGGTGAGAGGATATAGAAATATTATATTATTTTTGAACGAATAAAAATGTCAAACTGATTACTAATGTTTATACTGATACTTCTTATGAAACGCTTACCTATAGGAAGACTGCAAGGAAATGGAAAATAATTTTATATAAGTACTTATTTGTTTGGGGATATTTCTCTTTGTTTCATTAATGCTAATACTTTGATGAACTGTGGCCCTAGAAACGATCTCTTCTGTTTTCCTTGAATTTTAACATAGATCAACAGAATATTTTTTGTTCAGGTAATGGAATTGAAAGAATTATTGACATGAATGGAATGTCTAAAAATTCTGTTATTGAAAGTAGGTACTTTATATTCTATATCAAAAAAACCATAACATGATGGTTTCACATAATGCAGTACCTACCTAGTAGGTATACCTATATCTATTACATTAAGTATTTTCTACAATAGGTTCCATCGTAAAAGACGTAATATTTGTGATTTTCAAAAGCATTACAAGTAGCTACCTACCAACATTGAATGTTAATAATGTTGTTAAATTTTATCGAGAATGAGATATTGAGATAGTAGGTAGGTACGTACACATGGAAATGGTAAGTTATGGAATTTTATTAAAACACAAAAGGTTAAGACATTAATATATGTTTAATAATGATAAGATCCAATGAATACCTACTAAGTAATCTATCAAATATATTTTTTTATTTTTGAAATAAAGAATTTGGGTCCCTATTCATTTTATAAATAATATTGTTCAAAAATAAATACTTGGCAGGAAGACAGCTCTTTATTTTTCATTGTTCAAAATTTTAAATTCGAAATAAACCCTCAAAAATGTCCATAGCATTCGAATTAGGATGCCGTAGTGGTCAGTTTATATCACTCCTTCTGATGATCAATTCAAAAGCACATTTCTTGGTTATTTTTATCGTGTTCTTCCAAAATCGAATTACTTGGAAATATTTGCATTAAATTAAAAATACACTTTCATGTTTTTTATGAGGGTAGCTATCAGGATCATTACCTACATAGGTATAGGTTTATACCAAAATAAATTTGTATAAAGAAATATTATCAATGCAATGTTCCTAAATAGACATAATAGGCACTGAAGTATGAAAAGTAAAACTTTTGAACTTACAAAAAATAATCCAGTTTTCAGAGTTCATTTTAATTAAATATTCAAATTTGTGTAGGTAATTAAAATAAGACAAAGAGAAAATATTTCCTAAGGTGAAAAATTCCATGTTTAGGTACAACTTTGAATTTATTTGATTGCTATAGGTAGTCATACCCTTTATATGAACTGTTGTTTCAGTCTCCATGTCTCTAAAAGAAATATAACTTTTATTTACATCATTCATTATCAAGTGCAACTTACCTAAAAGAAAAACAATTTAAAGTCCTTATATCCTATACAATCTTAACACTATCTATTTCTATTATTTTACAAATACACCTTATCTATATCTCTCTTAGTTTGAAAAGGAATCTCTTCAATTCTGTCTGTTGAAATGAAGTCTCTCCCTTCTTCTTGAAAGATATAATTCACAGATATAATTCTTATTCTTCTTAACAGTAACTATATTCGCTCTGTGCGTGCCGTTAGCGCCACCACAAAGTATGAACTAAAGGACGCTGTTTACTCTGTACACTTATGGGACTTTATGATAAACAATTTTTATTGTTAAAATAACAATATATGAAATGTAAAAAAAAGCTCAGGGAAAAGTAAAATTATTTGCTAATTTATATTTACTGGAGTAGGCACAACAAAACATGTGAGTATAAACCATAGATACAATTTATGATGTATTAAAATTAAAACTAATTTAATTCTCCATCAGCACTGTCTTTTTTGTCTGCAATTATTGGAGGTTGTAAATTGACCAAAACACAACAAATATGCATAATGTCGTAGACGCAATTGAGTAAATTTTCTGGAATTTTATTCAGTATTTGATAAGTTCTTAGTCGCTGAATACTTCTTTCTACATGGATTCTAACTTAGCTACACTGTATGTTTGTTGTGTTTCTTCTTTACTAAATTTTTTCTCTAAAAACGGTGGCATAATCATTTTCATTTTCTTACCACTAGTATCCATTACCGTTTTAATTTCCGGGAAACCTTTATCCGCTAAAACAATGTCGGACTGTAACTCGGACTTGAGTCTACATCTGATTTTTTATCTCCTATGAAATGCTCGCTACAAATATAATCATACGGCTTGGGAACGCACGATGATCCATCAACACTACAGATTAAATTAAATACTAAATAAATATTTTAGAATCAAACACACATGAAAAATTACAAATGTTAAAAGCATTGAAAATTTTTTTGTTTATCAACTTTCATAAATATTAAAAATTAAATAATTCAATTTTTCTATTATTGATGTAATTTAAATATTAGTGTGTACACAAAATTACCAAATTTCATCGATTTGCCAAAAATATTATTCTACGTTATTATTATTAAATGAGAGGTAATAATAAAAACTTGTCTAAAAATCACTGACTGAACAATTCTTTATTCGACTAGTTTCGCCTTTTACAGTATTATCAAGAATGGTTTACAGCATTCTTGATAATGCTGTAAAAGGCGAAACTAGACGAATAAAGAATTGTTCAGTCAGTGATTTTTAGACAAGTTTTTATTATTACCTCTCATTTAAATATGAACTATCACAGAGTAGATTGATCGTCCATTGAATTTGTCATTATTATTACTGAAATTGAGGTTATGGCACTACTCACTTGCACATTCTTACTGCAACTATCCACTTTTGTCTTTGATTTTCATCCATTTCGCAGTTGGGAATTCATAAAACTTGCATCATTTTTTCGACTGGTATTTTTGCAATCGAAACAACAAAGCAACTACGGTTACTCATTTTATTCAGATATTATTAAATACAATAAATTTTAACTATTCACGTGTATTTATCATACAAAATTTTAAAAACAGCGTCCTTTATTGTCTACATTAACCGTTGCGAACGCTAGTGTCGTTATGGCTCTCCCTACCATGCCTTCGCACACAGCGAATAGGTATAACTATAATATAGGTAATTATATACAAATGATATGAGGAGTCTCTTATTATTTTACATATATATATATATATATATATGTAAAATATATATATATGTAAATGTCTGTTCACGTTCAGACAAAGACTCTTTGTCTGAAACAAAGACTTTGTTCAAACAAAGTCTTTGTCTGAACGTGAACAACAACGCATGGTGTGTAAATTAAGATAAATATATATAGAAATATAACAAATTTGAAAACCTTTCTTCATTTGAATATTGGTTCATAATATAATAATAAATATTGTGTTTGTTTGTGTGTTGATGACAATATATTGATGAAATTTCATTTGAAAAAGGCCCAAGAAAAGGACCGAAACGTTATGTGATATAGATGTTTAATAAATATTTTTGAGAACCAGAAAACCCAATAATTTCTTTCTGAAAAATATATATATATATATATATATATATATATATATATATATATATATATATATATATATATATATACCTAACATATATATATATATATATTATATACCTAACCTAAATATTCTGTACAATTCCCTCGTTCAATCACAGATATCATATGGCATAGTAGGGTGGGGTGGAGTATACAGTGCGCACCTAGAAAAGTTAAATATAATTCAAAAATGGTTTCTGAGAATAATACATGGAAAGGACATTCGCTATCCTAGTGACCTGCTATATCAGATATCTGGTATCCTCAATAGCCGTCAAATATTTGCTTTCAGGTTGATATGCAGTACTTACCTCAGGAAAATACCCATATTGCCTCTAGATCATCAATATGGAACAAGACAAAAAGATAAACAGCTACAAACATCAAGATGTGAGAAAAGAATTGGCCAACGTTCTTCATCTTATATAGCCCCTCGACTGTTTTCCTTGTTGCCAGTAGAACTGAGAGAAATAAAAAATTATAAGACGTTTAAAAAAAAAATTGGAGTGTGGGTGAAATATGAGAGTGATACCTTTAAGAATATTCTAAATTGAACCTCTTGCAAACCTTTTAAAAGTGACTTTTGATGTGATGAAACGTACTAAATTAATTTAAATGGAATTGTTACTTACCTGATGTGACGAAAACTACCCGATGTGACATTTCTCAAACGGACGATATTACCGGCTATGACTATAAAATAACCCGATTGTGTCTTTCAATTATATTATCTGTAGAAGAATATATGTTAGTGTATGTAAACCACACACAGAAAACAATTCTCTATAAAGAATTGATTTTCTCAGTGGATTTTAGAGTTTATTGTACTGCTTTGGAAATAATTCAATTAATGAATAAACTCAATATTATTATTATTATTATTATATATATATATATATATATATATATATATATATATATATATATATATATATATATATATATATATATATATATATATATATATATATATATATATATATTTAACTATATACTTATACCTATATAAATATTTACATGTCATAGTAAGGTTCATTTATTCAGTTGAATTTGATAAATTCACTAGGTTTGATATGTTAACCATCATTGAGCATATCAGAAACATAATATGGTGTAAAAATAACAAAGTTACCATAGAGCTGCATTTTTCACTTTTACGCCATTTTTTAATTCCATAAGTAACTACTTTGATGCTGGATTCGTTCAGGTTCGCCCTAACTGAATTATGAGCAAATGTTGTTACAAGAGTGGTTAAAATTCGAGGGCGGAACTTATTGACAGGTCCGGACAAGGTAGCAATGGGAACCTGTTTATTTCCAAGTGATAATTATGGTCTCACGCTTCTATTGGAGAACTAACCGAGGGCGGACTTGATGTTGACAGAACTTGCGCAGATATCGGACCGCCCATACAATAACACAGTCGACTCCCTAACCATCTGTCTCAACTAGTAACATTGTGCCCCATCTAGAAGCTGTGTGCAGTGTTTATATCTACCTACTTAATCTCTGTGTAAACTTTCCAATGTTGTGTATCAAAATATTGAGTGAAAGTAAATTTGTTTCTATAAGACTGATTGGAAAGAAAACAAAAGTATGTGTGTTAGAAGTGCTAAACATATCTATTTAGATAATTGACAGTTTGTAGTAGTTATATCACATGAGATAACTATTTTTGAACTCATATTGTGAATTGTGGAAGATGCACACGATTTTTTCGGATCAGAATGCGTATTATCGTACCAGTGCAGCAGCATATTCGTCAGCGGCGGCAGCCGCAGTGAATGTTTCTACTAATCATTATGCGTATGAACAATACTCCCGTTATGGTTATGCGGCGTGGCATCACCAACAACATCAACTGGCCACCCCAAAGGATATGGTTAAACCCCCATATTCCTACATAGCTTTAATTGCAATGGCTATCCAGAACGCCACCGATAAGAAAGTTACACTTAACGGCATCTATCAATTTATAATGGAACGATTTCCTTACTATCGTGAAAATAAACAAGGATGGCAGAACTCCATCAGACATAACCTCAGTTTGAACGAATGCTTCATCAAAATACCGAGGGATGATAAGAAACCAGGCAAAGGTAGTTATTGGACTTTAGATCCCGACTCGTACAATATGTTTGATAACGGTTCTTATTTGAGAAGGAGGAGACGTTTCAAAAAAAAAGATGCACTCAGAGAGAAGGAAGAAGCGTTAAAGAGGCAGCAACTGAAAACCGAATCTCCTCCTACGGTGACATCCAAACTTAACGAACATAGAAATATTGAAGATGCTAAAGCGAAGTTTGGATTTAAAGCTAAGAGGGAACCATCCACCGAACTAAACTCTTGTATGAACAGTAAATACTTAGACACCAAGTCAGCGTTGGAACAGCATGAACAAGTGATGACAGATGTGACAACTTCGTTGCACGCGATGGAAGCTGGCACACCGTTTTCAGTTGACAGTTTGATGACAAATAGAGACCAAATGCACGGATATTCGAATTCTAGTCGGCTTCCTTCGCCAGGGGGTATTTATTCCTATTGTCCGAGCACAGCCACGCCACAGCATCAGTACATTGGGGACGAAGGTACTTCGAGATACTCGTCATGGTACAGTCCCGAGAATTCACCAGAATCTACCACTCCAACTCCTAGTTATAGAGATTTAATTTTCGATGGAAATATCGGCCCAAGTTGCCAACTGGCTACCTTCAGACATTCCGGGGTTTCCTCTACCCCTCCCAGTTACAGGACGCCGGGATATTACCACCAAGAATGTGTTGGTCAGAAATATTAAATGAACTTTAAAGAATAATTTTTTGTTTTGAACTGCAATTGAGGCTGATGATTCGTGTTAAATTAATTTTAAGTAAGTGATTTTTTAATAGTTCAGAAGAACTTGAATGCATCTGATATGTGACTTATGTAAGTAAATCAAACATTAATCCTTATTGTTTCTGTCGATATTTGAACAGTAAATGCCCTCCCTGATATTACACTAATTTTAAATTATTTTGATGTGATAGTCGTTTAATATATTATATTAAAAATATTATGAATCTAAACAATTCTCTTATTTATTTGCAAACATAAAGAACGTTTCGTAAAGTTGGAGTTGGGACGAAATATTTTATACCATTAGGGCATGGTGATAAAAAAGTGATGAATATTGAAACGTCTTAAACTTCATTCCTTTTTTCTGAAAGAGTAATTGATATTCCAAGTTTTACCTTCAAACATGATGAACATAATTGATGAAATCTGTCGTTAATTTGTTATAAAAAAATATTTACACACGATAATCAACAAATGATTATAATGATGAGAAACAAACGATTGTATTTTTACTAGGTTTCATTATTGCAAAATTGAGAAACAATTTAAACTGTGCTTGCAGTTTCGAGAACTCCATTTTCTGTAATTTGAATTGAAAACTGAATATATGAAACAAACCTATCTACATAAACGACTACAGTTCATCTTCTTTTTATTTAACACAGAATATAATCACCTATAGGAACCTACTCTTTTTATTCTCACTACTAAATATTCTCTAAGATGATGTATTCAATTGCATTGTATTCAAATAGAAATGCTCCTATTCTTAAATGTTGCGTTTCAAAAAAAGAACAAGAATATAATTATATTATGTGTCAAATATTGAGAACATAGGTTTAAGGCGTCATTGTTGGTATTATTTGCATATTAAGTTTTCACATCAAATTGACCGATGATAGCTGTAAGTTAATTATTTCCAATTCTGAGATGAAAAACGTAGTGCACATCAAATCGTTTGTTTTTCCTGACAAGGAAAAAGGAAAGGTTTTTAGGTATGTTATCTTACTACAAAATTCAAGAAACTATTTCTATTTCATTGATATAAGTATATTCTATGGGAATGAACTTCTCCAGAAAGTAATTTGGAATTTCCTTTTTAGAGCCAAAGTAGTATTTTGCAATAAAAAGCACGTTCTGCGTGTTCGCAAAATTCAAAGAAATATTACCTGATCAGGACCGGACTCTGGACAATAATTTGACACTCTCAGTGCTTATGCTTTAACCAATTTCAATTATTGTTCTTTGGAATGCCGTTTTGAATGTGAAAAACGATAACATATTATATTTAGAGTAATTTATACAAAATCAACATATAACAATTATATCAAAGTTTTAAAGTAAAGAAGAAAGGTAAAAATGTAGTGTTAAGGTCTTACGACCGAAAAATTTTCTAGCTAACAATATGTGATAAAAGACAGTGTGTTAACCATATTACACTTTAATCATTGAATTACCCATTTTAATCTCAAGATCTAGATAATGTCACGTGGATGAAATGATAAGTAAGTCGTATCTTTTACTTACTTGTCTTTTACCATTGCATTACGAAATATAAATATATCTGTGAAAGTCAGTGTAAAGTTTCTATTATAAATATTCTGACGCTATGTGTCGAAATATTTAGGTACCTACTTAAGGTGAACTTTTAAGCCTTGAAAAACATTAACAGCTATCAATAGTACCTAATAATATCACATAGGTATAATAAATGAATTATAATAGTAGACTATCTAGATGACATTATGGGTTCATTTCGAAAATAATAACTTTACAACAAACTTAAAAATTCTCAAATAAATTAATATCTACATTTCTACTGAACATAGATAAACATATTTATAGGAGGAACTATGAATGTTATTTAAAAAATTGAAGTTGATACATTCCCAATTATTTGGTTCTTCTTCAATTGAGTTTTAAAGTGATTTATCAATGTCTGTTATCAGGTGGTAGTTATATATTTTTGTAAGTTTATACCCACCTACATTTAAATGAGATTTCCTTGCTCTTAAACATTTGGGTAGTCATTAAGTTGGTATTAAACTTTTGTTTGAAGTGTTGGTTTTGATTTAATTTTTTAAAAATGGGCAGACAAGCATTAAATCAGCGTGACTAGGTACTCAAAGCTTACACCCTCAATATTCTTTGAACCCTAACATTTTAATTCTTTAAGGTCTTCATGAGAAAGCATAATGTCATCTTTTACTTTTGATTTCTAAACAATAGCAATATGTGGTAGATATTATATTTATTCGAATTGATCCACATAAACTACTGTAAGTATCCAATATACTTATAGGTACATGATTTTACTCTATTGATTCTGTTACTCTATTGATATCTGTTATATATATATATATATATATATATATATATATATATATATATATATATATATATATGTAAAAGATTTAGCAAGTGCTGTCGTATTATTTAAGAATTAATAATTAATAAGAGGCAAACATCTGGGCAATAATTCACAAACTAAGTTTCATCTCATCTATATTTCGATTCAAATGCGAATCTTCATCAGGAGACTGGAAAATTCAAATTAATTACATAAAAATTCATTTTTCATTCAAGATTGTACATTCCTATGACGTTAAGCGAGAAATAGATTTTTAATTAGTACAATAAACACCATCCAGATGAAGTATAAATTATTGTAAGTGCAAAATCCTGAAGAGTTAACTATATATGTCTACAATACCAATTAACAAATTGCATTTGTAGGTTAGAGAACAGACGGAACATAAATATATGGGAAAGTACAGAAAACAATTACGGTACAAGAATCTTCAGCCTTTGTCCATAGACCTCAAAAAGATGTAGATAAATCTTACTAAGACCACTATCTGTTCTCCAGTTAACACTGTTTTTGTCTCATTAATATGACATATCTCCAAGAACAAGCGTTTATCATAATTAGAGATGTGTTCATTATCTTGACATCACTGAAATTGAAGTCATGAAGCTGAGACGACGCATGTTCAGCTAAGGCACATTTCCCCGGATGTAGTTTGATGTCACTCTTATGTATAGCCAGACGACTCTGTGACGTCTGAAGTCACAGAAGTGATTTTGAAGTCTGTCCAAATATTCAGCATGACAGTCACGACAATGAAAACAATATACGCAGTCCGATTTGCATGCGTTTGCAATAGAAACTTCAATAACACTAAAACAATTTTTATTCGTGACAGGATAATAGTAAGCAAACTTAATATTAGGAGTGCAAGATAACTTAAGTTTGCTTACTACTATCCTGTCACGAATAAAAATTGTTTTAGTGTTATTAAGGATTCTATTCCAAACTAATGCAAATCGGACTGTGTATATTGTGTACATTGTCGTGACTGACATATAGGACAGACTTCACAATCACTTAAGAGACGTCTAGCTATACATAAGAGTGACATCAAACTGCATCCGGGGAGATGTGCCTTAGCTGTCATCTCAGCTTCATGATTTCAATTCAATTTCAAAACTATCTCTAATTATGATAAACACTTGTCCTTGGAGACGTGTTATATTAATGATACAAAAAACAGTGTTAACTGGAGAACAGATACCTATTAGTGATCTTAGTAAGATTTATCTACACCTTTTTGCTGTCTATGGACAAAGGCTGAAGATTCATGTTCCGTTATTGTTTTCTGTGCTTTCCCATATATTTATGTTCCGTCTGGTCTCTAATCTACAAATGCAATTTGTTAATTGGTATTGTAGACATATAGAGTTAAATCTTCAGGATTTTGCACTTAAAATAATTTATATTTCATGTGGATGGTGGTTATTGCTCTAATTCATAATGTATTTCTCGTTTAACGTCATAGGTATGTACAATCTTAAATGAAAAATGAATTTTCTCGTAATTCATTTGAATTTTCCATTCATTTATATGTAGGTATAGGTAAATAGGTATATCGTTAATATTATAGAATTCGTTTTGTGCAAGATGTAGTTTGAATTTTACAAAAAAGTTTCTTATTCATAATTCTCACATCAATAAATCGATCATGTCGAGTTTTCTGTTATGTATTCTGCTATAGAACAAATTGTTTGAAAATATAAAATTATTGAAAATAATGAAAAGCATGTAGTTAACCTTCAGGATGGATAAACATCGAACTAGTAGTTATCTAAAGAAATTACATAGTAATTGTTTTTTTGCCATTGGAATTATTACGTTATGTATTCCCATATTCCTTTTGAAGCTGAAAACCATAATTAAGATCGATATCTACTGAATTACAACAATATTTGGATATTTCAATATACATTGTGAAATTGTTTTTTGGTTTCAAATATGAAATGAGGTTTCGATGTATATTTTGTAAATTCTGATAGTTGGTGTTGAATTTTTGTATGTTTTATATACCTCTCACTAAAATTTTACATTTTATTTTAACTCTTCTATTCATCAAAAAGTATTCGAATGTAACGATTACATTCACAAGGACCACTTGAGAATATTCTTCTGACATGGATAGGCTTTTGAATTTTGAATAAAAAGTTACTTATTCTTAAAATCAAATATAAATCTAGGTGTTTTTCATTCTGATTTTGAAATTATACCTATACCGAAATTAAGATTGTATAAGATTTGATTACATATCTTCAATTCCGTGATATAGAAATGTTTATGGATGTGAAAATACAATAAATGGGATTGAAAATGAATTCCTCTCATCTTTTGAGAAGTACTGTTGAAATATTAAACAAAATTCAATAGTATGTTTTACACGAAAAGTCGTCTTTTTCTTATCAGTCTATATTTTATTCTATGTATAATAAATGAAGAAAAATCAACAACCTACTCCACTTCAGACATTATAGAAGGTAGTTAAAAATAGTTATAAATATTAATCATAAATTATATTTATCAATCCATTCTTACAGTAATGAGAAATGAAAATTTTTTACTAGGTATCTAGAGGTACTATCACGAAAATAATCAACTTGTAGGAAATGGTTCAAATTTATCTAGAGAAAATTTATAGAAATGAATAAATTCAATAATCGGTATCCTTTCATGTGAAAAATCATCAAATATGGCACTTTTCCATTAATTCGATTTACATCTCTAATTTTCATCAAATTTATTGAGTTTCAGCATTTTTTCCCTGATTTGAGTAGATATTCAGCGATATCTGAGGAAAAGTTCCATTAATTCAGCAAAATTTTCATTCGTACCTTATTTTAGAGTGCTTAGTAGACTTCACAAAACACTCAAATGAGTTATATAGGTTCCATACCTACCTGAAGCAGAAAAATTTCCTTTATATTATAATTTATATTGAAATTGTTTTCACGAATTGTGAATTCGATGTCAACTTCCACGCTTCTTTGGAATTCCGAAAATGCTTTCGAGTGTTTAGAGACTTTGAAAATTCATTTAGAATAATTGATCTGTATATAAAATGAAAAAATGTTATTAGAACACTTTTCTATAGATTCTACCATTTATCTAAAAATGTTCTTTCATTTTTGAGGTTTCAATATTCACCATTCGAGATTCAGTTAGAGTTCATAGAAAAACTAAAATGTGAATTGAAAAGATATGTAGAAATTCTATATTCAAATACACCTCCATGTAGTCACCTTCAATATAACGGGACTATTATGAATGTTAATGTTTTCCAAACTTTCAAACATTTACTTTCACAGTAGCAAAAGTAACTTCAAAATTCAATTCAGTTTCCCTTAATGGCCATTTTCTTCATGATATCACAAACCATAGAGGGCATGTAGGTGAATGCAGCACTGTGGATGCAGTTCTGTAGTTCATGTTGTTTTTCATTTTCAAGTTATTTGGATTATAAAGCTATAAAATAAGTTTAGTCAGCTAAATTTATTGTAATAAACGATATGAGCTCTATTTTGAAACTTAGGTACGAACTTTATAGATTAAATAATCACAAAATGTTTCATCTCTAATATGAAAAAATATAAATTTATTAATAAAAAGGATAAAAAATATTAATGACTAACGATGACTAATGAAAACAATCATCTATTCGTAGCTGCAGATTCGGATTAAGTAAATATAGGTAGGACCTACAATTAAGTTTGAAATGTTCATGTAAGATGTAAATGTGATGTTGTTGATTGTTTATAATAGTCAAACTTTTCCTAAAGGTATACGATACCTTTAGGAATTGCCTATGGCAATTTCGGAAACTTTGTAACGTATAAAAGATATTTCTAATTTATTAGAAATATCTTTTACAATTACCTTGAAAATGCAAACTTACTAGGAAATATTTCTTTATTGCTGGTGAACGAACTCAGATTCAGGGAAATGTATGATATAGGTAAAGAAGACAGATTATTAATAAATTCAATGGACGATGAATCTACTCTGTGATAGTTCATATTTAAAGGAGAGGTAATAATAAAAACTTGTCTAAAAATCACTGACTGAACAATTCTTTATTCGACTAGTTTCGCCTTTTACAGCATTATCAAGAATCATTCTTGATAATGCTGTAAATGATTTATGCAGCCATAAATCATTTATATGCTTCTAAATTATTTTCAAAGAAATACTTTTTTCAAGCAATTACCATCATTATATTCAATTTGCTTGCACGAATACCTAAATCAACTTAATATATTACGACTTTACAGAGCCAAGGAAGGATAATATGCACAATAAAAATTTATTTCGGAATTTATTAGCGCAATAAAAATTTCAAGCAGTTCACCGATAATTCTTTCACATTTTACAAATTCCAACACCAGAAGAATGTTGCAACGAAACTTCATTTTTCCCATTTCGAACAACTAGTTTTTTCATCAAATCAGTTTCAATTGAAATACTCAAATCATATGAAAAATATAGAATTCCTAAAGGCAGAATCTTATCTAGTCTATTTTTCAAATATTCGTCTGAATAATAATTTTCATATTTTGCAAAATAGTTTCAGTTTTTTCAAGTGTTTACCTACATAATTTACTTCTATTTCCTTTTCGATTCCTCAGGTTAAGAATGTATTGAAGTTTCATTGTTTTCATATTCAATAACTCAATGAATAATCTCACTGCTAAATACATCATATTCGTTATTTTTTGATGAAGAGGGTATATTAATTTTTGTAGGTGAACCTCATATTCCCTAGTTCTAGACTTTCTTAAAAACTTTGATATATACTTTACACTTATCTCCTTACACCTTAATCTTATAATTACATACGTAGGTAGGTACTTTTTTTTATCTGAATTTATACTTATCGTTAATTTTATCGTATTTCAGCAAATGAAAGAAAAGTTGTTTTTTGAGAAATAAGTATGTTGATTCATACAATACACTTCATCCCACTTTAATTTTATGAAAACAACTATATTATTTCCTTCGCTTTCAATACCTGATTATTTTCAAAATAGGTACTTATCATATTGAAAAGAGTCTTCTGGTGTTCCCGTTGTACCTACAGCACCTTAAATCAAACTTTCAGCAATGAATTTTTATTGAAATATTCTATTTCGAAGTTGTGCATACCTTGAAATTTATTGGTCCAGATGATAACATTCAATAGAGCCGAACTCTAACGAAATTTACCTAATAAAATTCTTCAATATAGATCTAACCCAATTACTAATACCTTCACCTAATAACGCTTCAAAATGATATATAATTGGTTGAATTTTCCGTCATAAGTGGTACTCAAATTCATAAAATGATATAATATGGTTAAAGACTCAACTCACTTTCATTCGAAAACCATCAGTGGAACCAGGATTTTTATTGGATTCATGAATTTCTTGGACCAAAAATATTTTGGATTCACTTTTTGTATAATTTTTGGTTTATTATATATGCTATTAGAATTATAATATATCTTTTTTTGGAAAAGTCTTAAAATATTAATTTTTTATAATAATAATTTTTATATAAATACTTGAATAAGTACATCTCATTTCTGTAACAACAGAATATCTTTACGCTTTGAATTTTTGGTTTATACATTTTTTTTTGTGCTTTGTCAGTGAAAATTAATACAAAGAGTTATGTCTTACATATTTTTTGCTCATACACTAGTATAACAACTACGTGAATCAATATGTTAGATATGTAAATCAATGCCGTATTTGCAATATTTTGGGGGTTTTCTTAATTATCTGGTCTTATTTTCTGGTATTATTTTCAGACAAAGCAACATCCTAACCATATATGGCCTTTATATCTACTGACTGCTTTTTTTCATTCATAAACAAGATTACTAATTTGAAGAGCGTAAGAACAGAAACAACGCTAGACAAACTTTTCATTTTTATACCAGAAACATTGTTCTGCATTATGAGAGAAGGTTTCGCAATATGCCTGTATAAAATTATTTTAAAGATTGCCCAAGTCAATGCAGAAGATGGAAAATCACAAACTCTTCATGAAATCGGTTTACTAACTAATTCTCAAATGTGAACTATATAGTATAGGAGAATTTGAAAGATTTTGTAGAGATTAGAATAGTATCAAACTTCACGTAATAATTCTTGTAGGTTTTTGCTTTTTTGATATTTAATTATTTTGACTTCTTTTCATTTTTCTCTCTGTACCTTCAATATTGAAATGTGTAGTTTTAATTACTGAAAAAAAATATTATTATTATTATGAAAAGGCGAATATAGATAACCGAAGTTATTTTATTGCTTTGGGAAATATTTTTGATTTATTTTTATTTTTATAGGCATTTGAAACAAAATGCCAGCATTTTTTTTCCACTACGAATATGGCTGCACCAATTTCTATGCTTTTTAATATTAATCACTCTTCAACTGTTAAATTACTTTGACAAATTCATTGTTTTTAATTCTCTGAAACAATTAATTTGACAGGACTCTCATCAATTTGATATATAATCCTGTTGTCAAATATTACTCTGTTTCAGCTTATATATCGTAGGTCACATTGACATTATGAAGACAGATCCGAGATACCTTCTCTGTTTTCTATTTCTATAGGGGAATAAATACATAGTTGTATAGCTACCTTCTATTCAGAACTGACTGTCCTACGTTGCTCTTAGGTCACGGTTGCTACGTGACCATTACAATGAAAAATAAACGAGCATCAATTTTTTTTTCTTATACACAAGTCTTTATAATTCGAGTCGAAACCTATTAAAGTATTTATTAGATTGAAAATATTCAATTATTTTTATTATTAAAAAAAACAGAAATCAACTGCAACTTGTATGTTCGAAATATGAAATTTTCTAACTGTATCAACAGATGGCGTAGTATTGTTAGGGTCGAAAATATAATAGCAACCCTCGATTTTTCTTATGTTTAATTCAAATTCGAGGTAAATTCTCCGTGTATTTATCTATATCTCGCCGGTATACAAAGACTGGAACTGAATCGAGTTGGTCGTAAATCATGTTTTCCATATTCAAATTTCTAGGTTGAATTCCAGTGGGAAGTGAATGTAAATTTTATGATAATTTGAACAATGCAAATAAAGTGGAAGTGTTAACAGGAACCAAGAACAATAACAAGGATTTGAATATCAACGACTAGGAAAGATATTTCAATTTGACTTTTTATTATGATATTTGATGTATTTATTGAAAACTGAAAGAATAACGATCTAATTTATATTCATTTTACTTGAATTGAAAATAAATTCTTAACAGTTTTTATAAATTGATGGCAATTGATTGACAATTGGTTTTTATAAGTGATTGTTCAATTGACAGATTCACTTTATTTTTCAGTTTAAATTTTTCAATTTATTTCACTTTTTGTAAATTTTATTTTTAATGACAGAATGATTTTATATGAAACAATGTATGAAGTTCAAATAGTGAAATTCAGATGGTAATCACTCACAGGATTAAGGAAATTACGCGATGTGTGAGAAAATACGATTAATCTAGAAATCTGTTATATATAAATACGTTAAGATGATATAAGACATAACTTACAAACTTAAGTTATAACGAAACTCAATTTCATTTATTTTTTCTAAATCTTTGGTTATATTACATATATATGATATTATTCATGTACTGACCGTCGTATAACAAATTATTATTAATATATCTGCTTCTACATAAATGTTGAATACATCCCCAAATAAAAATTGAATACATCCCCAATAATAGAGTTTAAGGACTCTATAATACTTATGGTAACTAAAATATGGAATTTATAGAATATGTATAGAGAGTATAGAAAATAGGGAACCTACTTTCCTTAAAGTCCTTGCAGTAAATTGCTTGAAATTACAAGGTTCTGAAAATTTTGAAAGGGCGAATTAAGATATGAATGAAGATATAAAAACAAAAATCGCTTTATCACTCTAAACAAATATATTAGCATTTCCTTCTGTCTATTTATAAAATTCTCCTATTTCACAGAGAGAAAATGTTGAATAGTATTCATTGTGGCATTGTACGATCCGTCATGGAATCGTGGGTGGTGGTTTCATCTTACGTCTTGAGTTTTAGACTTCCTTTGTCTATCCTAATAACTTACAAGCATATGTATACCTAAACCTATAACTGGTAATACAGAAATTAGTTATGTTATACAAAATATTATGCCCCGATGCCAACTCAATGAAAAAATTACTTTGGATTGTTGTATTCAGATATAAAATAATAATGATATGACTATGATTGAAATTATATATACACAAGGAACTGAATAAACTACTGAGGAAATATTTCTCGAGAAAAATTTCCTGTGGGTGAAAAACTCCTCATTAGAATGATGAAAATTTATCATTAGAAAAACGTATTGCTACCAAAAATGTTAAGTTCAAAATGAAATTTCATATATGGCAAATTGAGAGAAGTCATTTTTCAATTTTAAATACGGCTGTATTGAAAATGAAGCAGGGGGACTAGGCTTTTTGATTGAAAAATTTTATTTTAGTAGACGTTGCGTTTCGAATTGCAACTTTGTTTATATATATATATATATATATATATATATATATATATATATATATATATATATATATATATATATACTTTTAGAAAACTATACTTATTTAGAAACAGTCTAGAATACCGAAGAAAGTACTCGGTATAATAACGAAGTTTAAATGCGGCACAGAGCAGAAAAGGCCCAAAAGTACCGACACAGATCAATATAAAAAATCTTGAAGATCGCCCAGAATGTCGCTATAAAATCGCACATGTGACGGTTGAGCAAAAGTCATGGACAGATGATCGGAAGGAAGAGCATTCTGAGAGGATGAAGCGTTTTTGGGAAGCAAAAAGGACCATGCAAAAGCATTAAAAATTGCGAATTCGAGTACAATCGCTCTCCTAATGGGAAATACTCCCTCTGATTATAATAATATAGGTTTGTATATGTTAAAGATATTTTTAACGAAAATATTTAAAAATATATAAAAATATGGTAATGTTTCATAAAATCAATTTTGACTATATATATATATATATATATATATATATATATATATATATATATATATATATATATATATATATATATATATATATGAACATAATTTTTTGGTTAAATCCTCAGTATTCCGATAATTTAAAGTTATAGAAGTCATAATGAGTACAGAAACCTGAAAATTTATGTTAGAATTGTAATTATGTATCATAATACTGTATTTTATTATTTTTAGTAGAGTGATTGTCAACATTGTTATATATAAGATACATAAGATATACAGAGATACATAACTTCACAGACATAAGAAACGGTTTACCAATACTTATGGTAATAGCAAAGTATAGTATGTTATAGCAAAAAATAGATGAGAACCTTCAAATCTACTTTCAATCCAAAAAGAGGAATTAAATATTAGACTGTTGTCAAATAATATTGTAAAAATTTAAATCAAACCGATAAACATAAATGGATATAATTTCTCAATTTTATTCGATAAATAAACGTCCACATTCCATAACCGGTAGAATACACAATTTTCAAGTGTATCCAGATGTTTCCACCCACTAGCAGGTACCAATTTTGAAGTCATCTGTTTTGTCATTTTTCAATAGCTGTTATTCAAAGAATGAAAGCTATTGAAGAAATTTGATCTACAGAAATGCGTAGGAAATGAAAAATATGAAATTTTCATCTCATTCCTTCATAAAAATTTACAAATCATAATTCAATTTAAGATAGGTTCGCATGATTAGCTTCAGCTGAAATATGCTTGAATATTCTATTCGTTATTATAGAGAAATATAGGTATCTACACTTTGTTTTTTATCACTAACTATGTTAAACTTGCTATAAGGTTTGTAAGGCCTTAATGACAACATATAAGTCAGTGCACCTTCTACGTTTCTTGATGCACTGCTGCGTCTCTTAAATTAATATGACTTGCCAATTATTTGGGTTGAAGACATCAAATGATAAGTAACCTGCACATATTTAGAGTCAGTCCGCACAATACATTAGTTTCACTAGTTATGTCGATTTCTAGGAAGGTAGTTCTCGCAGGAATACCAACTTGGGGGTTTCCCCTTATATTTAGGGGGACAAAATGTTTGTTGGGGTTTTTTTGGGGGCTTAAAATTTTCAGGGGTAATCTTAGGGGTATTTTTAAAGTAATCCAAAATATTTGATATCATAATTTAAATAACTAAAATTAATTTTGATTTTTATCTTGAATTGAAGAATCCATTTCTTATACTATTTCTTAACGTAGGTTCGTTAATGAAAACTGTTATAATTAGTAAATAAATAATTTAATTTTTGTGTGAAATAATACCCTATAAACTATTCCTAATATTCTCATTTCCAAAAATGAAATGAAAAATTTAATAATAATAAAATAATATTTTAATAACATTAAATAATAATAAATATTTCATTAAACTTCAATTTTAATAATAAAAAACACTTTAGTACCTTATAATTGCAAAATAAAACCTTAATATATATTTTTTCTTTGAATTTTAATTTTAAAAACAATTCTAGGGAATTTTAGGGGTTTTTCAACCTGACTACGGGGGGAAAAGATTCCACGAGTTGGTAACCCGAGTTCTCGACCTTTTTGCTCTTCAGTATTTTGAAGCACTCGAATTCTGAACAATCTATATTCGTTCTACGTGTGTCATTTTTATGGTTTGTCAAATAGTTGAAGATAAAATTCAAATGTTTCATATCTGTTCTTTCATTTATTGTGGTTTCAAATTTTGAAATGTGTAACAATTTCACTCAATTTTTTGTCTTCCTCAGTTGCCAAAATTTTTGTGCTGTTGTAATAAAAATCGTGTTTTTTATTACAACAGCAAATCTTGAAGAACGAATTAGAGCACACAAATATGCTTAAGCCAACAACACAAAGATTTTGGCAACTGAGAAAGACGAAACATGTAGAGAAATTTTAGAAATGTTACACATTCGACAAAATTTGGAAAACACATAAATGAAATAACAGATATAGATCTTAATTCTATCTACAACGGTTTGATGAGCTTTACCAATAATACTCATAAAACCAATACTCAACAATTATCAACATCATACCTCAAAACTCATTCTTTCCTGATCTACCATCAATTCCATACACATAAACTCAAAATAAATATTTAAATATAATTTATCTGTATAAGTATATAAAATCTCTGCTATGTAAAATTCAATTTTCAAAAAATATATCAGACTAATTAAAATCACCCTAACGATGAGTTTTTCTAATGGTTATTTATAATAAGGTTTACTAATGGTTAAATGGTTAAACTTCCGAAGTGAATGCTGGGCCAGAAATATTTCTCTGAATACTAAAGGAGTAAAAAGCCAGTTGATTTAAAAAAAAATATGTTTGACATTTTGATATACATAGCATTTTATAAAATTAAATAATTCCTTAGTTTTCACAAAGTTGTGATATACAACGAAACGTCAACAAAAATAAATATTTTCGCATTACAAATAGACTGTTATCTTATTATATATTACCAATGAGTAGGAATGTAGAATGCTGGGGAGAGTTTATACTTTTTTTCTATAGAGGGAACTCACGTGTATAATTCACGAACTTAATGTTCTCCTCATTCCTATATGGGAACTTGGGGGCGTTTTGAAAGTCATCGATTCTTGATTGATTGATTAAATAAAAAGGACTGATGATTCATAATAATGAAGAGACAATTGTTTCCTATTATCATTCAACAAGATCGATGGCTTTTTCGAAGCGCACTTAATATTCACTCTCGAAATAGGTTCTCGTTGACAACATTTGTGTAGACAGCTCCCTGAGAATTTTATTCGAAATATTTCGATTGAGAGTCTCAGTATTTACTAGTATGATTGATTTGTGAATCAATTTGATAATAAAATTTAAATATCATGATAACATTCAGTTTAACAACTTACGGGAAACTAGGTAAAAAATATGGTCAACACCATCAATAGGAATGTGCGAAATTTAAATTATATGTGATATTGCACAGGACATCGAATATTGATGTTAAAATGTAAAAACTTTTCGAAGGAATATAAAAATTAACTTGAACTAACCAAAAGAGATATATAAATAATCGAGCATATATGACAGGAGCACAGCACAAATTGTCACCGAAAAAATCACAGGGATGAGAGAGTACAAAAGTCATACTGAGCACGTAACACATAAAGTCCATTAAAATTGTGGTTTGCCTGCGAGGGTTACTTAATGATCTGAAAGTAAATAACTATAAATGCAGCTCATCCTGGAAACGTCCATCCTTTTATTAATGATGTTGGTGTTGTTATTGATGTGGACCATTTCCAAAAAAATCCTTTTCTGGTAACTACCAACTACATCCATTATTCGAACATTATCAAAGTCAAAACGATATCCTTGTTTTGCGGAGTGTAGTGCTAAGGCACATCTGTCCGGACGAAGTCTAACATCGTTTCTATGAAGAGTTTTTCATCTAATAATGGTCTGAGAAGTTTGACCTATGTAGACTCCTTAACAATCTAAGCACGGAACACTGTAGATGAAATCTGATTATATATATATATATATATATATATATATATATATATATATATATATATATATATATATATATATATATATATGTATATATATATCTATATATACATACATTGAACTGTAGTTCTTGTAAAGCAAATAATTTTTTCTCCTTCATTCTGATGATATTCATTTCTATTCTTCCAATGATTGACGGTTTATAGAGTGTAGCTTCAGTTCTGATACTTCTTTGCATTATCGTCGTCAAACTCGACGGACTGGATCGTTTCTCAAATGATTTGTTTGTATTGGATGAACTTGAGATGTCTTGACATCATAGTTTAGTTTCATAACGATATGCACCCATTCATGAAGATGCTCAGACATTCATCGAAATCAAGGTCACCAAAGTGTTATTGTCGAAAATCATTCTATCCGTTATTTTATTTCAACAATTTGATTATATGCGTTCAGTGTTTTTTCAACTCATATACTAGCGAAAATTACTCATTAGTGAGTTCTTATATGATATAAATTGATTGTACATCTGAGGAAATTGTTGAAATTGTAAATATATTTTCAATTTAATTAGCCGATAATTAAACCTGAAACAAATTAAATTTTTTTCGAAGGAAAGCGAACCTTTAATAAATTCAACGTAATTAGGCAATCGCAGATTTATTGGTATCAATATAATTCGCACACATGAATATATATATATATATATATATATATATATATATATATATATATATATATATCTAAAAAAATAAATTATATAACGAAATGTATGAATTGGTACTTATCACAAATCAATGTGTTTTCATCAAATAGTTTTTATTTCTTTGATGTTATATCATTAGTATCATTGTTTGCTAATTGCGGTGTGTTGTTTAGAAAAACAAATGAAAGCCCATAAATACGTATGTATTCAAATAATCGTCTGCATAAACACAAAAGTGTCTAAAAGCATGTAATTAACTATAACAATACAAACATTTTAGCAACTGAGAAGAATAAAAAACGCAAGCAAATTTTAGAAACACATTATAAACTCAAAAATTCCAATAATACTAACAACAGATATAAGAGAACTAATTCCAATTCATAATGATCAACATTACTTAAAATAACAGACAAACAACGAATAAAAAATATGAAAGTCTATTACGGTAATTTTATCATTATCACTGTCACTAAATGAAAATTATTTTTTTAAAAGTAGGTATTGACAAAGCTTCAATTTGTAGCAAAAGATTTCATTCTCTAAAGACCTTCTTATGACTTCAAGTGAAGAATCGTCAAGAAATGAATACTTTACCATTATTATACAAATTATAATTAGTAGATACCTACTCGTATAGACGTGTGAACGTTCGTTGCTTGATACCGAGAGATGTTTTCTATTTCCTCTAGATGGAATTGTGAAGTATTCATTACTTGACGGTTCTTCACTTGGAGTCATAAAAGCTGCGCCATTTAGATGGACGTGATCGGCGGCAAGATCTGGAGGACGTTATGTGAACGTGATCAGCGAAGCAGAAATTGTCGACGCCTTGCCCTTAACAATTATCCCTAGAAGGATAATGGGGGCAAAATTGTAAAAAGTAGAACAAATTGCAAATCGACGCCGAAGAGGCATATGGAAGATAATTCCTTACCTTATTAAAATTCAATGGGTCTCAGATGGACGTGACACAGCTGACGAGTTCTTGAAGAACTAGTTGTCTTGTGCTTCCATCAGGTGTGGCATCGAATTCAACACATAGCTCTACTATAACATTCCTTCGATTAATTCAAATTTTTCGAATTGAGGTTTTAGTATTCATTTTCATGAATATTTCATTCAGTGTCATAGCACAAAAACTAATGTCTGTGTATATGTCTGTTTTTTAGTTGAAAGTTTCGTTTCTAGTGAACGAGTATTTCCATTTTTCGGAATAACAAAAGAAGTAATAGCTTAGTTTCATGAATTATTCATCAATACGGATCAGATATTGTGACATGATTTTTCCAATAAATATTCAACAACTATTGGAATATATCATCAGGTCCCCTATATGTATATACGGTTTTTTGTACTAAAGTTAGAAAGCAGCTTCTTGTGAACGAATTGAGAAACGTTTCCTTCCATGAATATATTCTCCAGGATTATCGGAATTGAATTTTCCTATGATAACATGATTTTTCTATTCTAGATAACCAGACAGGAATGCTGAGTGCTTGCAAAGGTTGGCAAGTGGCAATGCAGAAAATTTTATAGTCCTAAGTTTTGATTCATACTTAAATTTCAACTTCAAACAAAGAAATTCAAATACCTAGAGGGTTTGGCGGACTTTGGGCCCCTCCAGAAAACAAAATTCACAATTTTTTTCGGTGATGTTAATATTCAGAGAAATTGTTATCAACAAGTTCTAATAAATGTTTGTTCCTAGTTCATCAATATTTCTATTCTATTCCTAGTTTTCCTTACTAGAGAAATTATAAACATTACTGTAGCTGTCATGAATGGGTTCAATGAATGTTCTCATTCAATGGGTTACATCTAACCTGGCCATTTATATTTTCGTCAGATCTAGACATTTGTGGTATTATATAATAAAAAACATTTCTGAGTGTTCTACAAGTTTTTTCATAGCATAACACATTATAACACATATATAGTAGTTAAATCAATATCAATTATCAATCAATATTGAAAATATCAGTAGTCACGTCACACCCTAGACTGAGGTGAGTTCTCAGTCGTCTTTCTGTATTTATGTGGCTTAGTCAGAAGAACACTCGGCTATGGTGCGATAGGTTTCGGGTTCGAGTTCCGTTGGAGACATGGACGTTGTTTGTCTATTATTTAAGTAGTTTAATGATGATAATGGTTGTGAAATGTATTGATTACAAGTCCATTGACTTTTCGAAACCGGCGTTAAACCTTAAGCCCACTGAATAAAAAAAAGTTTGTTTAAAAATATCTGTTCTTGTTTATATCAAGTGTGGAATTCAGTACATGATTTATTCACATTTATCTTCGTAATATAAAATGTTTTCATTACTGCAACACCCAACCATGTTTTATCACTTGTCCATATTTTGTTCATTTTAAATGAACATAATAATTTTTAAATATATATATATATATATATATATAACGGGTGTTTTTTTTTAGAGGTATAGATCTTTAAGTTGGCATTACTGTTGAAGATGGCGACCGATTTAACAGCTGAGAAGTGATTTATTCTCAGTTTGGTTTGGCAATTTATCATGAATAGACTCACGCCTGAACAACGCTTGCAAATAGTGCAATTTTATTCCAAAACGAGATTGCCGTTGTTCCCGATTTCCATAAACGAATTTTGTTTAGCGATGAAGCGCACTTCTGGATGAATGGCTACGTCAACAAACAAAACTGCCGCATTTGGAGTGAAGATAATCCTCAAGTGTATGTCAAAACACCGTTACATCCAGAAAAACTGACTGTTTGGTGCGCTTTATGGGCTGGTGGAATCATTGGTCCGTACTTCTTCAAAAACGATGATGGCCAGAACGTTACAGTCAATGGTGATCGGTATAGAAACATGATTACTAACTTTTTCATTCCTGAATTGAACAACCATGATGTCCAGGAGCTGTGGTTTCAACAAGACGGCGCAACATGTCACACAGCTCGTGCCACAATCGATTTATTGAAAGACACGTTTGATGACCGCCTAATTTCACGTTTGAGACCTGTGAATTGGATTCCAAGATCTTGTGATTTAACACCGCTAGACTACTTTCTGTGGGGCTATGTGAAGTCGTTGGTCTATGCGGATAAGCGACAAACGCTTGACCATTCTGAAGACAATATTCGCCGTGTTATTGCCGATATACGGCCACAAATGTTGGAAAAAGTCATCAAAAATTGGACGTCCAGATTAGACTACATCCGAGCCAGCCGTCGCGGTCATAAGCCAGAAATCATATTTAAAATGTAATGCCACAAGATTATCTTTGGAATAAAAAAATTCTTGTCAATCGAATGATCCATCGTTGTTTTATTGCAATTTGAAGTTCTATACCTCAAAAAAACACCCTTTATATATATATATATATATATATATATATATATATATATATATATATATATATATATATATATATATATATATATATATATTTATATATGACAAAAAACATAGTTATCGGTATAGCCCGCAACTCAATTGGAAGCAGCCGTTGACACGTGTTTCAAGCTTATTGGCTCTCCTCAGAACAGCGTAGCCAAGATCAAGGTGTACGAACCTCGAGATGGAATCCACAACAAAAGAACACACCTGCAAAAGAAGTCTCCACTGCTAGGCTTCCACGTGAACTCTCCGGGTTTGGAGATTTGGTCAACGTATCGCCAATGTGGCGACTATTTATCCTTTACGGAGTCTTCAACCGACTAAGTAAATAAGGAATGAAGAAGTTTCTTGCGGTGAAAAGTATCAATGACAAAAAACACATTGGCGATACGTTGACCAAATCTCCAAACCCGGAGAGTTCACGTGGAAGCCTAGCAGTGGAGACTTCCTTTGCAGGTGTGTTCATTTGTTGTGGATTCCATCTCCAGGTTTGTACACCTTGAACTTGGCTACGCCGTTCTGAGGAGAACCAATAAGCTCGAAACACGTGTCAACGGCTGCTTCCAATTGAGTTGCGGGCTATACCGATAACTGTGTTTTTTGTCATTTATACATATATACATATATATATATATATATATATATATATATATATATATATATATATATATATATATATATATATATATATATACTTTTATAATAATTTTACTTACAGAAGAATTGTTATACCAGTTGAAATAAAATGTTGCAATCTATCTAGAACACAAGTTGGTATTTATTCGAACATTTCAACATATTATTTATATAACGAAGAAAACTTCTAATATGTAAATATTCGGGTACCAGAAAACAAATTGAGATTTAGATAAAATATAAACGTTCATTCGATCGCATATACAATAATTTTACAAATCGGTCATTTAGCCACATCCATTGAAATTCCGAATTACCTGATGGAACTCCGATAATATAAATGATTCCTCGGTGAATAAATGCTTATTTATTTATATCGCATTATGACTTCAAAGTGCTTTGAAGTTGACGCTTTGGCGTAATTATATCATTAGGTGTTAACTACTTACAAAGCGGAGGAAATGTAGCAATATCCTCATCGTCAATTGCGGCCAGTTTTAAATCGATTTTTTCTAAAATTATCACTATAACAAGTAGAATGCCTCTGCCAGATCTGCGAATTTATCTGTTCAGCATTTGAATCCAAAAATATCCCCCAAACCGTTACGGAAATAACCGGTCTATATGTTATCATCTCAGGATCTGTATACGTCGAGACAAGGACAGAAAGACTTCCGAAGTTGAGGAAACTGGAAACATTTTAATATAATTATAAATTGGTAACATAGAGATTGGGGAATGCATTTTTTTCTGCTCATCTTATTACTTGTTGAGACCATATTTGTGATTTTTCTAAGATGCGTTGTTGTAGATACATCTGTAATATATAAATTTTTCATATATTAGGTACATATTTCATTTCGAATACCTTAAAGAGATTGAGAAATAAAATTCTGAATGTTTTGAATTCTGTGTTGGAACGTTTAAAGAGAAAATCTTGGTGTTTATTTGCATAGTTAAATGAAAAAACAAAGAATTGATTTTTATTTTAATCAGTGTTTGTCAAACTTTTTCATGACACGACCCCTTGGTTTGGAAAAATATTTCGCGACCCCCCTACTCTTCGCTTTTTGAAGTATGGTATTGTGTTACAAATATTAATTGTAAATTAAATATAGCAAAAACAGATAAACGATGGGAGAAATTGATTAATCGAAAACAAGCGCAACCTTCGCATCAGTATGACTCTTAGAATTTTTGTAATATTTTAGTGAATCTATCTTTTTAATCTTTATCATTTTTTTTTACTGGAGTAGTGCTCTCGACCTTTTGCACCCGCATATATAATCCTCGTGGCCCCTGAGGGGTTACGACCCATACGTTGAAAAAACACTGATATAAATAATCAATTTCAAATTTGAATGAACCATCTTCATTAAATTGCACTTCGAAAAACGGCAGTGTTGAGTTGAAAATACTGTTAATAATATTAGAAAATATGATTAAATACAATCTAAAATTGGAACACTTGAACTTTTGATTAACACTTTTATTGAAGGTAATACAATTATATTTAAGAATATCTTGGGTAAACCCAGATCGATAAAAACCTAAAGTTCCCTTTTTATTTATACCTGTTTTGACAAATTTTTTGTTAGTATTCTAGTAGCATTTTAAGAAGTCGTTTGTAACTACGAAACGCATCATGCTATGTAGTCAATAAAGTGTAAATCATAAGTTCAAGTGTTTGAATTTTATCGTATATTCAATTATAATGGATTTACATCAAGTAAACGCCAACACTATTCAAGATATTAGTATAGTTATCTAGAGCAGTTAGAAACATAGATATAAGTGACAGTATGATAAGATACTAACTAGTATTTCTGAGTTTAAAAAAACGCTCAACTTCATTCAACTATGTATTTTCAGTAAAATATGAATTTTTATTTTCCAAGGTTAAGTAAATTGGGAACTGGGTGGTTTTGAATAATATGTGTTGTACCTATACATAGATCAAATTTTTAATGGAATTGACGTAATTAACAGTTCCAGAAACATACAACACGTAATGGAAAACAAAACGAAATAATATGAAAGTTTCAGATAGTGGTGTTTTAATCCCAACGTTTTTTGTGTGGCATGTTGTCACTGCAAATTATCTCAACGATTGAAATTTTCCATAACTAACTGATTCGGCATACGATAATCTACGATTATTGTTTGACATTTTCGCTCTTCTTGTGTGAGCAATCATATTTTTTGATCAAACATAGTAGCATTTCAGAAAAACGAACTCAAAAATGTTTATGCTGATGTTATACCGCTACAAAAAGGGTCTTGGACCGAATACAAGATACACACCTTCATTTGTTTTTGGCTAATCACTCAAGTCGAGAACATGTGGACTCTATGCCTATTCAATCAAAAATAGTTCGATATCGGTGACAAAATTCCGACTATTCACTAGTCAACATAAATTGTGTGTTTAATAAACCATGTTTGTATATATACTTATACATTTTGTTGGAAAGTCTTCAAACGTTTATACAGTTTCAAAGTTTGCAGCTGAAAAAACGTAAAATTAACACATTGAACGTACCAATGGGTCTGGAATTAACTTCACAAGTTCAGGAGCGACAAAATTTTTTTTTGGTTCTTTTATAAATAGATATTTGCTGACTATTCTTCTCCACCACCACTAATTGTAAATTACTGGTGTGGTGGATAACACGAGTGGTTATTTTGTTCTATCATGAATAATATCCTTTTTGTTAATTCAATGGACTTACAGTTTAACGCCGGTCCTTAATGGCCAATTGACTTGTGTAATCCATGTAAATTAGCCAACAATTATCATCATTAATCAACTTAAACACATACACCCATGCCTTCACCGGGGCTTGAACCCGAATCCTACCTCACCGTAGGCCGGCCGAGGCCGGCATAAATGATAACTAAATGCTGGAGCTACGTAAATACAATATTCTGCTAAAGAAACAGCGAATTATTATCTTAATACAGACAAATGAAGATGTTACTTAAGCGTTGTTTGGTCAATTGTATTGATTGAGAGTTGTTAAAGTTATTAAAAAATACATATTATTGAATAACATTGCAAGTGAATATTAAATATTGCTTTATTTTCAGATGTTGGTGGGTACAGGATCATAATGGACCTTATGGATAACTCTGGAGATCTGTCACATGGAAAACAAGATATTTTCAGCGAAAAAATTATTTATTTGTAGGATCATTATAATTAAGGATTATGTACCCATGAAAATGTAACATGTAACTTATTTTAACGTCAAGTAAGATCAAATTGCATTACGATACACCAACGTGAAATTTTACTTTAATTCTTCTTCTTCCTATTCCATATCCTAGCGAAGTTTGGATAACATCATAGCTGAACGACTGTATTTGCAGCTGCTACAACTGATAAGAATTCATCCTAAACAAGTCTCTGAAATTATTCCGCTCTGAAGTTCTTGGTCTTCTCTTGCTTTTTCTGCCAATTATTTTTTCCTTTATAATAATAATACTTTTTATTAATTTCAAACATATTTATACAAACAAACGTACGAATAGGTTGAAAAGTTCAATTCAAAGAAGACTTAAAAAAATGCATCTCGGCTGATTCTTTGTGAAGGAAATCCTGTACTTCTCGATGGTATGGCGTTCATACTCTGAAGGAAATTCTTCCCCTAAAGGTTTGAGAGTGTGATATGACCCGAAATGTCGTAAGTCGATAATTGAAAAGTCTGATAGCCATATAATTAACACTATTCTTTCGTGTGCTGTCATGTATGTGAGACAAGAGTGCCAAAGCCTGAGTAAAGTTTTTAGAGACCATTTATATGAGAAAAATATGATCCATCCAAGTAGAGATATCCCAAATTATTATACCATAGGACCATAGGACATAACCGATTGAAAACTTAAAAAGAAGAGGAGCTTCAGCGTCTCAAAATCGAACCTACCCCTCAGCTTAAACAGAGTATATGTTACACCATTCAACTTCTTTTTTAGTTGCGCGAAATGAGAAGCCTATTTCAAGTGCTTGTCCAGGACAACACCATGAAAGTTTGCAACCACTCCCTCAATCTCCAATGTGTATAATGTCCCAGAAGTATTCGCCTCTTTTGTTTTATCACTACAGAAGCAGACACATTCAGTCTTCTGGTGATTGAGAACCAGTTGGTTGTTATTGCACCAGTAGATGATATCACTTTTTTCGCAGTGTGATATTTGCAGTAGCATCTATTGGGGTCCTCTTAAAACATGGCAAAAATATTCAAGTTACCTTTTTTTCAGTTTACGTATTATTTGGTCACTTTTTTCGTATTCCGTTCAAAAGTTCCACTTTCTATACTCTGTTTACCCATGATATCATCAATATTCGCAGGTAACCCATAATTCAAACGCTTCTAATTCATCAAATTTTTGTGTTAAAGTCCCACAACCTTAAGAGTATAAGAGTTTCAGAATATGTGAGATCAAGTACTGAAATTCTGTTAATCGAATATTCCTGTGCAACATAAAGTTTTTGAATATTCAAAGAACTTTTTCATTACTCGATGACACGGAGGTTTCGCTTATCTCTTGGTGGAATATGTTTCTCTTGGTGGAACATATGTTTCGGGTGGTTAACCTATTATCAAGTTTATACAATATTACTGATTGTATAGTCTTGATAATTGGTTAATATTATATACTCTTGCTACTACTCAGTAGTATTGTATACTGCTGATAATGGGTTCACGACCTAAACCATATGTAGAGTTTTTAATATATTTAGTGAAACTTAAGCCAAGTGTGTTAATTTTAGTTTATTATTTTTCTCTATGCCTCAATCTTTTCAAGACGTAGTTTTCTTAGTTTTCACTTGCATTTCCGAACTCTTTGCACTTCGTATTTCCACTAATTATATTTCCAATCATATTTTGGTTTTTCGCAATAACCACAAATTTAATTTTCCAGATTAAATTTCTTCAAATTCGTTCTCAATTTGTAAAACTACATACGATGTTTATGTTTTAGAGTAGACTCAGAAAATCGTCTATTAAAAGTTGTTGATGATAATTTATGACTATCTGCACTTTCATAGTTTACAATTATTATAATTGACAACATGGGCGGTAAATAAGAAAAATTTTCAAGATACCTACAGTAAATTTGCGACTGTTGCATATACCTACATCTGAAGATCTACATCTGCGGCATCAAAGGCATGGAGGTTTTCGCATAGAGGATGGCGCATGTGCCCACTTCACAAACGAATCAATTTTGAAGAAAGATATCACGAAATAAATTTAATAATCCGAATCAAACTAAGTAGTTTTCAATATAATTCAGTTAAATATTACAATTGAATTTTGTTGCGCCAACACAGTAGCTTCATCAGATGATGAACGTGTAGATCGTAGTGACAAAAAATTATCAAACTACTTGGTTAAATTGTGTTGCTAAATTTTCATCAAGTATCGGCCGAATCGATAGTGGGAAATCAATTTAAATTCGATGAAGACCACTAGCAACTCAAGGTTGTATTTTGTGCCCCTCCAATTCTAAACTAATTGCTGGATATAATTTTACCTGTTGAAAATCAGGAAATAAATTAATTCAATTCAATTATGAGGTATGAAACTCCATTTCGTCAAGTATTGACGAATCAATTAGTACTGAAAATCTGAACTAAAGTATGAAACCCTAAATTCTGAAATAAAATAGACCTTTTTCTTACAATTTTTTTAAAACTTACATAAATATTACAAAAATGAATGGATATTCTTCAGTTGAAATGTAGTGCTGCTGTTGGAAGATTGTTTAACACAATAATTTGTCTGAAAAAATCAAGGAACAAAAGATCTATAGTCTAATATACTAAAATAACTTCATTTATTACGTTCCTATTTTATTCTCTTCGATCTTATAATAGATTTCTCGACAACGGAATATTATAACAGATACGCACAGACAATGAATAACATAAGAATAGATATACTAGATACGTCATTAAGAAGCAAGATATGTTGATAAGTCGTTTTGAACTTTCACTAATATTCAATCATAACAAATGAATTATATTGGAGGTAAATAATTGAAATATGTGTAAAATGTAAACAAAATCTTATGTTTAGAATTTCATTAGGTTTAAGCACAACGAGTAGCTAGGTACAGATTGGAATAATTGTATTCAGTAATTTAAACATTTTTTTATGTTTTTTTTGTGTTTTTATGTTTTTATGTAATTTTTTTTTAACCAATTAGTAGAAGTTAACAAAATATTTTTAGGATACATTGTTTCACAGCATTTTATGAAGATTTTAATTTAAATTTTTTGACTTCAAAGTACTGGTTCTTATCAATTAATTTTTTTCGGATTGGGGCAAATAATTAATTATCGCTTAAGAAATATATCTCGGATAGAGTTAAACAACCCTCACACGTAAGTCTTAGTGCCACTGGATGCCCCACCACAGGAAATTTACCTTTGCTGGAATACCTTTAGTTTTTTCATTTCATTCGCATTTTTTTATATGTAGGTATATTTATTTATTTATTGTAACAGGACCTGTCCTGTTTTACAGAAAATTAATTACAAAACAGGACACACAACACATACTGAAAACAAAATTGGTAGTACAAAAGTTCAAAAGTTTCAATTTTGTAATTTCAAATTTTGAAGATCAATTTCAAAAGAAATAGTAATGAATCACAACTGATAAAATGAAATATAATTATAAGAAAAAAAAGGTATAATTAATGTATATTATAATGTATCTTATTTACTTAGGTATCTATTTATGTTCTTATTGCATTAATTAATTTTATAGTTCACTAATAATTGTTTTATATGTGCATAAGAGTTTATTATTAATTTTTGCATTCCATTTGTTAATTTTGCTCATTATTTAATATTAACACTATTTAATATTTGATTTAAGCTGCTTTTGTGCCTTTCTTCGTGTTTATGTTCGTGTCTCCCTTCTTAAAGGATTGCGATATGCGTGTTTCTTTCACGTTCTTGAATTTTGATCCTATATATGTTTCTTGCTTTATTTTATATTACTTTTTATAACAATTTCAATTTTGAATTCTGATTTGGACCTGTGTAAGACAATATGATGAATATTTCATTTTTTATGTGTTGAATTAATTTTTTATGTGTTAATGTTATCTTAATAACGTGTTAATATTTATAAATGAAACAAATTCTAAAAAATATTTCATGTATTTCTCACTTCAAAATATTATACCGAATCAATAGTTTCGGTATACAATACCTTCATCAGGTGGATGAAAACCACATAAGGTGAAGTTTTCATCCACCTGATGAAGGTATTGTATATCGAAACAATATTTTAGCGGACAATATTTGAAATATTTTTGAAAATGTGTTTAATTTATCAATAAGTTGACATGGAATTTCAACACGTAATAAATACTTCACAATTCCATCTATAGGAATAATTAGAAAACATCTCTCAGATCAAGCATCACGTTCACATCTCTTCTATACCCGTAGGTATCTACTGAATTGCAGTGTCTAATTTAATTGATTAATTAATCAATTTAATTGGAGTCATAAGAAGATGCACCACTTCGATAGACGTGGTGCGAGTGAGGAGTTCCTTATAGAACGAAACATAGGTATGTCTCGCACTTCCATCAGGTGGTGGCATCGATTTCAATATTTCTTCAACATTTATCCCTTGAAGGATAATGGAGGAATCACATCGTACACGTTTAGCAATAACAGGCTTCTTTCAATATGAAAAACTTTATTTTTGTTGACGTTTCGTTGTATATCACAACTTTGTCGAAACTAATGAATAATTGAATTTATGAATAAATTGAATTATTCATTAATACTTATGAATAATTGAATTTATAAATAAATTCAATTATTCATAAGTTTTGACAATGTTGAGATATACAACGAAACGTCAATAAAAATAAAGTTTTTCATTGCTAAAAACATTCAATATATATATATATATATATATATATATATATATATATATATATATATATTATATTAAAAGAAGCCTGTTATTGCTAAAAACATTCAAAATATATATATATATATATATATATATATATATATATATATATATATATATATATATATATATATATATATATATATATATATATATATATATATATATATATATATATATATATATATAATATTATATAACTTGTATTTTTCTGTGGTAAATTGAACTTGTTTTTCAAAACTTTACGGAAAAGTCTATAAATTATATTCGAAGTATTTTCCCTGGAGTGTGGTCTCTATCCTAAATTCGTGCATATGCGGCTGCGGTTTTATTACTTTGAGAATAAACATTGGTTAAAATATTTACTTTTTGTGGAGCATGTTCTGGCATCGAGCTTCGTGTGAGGTTTCACACACTCTCTCTTTTAAAACAAATCATAAAAGTCAATGAACAAATGAGGGTTTACTTATTTCAGTTAAATTTTAAGATTCCGTCTCCAATATTTGAACAAACGTTAATATGATCAATGAAATATTGATTATTAGGCAGAATGATAATTTTTTGATGTGGAAATAGTTTGAATCGATATCTTTTGCAAGCGGTTATTTTCGATTGAGTAACTCACCTGAAACAAATGAAATATGAAAATTGAAAAGTAATAAAAACATAATGAAATAAAAAAATTAAAAACAAATTTCGAACGAATTCATCAAATAATACTGATTATGTATATTGAAAAAAATTCAAAATTGAACATTAAAAAGACTCAACATATGCTGAAATGAAATTGAATTTCATTTTTTCGTTATTTTACTGTTTATGTTTCTTTATTTTCAATTGCTCTGAATTAATTTGAGCTTTTAAACAATGAAGTAATCTGAGTCAATTGTGGGCAAAAAAATAGAATAAACCTTATTGATAATGATTTTTCAAGAGGTTAAAATTTTGTGATATTCATTTCTTCCATATCAACTGAAATAATAAATTCAACTGAAAAACTCGGTTTAAGTTTTAAAAAATTATTTATTAACAACCCAACATATGTTTCGGGTGGTTAACTCTTTATCAAAAGAAAAAAATATATAAACATCATTGATATTATCATTTTCTACACTACACTACACTTTTCAAACCACCGAAAACATATGTAGAGTTGTTTATATACTATAAAATTGAAAATTAACACCAGTATTCCAGTATTCCAGTAATATTGTATACTCTTGATAATGGGTTAAGCACCCGAAAGATATGTAGAGTTTTTAATATATTCAGTGAAACTTAAGTCAAGTGTGTTAGTTTTTAATTTTATAGTTTTTAACATAATATTTCACCAAGAGATAAACGAAACCTCCGTGTCATTTACTAAAATAAATGTTTCATCAAGTGGTAAGAAAAATCTTCGTGTCATTTTTCAACTTAATTGTGAAACACTTTGCAGCATTAAAAAATTTTATACTTTCTGTATTTTTGTACTCGAAATTTTACTCCATTCAAAGTGTACTCAGAATTATAATATTAGTTTTTTAGCCACAAACCAATTCGAAATGAGCTCTTCATGAATTTATGAAATCAAAATTAGAGAATGTATATAATCTACGAGAAAATATCTGAAACAAAATATCCTAGTATGTAATAACAATTAGTACAGATCTAACATGTACATCTTTTATATTTATATGATAATATTATCTACTATTAACTACTCAGTACAAATTTGAGTGAAAGGTGAATTCTTCAATAATTAAATTACACAAATTAAATAAGGAAGTTTCGACATGAACGAAAACTATCAAATAATTTATTCTATATAAAGAAAACTACTTTTACTCATTTTTTTCAAATATAATAGAATTTTACCGAAACATTTCATATTACTTGAAACCCATTCAACAGAAATTATTCTGCATATTCAATAAATGAATTAATTATTATCTTACAGAGTTATATAATATACCTAAAGGTATCAATAACATAACTAACAAGGAGAGTCCGATGTGGACTAGAATACCTGAAAGGTTCTAATTTCAAAGTAAACTATATGCATAAACAATTTATATTTTGATGTTAGATATAGTGCGAAAAAAGTTCTACGAGCAAAGCTAATCTTTGTCAAAAAATCGAAATTATGAACATCCTAACTTTGCCTTCAAACACAATATAATAATTGAAATTTATGTTGAAAACTAGTGTTAGATTTGAAATTCTGATACTTCAAATTCTATGAGACCATTCAAAACTTAAGTTATTATATCAAACTGTTCTTTCTAAACAGAAGAACATCTAAAGCGATCTAAACAGATTGTACTTGAAAACAAATTTGTGCAAATCATACATCTTTAGATCTCAAAAATGTGTAATTGAATCATATAACAGAATACTGGTTTTAATTCATGTGTCGTCATGTATCATGTTGCTTTTTAATTATTGAGAGCTTCTTTGTATACCTAACTATAAATTGAGCAATGAATATATGCAGGGAATTTGCTTACTTTTGGAACGTCTTTGAAATTGTTTAGGTTATTTATTAATCCAATGAATTTTCGATGATGGATCAGTGCCTTTAAATGTATAAGTAGAATTACAATTCGAACTGCTGACAAGAGATCAGAGCTTCTTTCAAGACATAAATAGATATATACCTATAAATATATATGTATCTACAATATACATACATAATATTACTCACGATTATATAATAATAATAATAATATTTATTTAGAAATAGCTATTACAAAATCCTATATACATTTAGGTTCAAAATATATTTAATTGTGTTGGCGTTTATTTGAAACAAATCCATTATAATTGAATATAAACTTAAATTTAAACACTTGAACTTATGATTTACACTTTATTGACTACATAGCATGACATGTTTCGTGTGTAAATCATAAGCTCAAATGTTTGAATTTGAATTTATATTAAATAATAATCATTTCATTATTGATATACATATCAATAATATAAATGTATCAAAATATATCATTTAGATACAATTACAATATACGCTTGAACACCTTAAGGACCCTAACTGTTTTTATGTAGCAGGGCAAATTCTAAAATGCGTTGTATCCCTCAGAAAATATACTATTTCTTGATTTGGAAAGATAACAAACTTGCATGTAGAAATTGTCAGCATTTCTTGTATTATAACCATCACTGTCACATGTTACATTTTTTATTACTCTATATCGGAACAATTTAATTTTAAATAATATCTATATAAAGTATGTACATATAAATCTATGTTATTTACCCTTTAATTATTATAATAAATTTGCACGTATTAAATGATAGTACTGCTCAAAACATATAATGAAGTTAAAAGTGTTCCACTCGAAACTAAAATTTTTCCAATATCATGAGAAATCCTCATTTGTTTTTTCTGGTGCTTTATCATTTTTTATACACTACTATTATAAATATGCCTATAGAAATATACCTATTATATACATACATAATATCAATATAAACTAAATAAAAATCAATAAATGATGAGGCCGATACTTGATGTAAATCGATAAACATAATGAAACAATTGTTAAGCCAAGATTTACACATATATTAAAAAGAATACTGCATGACGCACGTTTCGATGAGATTCACCTTTTTCAAATGCTACGTGCAGACTCTGCTCGTAGTATCTCATCGAAATAACAATTGTTTCATTATAAATAAAAATCTTTTTAATTTCTCTTAATGAAAATGAAATTTAACCAGCTTCACACCTGGCCATAGCAAACAACAACAAAATACAGCAACGAGCTAATTTAAAGCTTTTCGAAAGACATTCTAACGATAATATTCTGAACATAGAAAAAGCTGCTGTTCGATGATGATTTAGATTATTGAGGTTAGAAAAGGTCAAGGTATAGAAGAAGGCGATTATCCAGAATTAATTTACATTGAATCGAATTAAGGAGAAGTTTCAAGGTTATTTATCGTGAATTTATCAAGTATTTCGATTTGAAAACACTAGAAATGTCTCAAAATAAGAAGAACTGATAAAAATGAAACAATGCATAATTTATTTGATTGACATTGACATCAAAGTGACATAACATTTTGGAACGCTGTGACAAGAAATGTTTCAGGATAAAAACAACATATTTCAATAGAAATGCATTAATTTTCCATTAGTGAGAAGAATAAATTTGTCCTTACTTTATCAGTTGTAAAATAAAAATTAACGGAAATAAAATTTTGTAGCTCATTACAAATTTCTGCTAGAGTACTATTTATTAGATTGCATTGGCAATTCTTGGTTCAAACCATTCGATAATAATCTTCTGTTTACTTTATCTACTCTTGTTGAAATGTGACACAGTCCTTACAACGTGAAGGGAATAATGGTATTATAAGCATCAATATTTTCAGAAAAGAAGCAATATACGAATAGCATCTTAGTAGTGTCCATCCATCAACTAAAAAGTTTTTCAACTAAAATATCCCTTCGAAGGGTTGAATGAATGAAAGTTATACCAAGTCTTCTACAGCGGGTAAAACATGTTGATATAATATATAATAATTTAAATATTATCACTTGTTTATTAAATAATATAATGTATATGCCAAATTATTAGGTTGGTTGTTAACTTAGAAAGAAGTTCTACTTTGATAAGTTCGTTCTTGTGTGATTATTGAATATATTGAGAACTGATAATATTTTTATAATGAACATAATTGTTTTTATCCAAGAACCGGCCTCATCACTATAAATAAAACAAAGTAGCATACCAGCCAACTACCAATTAACCTGTAGATTAATATGAAATTATATTTTTTCAAATGAAAATCGTAGCATAGGTAGGCTGTAGTTTTAGTTCTGGTGATTTTATTGAGATTGATTTCTTAAATCAAAATTTATTTCAAGAAATATTGTGTATTAGTGTATGTTATAAATAAACTGAAAATATACATATTTGTTGATAAACTATGGTGACTGTTTATGGATGAAAAGTAAACCATTGAATATAACTTTTTGGGAATTTCTTTTTTTGTAGTCTTAGATCGATTCCATAAAAGGGTAAACAATATGCGATGTATCATTTTATTTTTAATATTATTCATAGCAGTTGAATTTTATATTTCATTATTTATTACTTGTTAAATTAAATCAGAGCTTCCTAAACTATTTTGTTTCTCAGACAACATTTAAAATTTTGCTGGATCCTATGGACCCTCTGCAGCTACATTAATAGCAATTTCTAAATATCGAAAAAAAAAGTCAAGATTAGATCTATCTATGGAAACTTGCGTTGTGCTGAGTATCAACGATGAATTAACAATTTTCGACAAAAAGGATGAAATTGATTGCAGATAGGATAAGTTATTTGATAATAATATCTACTACATCTATAACAAATTTTCAATCAAATTTTAATTGATTGTGCTGTGAATGGATGCTACGAGTAAAAAAGCAAAATTGGCCAATAAAACTTTACTTTTTTGAAATATACAGTGACACAGCACAATAATCAATCAATTATCGCAACTTTCATTTGAAAAACTTCCCATTCAGAGTGGTAAAGAGAAATATAGGTAGTATATTTTCTTGTGTTGTAAGTATTTATTCAAATATATAAATTATTACACTGTTAATTATTGTTGTGATAAAAGTCATAATATAATCAAAATTAAACACTTATAACGTAATTTAACTTCTACAATGGTAGTTACCAAAAAAATATAATTATGTTGAGAGGGATGTACTTGATGAATTAATAGCAAATTATCAATATTTAGCTTAAGTTTTGCGAAGTATAACAGCAAATTCTTCCGCTCTCTGATATTCAGTCTGCCCCTTTCCTTTATGAAACTCCAACAAGTACAGGGTGCGCCAGAGAAACCTACTTATTTGAAAGGTCAATAAAAACAAAAGTACTTCAATTATTGTTTTAAATTTTTTTTTATTTGAGAATACAATATCCCAGTTTTTTAAAATGCAGTCTTGAAAATGACATCGGATAAATGGCGACCCTCATTGCGCATACACTGATGAACTCGATTTTTGAAATTGTATCCACTCTTTGCAGCATATCAATCGGTATGTTGCAATGGCGTCGCGAATGTTGTTCTTGAGGTGTGCTATGGTCCGTGGTCCATTGACATAAACCAGAGATTTCAAATAACCCCATAAAAAGAAATCGCATAGAGTCAAATCTGGAGAGCGTGCCAGCCATTGGAGTTCGCCTCTGAGAGAGATGAGGCGGTCGGTGAAATGTCGCAACAAATTCATTGAGTCTCGTGCTGTGTGTACTGTGGCTCCATCTTGCTGAAACCACTCGTTCCTAACGTTTATTTCTTCGAGTTTTGGAAGAAAAAATTCCTCGATAATGTTCCTGAAACGAGCTCCATTCACGGTAACTGCGCGTTCGTTTTCTTCAAAAAAATAAGGACCAATTATTTCCATTACCGACATCGCACACCAGACAGTAACTCGCTCACAATTAAGGGGCTTCTGGTGAAGCTCATGACACGACGGATTTACACCACACCAATAACGCATGTTTTGCTTGTTGACGCAGCCGGAAAAAAACCACCGCGTCTTCAGGCAGGTTTTCAACCAGCATTTCACATGCATTTTGATGGGCAACAAAATCGTGTTCAGTTAATTCTTGCACAACAGCCAATTTATAGTGATGAAATTGAAGGTCTTCATGGAGAATTCGTCGAACAGTGGTGTCAGAAATTCCCATAGCAGCTGCGTGTTTGCGAGCCGAACGCCGGGGAGACAAATGCAATTGTACATGCAACATTGTAAGCACATCCACCACAAATCGTATTAATTTGGACGTCTGAACAAGAGTTTCGGACGTGATGGCGATCGCCAGTCTCGAAATATGCAAGTTTTTACAAGTAACAGTCGATGAGCTTCTCGAAATATTAAAGTAATTTTCATGGACCCCCGATTACAATTGTGGACCCCCATTTTTGACACGTCCATCCTAGACTGCCCTCGAGTCCCCGTGGACCCCTTCGGGGTCCACCTGAACCACTTTGGGAATTACTGAATTGAATTACACACTTGGCTTAATGTTTCACGATTCAGAGTTAGCGAGAATTCAATCTCCGTTATTTATGACGTGGTGAATGTATAAAGCCTTACTACTTAACTGGTGCTGAAAACATTTCAATTTTCTTTACAATAAGCTTTGTTTTTATATTGGTTACTAAACACTTAAGATATTTTTTCAACATGTAATAGCATTTATATTATTTACTTTGAAACAGTATACATATATAAACATTTGTACCACCAGAGTGACATATTGCCGTCCAGATGTAAAAGGAGCATAAAAGGATTTTCGAACTTCAAATGGTACTACGACATCCAAAGAAGCATTCGAGTATAAGAGTTTGCAAAGGAAAATTTCATATTATAATGGAAGACTAAAGGATAATTCAAAGACTTGAATTTGATTTATACTTTACTAACGACCCGCCCCGGCTTCCACGACTGTAATATCTTCGATGTATTCAAGGTATTTAATTGGTTAAGGATTAATGCTGTATGGGTTAAAATCGCTTCGAAAATAATTCACGGACTTTTCTGTAACACTTGTAAGCGGAAAAAATGTAATTATTTACGACATCATTTGATGTTATTTCCTATCACTCTATCTATTAAAAAAAACTCAAAATCCGTTGCGTAGTTTCAAAGATTAAAGCGTACAAAGGGACAAAGGGACAGAAAAAGCGACTTTGCTTTATACTATGTAGTGATGATAAAAGTGCAAATAAAATTCAAATGTTTGAATTATCCTGTAGTTGTTATAATGGATTTGCACCTAGTGAATGCCATTATTATTCCAAACACATAATGTAGTTGAAATATACCACTGAAAACATTGAAATAGAAATTTTGAATTTTTCGTTGATATCATTAAATTCTCAATTTCCTTTTCTGTTACTTTCAAATTTTTTATAACCTAATCATATAATTTTCGAAATTATTCCACCCATTTTTACGGTTCTGATAGCAAGATAGAAATTAATCCTGGTCAAATCTAAAAACACACATAATTAAACTATATTAATTAAAATTGTATTTCGATGGTAACATAAATATTTAAGACAATACTGATATTTGACAATATATAAATTATATTTTAATCAATTGAGTAATCATCACTATTTCCAAAAAAAGAGATAATAATTAGTTTTATAGATAGATCACTAAAATAAACATCATGTTTTACGACATGAAACACTTGAAGAAGTTCGTACATTTCTCATGAAAAACAGAACTCATAAATTATATAATACTTTACAGTAAAAAAAAAGTAGATCCTACGAAAATAATTACATTCCCCTACCATATTAATGGTAGGGGAACCAAGATTAAGTACAAACATTGCAAAAATATTAAAAAAACCTTATGGTTTAATAATAGCAAATACTGCACAAAATCAAATCAAATGAATATATACCCAATTAAAGAGTGAAACAAGAACTCAGAAAAAAACTCATACTGTTTATAATATACCATGTAATAATTGCAGTAAATGCTATATAGGACAAACGTCGCAAAATCTTGAAGAAAAAAGAAATTAAAGCACATAAATATGCAAAAACTCAAATAACAGCCTTACATAAACATAAAATAACTGAAAAACATGATTTTAATTACAACAATAAAAATATTTTAGTAACAGAAAAAGACAAAAACTGTAGAGAAATTTTAGAAATGTTACATATTCGTAAAAATTTGGAAAACACAGTAAATGAAAGAGCAGACATAAAACATCTTAATTCTATTTACAACGATTTGATAAACATTACAAATAACACTCATAAAATGAATACACAACAATCGCCAAACGTAATATGTTAATACTCTTTCTTTCCTAATCTACCATCAATTTCACACACATAAACCAATCGATATACATATTTGAGTTTTTCAGAGGTTTCCTCATGGCGGAGAAGACCATCATGGTTAAGTATTCCTCTGAATACTAAAAATGAATATGTGAGAATACAAAAAAACCAATATGATTTTTTTAAAAAACTAAGTTTGACGTTTCAATATCTATAGTCATTCATAAAATTCAATCATTCATTAGTTTTGACAAAGTTGTGATATACACCGAAACTATAACGAAAATGAAGTTTTTAACATAAAAATAACCCTGTTTTTGGCAATAACATGCTATTTTCAATGTTAACGCCTTTATTTTCGTTGACGTGTCGTTGTATATCACAACTTTGTCAAAACTAATGAATAATTGAATTTTATGAATTACTATAGATATCAAAAACGTTTAACTTATTTTTTTGAAAAAACTCAAACTGGGTTTTTTGTTTTTGTAAGTAGTACTACTTAGTATTATTCAGAGGAATATTTCCGACTTAGCATTTGCTTCGAAAGTCTTAGTCTTCTTAACCATGAAAATTAGCAAATGCTAAACCAGAAATTTTGCTCTGAATTCTAGTAAAAAAGCAAAAAAGCCAATTTGATTTTATTAAAAAAAATAAGTTTTACGTTTTGATATTTATAGTTAATTGATAAAATTCAATTATTTTTAGTTTTGACAAAGTTGTGATTTACAACGGAATGTCAAAGTAAATAAAGTTTTTGAAATTAAAAAAATAATAAAAATAAACTATCTTAAACAGGCAATAAATAATAAATATTCATTATGGTACCTACATTTCAATTTTAATTCAAAATTACATATATTCAGCACAGTTATTCAGTAACATTATTTAGTAATGATTATTTAGTAAGGGAAATGTTTATCATAAATAAAATATTTGTGATTTGCCAAGAAATATGTGAAATAAATATGTTCCTTTCTCGGAGTTTTGTAACTATTTTATGTCGAAACCTTGAGCTTTCAATTCATCTACGATCATTCTCAATTGATACAATATTTATATTAAATACACAATTTTCATAAACTTTCCAGAGGAAATGAGAGTCAGAGTGCTTTTATCTCTAGCAGACCGCCTTAGACGGAAATCTTTTTCCCACCTGTTACTCTTTTACAATATAATCGTTTCTAAACTGCTCCGGAATAACTTGAAAATCACAAATGGATATATTTATGCATACCCCAGGCATAATAACTCCTCTTCGGTTCTCTGTTGACATTCAAAGCTCAAAGCATACCGCTTACAAAAACAACCAATAATTCATTAGATGCACATCGTGATGACGATCAAGCTCTGACTTGAAGAAGTAAATGCTAGACTTTATGGCACCACACACGGAAACCGGAAACGAAATGAGAAACACCCTGTCCTACCCTCATTCATCATGCAGTAACGAAATACCTCGGGAACCAGAATCTGTGTAATGGAACACATGTTGTATTTCGAACACTGAAAATGTCCATAATTTGTGTCATGTTTATTCAACGCCCTAAATAGAAAGGGGAATTAGTGAGTAATTCCAACGAAGTTACACCTTTATCGTATATGATGAGATGAAATTTAGGTATTAAAAGAAGACTTGAAAGTGAAGAGAAACATGAATCTCTATATATATATAAAATGAATTTCTGTTCGTTAGTCTCGCTAAAATTCGAGAACGGCTGGACCGATTTGGCTAATTTTGGTCTTGAATTATTTGTGAATGTTCAGAGAAGGCTTGAAAGGTGAATAAATATGAGAATGCTCGGAATTGAATGAAAACAACACTTTTGTTTTTCCTTTGATGTGCCCCCGTCGTTCAGAAATCAAATTGATAGAATAGTTTCAAATCAATCTATAATATAAAAATGAATTGCTGTTCGATAGTATCGCTGAAACTCGAGAACGGCTGGACCGATTTGGCTAATTTTGGTCTTGAATTATTTGTGAATGTTCAGAGAAGGTTTAAAAGGTGAAAAAATATGAGCATACTCGGAATTAAATGAAAACAACACTTTTGTTTTTCCTCTGATGTGTCCCCCGTCGTTCAGAAATCAAATTGATGGAATAGTTTTAAATGAAAATATAATATAAAAATGATTTGCTGTTCGTAAGTCTCGCTAAAACTCTAGAGCGGCTGGACCGATTAAGCTAATTTTGGTCTTGAATTATTTGTTGAAGTCCAGAGAAGATTTAGAAGGTGAATAAATATGAAAATGCTCGGAATTAAATATGTGTTCCCCGTCGTTCAGAAATCAAATTGAAAGAATAGTTTAAAATGAATAACCAATTAGAATTTTTATATCTTTCTTACTACATATTTATTCTTAGGGGGTAAAAAATGAACTAACTTTTAGCTAACTACAGTTGTTAACTATTATCTATCAGATTATTTTTATGTAGATTGATAAATCCTAAGATTTGTCACAAATTGAATTTCTGAAAGCTACCATAATATTTGACATTTGACAACCGACAACCAACTAATATATTGATCTATCCTCTATGTTCTATGACATAGAGTCTATGTCGATCGATACCTCATACAAAGAGTGCATCTTAATGAGTGGCGATTACCGGTATGTGCGCGAGAACTTTCTTTACTTAGGTGATCCTTTGTGATAGTGACATTTCAAGATATATGCTCTTTTTTATTGACCTTTTGTGATAGTGACAATTTACCTCTAAGTGCGCGAGAACTTTTCTCACTTTGATTAATTAAAATTTACGATGCCGAGGAGAAGACGACCTGACTTAGGTCGTAGCAGTCAATCAATTAAAACATTTGGACTGAGTTTCACTGAGTGAAAATTAACAACTCTACTTACGAGTATGTTCCGGGCGGTTATCCCATTATTAAGAGTAATAACTTAATTTCTAATCAATTTTGAAATTGATGAAATATCAAAATGCATCATTTCTATTTGGAAATTTCTGATTTCAAGTAGAAATTATGCTTTCTGAAATTTCAAAATTATTTCAGAAATTGAGAAAGTTCTGATTTTATTTTGAAATAAATTGAAATCAGGAATTTTATATTAGAAATAATGCATATTGGTTTTACGTCAATTCAAAAGTTAAATCATAAATTTAAGTATTATTCATCATAAGGGACTAACCACCCGAAACAAATGTAGAGTGGATACAAGTAAACGCCAACACTATTGAATACTTAAATGATATATGTTATGTTATGCTATGTTATGTTATGTTATGTTATGTTATGTTATGTTATGTTATGTTATGTTATGTTATGTTATAATGTTATGTTATGTTATGTTATGTTATGTTATGTTATGTTATGTTATGTTATGTTATGTTATGTTATGTTATGTTATGTTATGTTATGTTATGTTATGTTATGTTATGTTATGTTATGTTATGTTATGTTATGTTATGTTATGTTATGTTATGTTATGTTATGTTATGTTATGTTATGTTATGTTATGTTATGTATGTGTATATTATATGTTATGTTATGTTATGTTATGTTATGTGATGTGATGTTATGTTATGTTATGTTATGATATATTATGTTATGTTATGTTATGTTATGTTATGTTATGTTATGTTATGTTATGTTATTTTATGTTATGTTATGTTATGTTATGTTATGTTTCGTTATATTCAGTTGACAAAGCTTTAACAAATTGCTTCGTGAGACCTAGTTTTAAATTCATAGGTGGAAATATAATGTTTTTTCTGTCGACAAGTGGCTGATTTAGAATGTCTGTATCACCAGTTTCAGGTCAGATGCTTGGCGGCCACTTTGACTGCACCAAATGATTCTCACGAGCTCTGCCGCCCCACATACATAGAAAATAGGGATACGTGGTATATCCGCGTTGCTGGCCAAGAAGTAAACAAACGGTAATAGTATGTGTTTCACCTCTAAAAAGCCTAAAAATCGAAGTCCACAGAAATTATGTTACAAATTGTTCGCCAGAGTAATCGATGATTATTAAAGTTAACAGAAGTATTAATTCCATAGAATGCCGACGCCGAAGAGGAATTTCTGAAATATTATTTATGAGCAATCCTGTCACCCGTCCAATTTAACTTTAAATTAATTAGCAGTAGTTCACATAAATCCCTACTTCTCAATTTCAATATTTCATGACTAATCTGAATGTGTAGGCCTTTAGTTATTTTAACCACTATATTAAAAAGTTCACTTTATTCTTGCTTAATGTATTGATTGATATTTCTGATGTGCTATATTTATGAATAACTTGCTGACTCAGGAAGTTTTGTAACCCTATTTTTTCAAGAATATTCTTGAAAATCTTGTTAGGTGTTTCACTACCTATTGATGACCCCCATCGATCCCCCTATGGAGCCGAAAAGGGGCACTCGTAGGATAAGATAATTAAGCACAAATAAATCTATATATTGAAACGTTAATGCATATAATAATAGAAAGTGTTTCTATTAAAAACCTGCCAATTCTAAAGTTGAACGGGATATCCGTTTCCGATAATTTCGTGGCAGGTATTTCTTTAAATCTCCTCGTTATTTGAGAAATCATAAAGACGTAATTTCATTGAAAATCTGAAAATCTTTATTGAAAATATTACTAGTATTGATTTTTCGTCGTAGTAATAAAATGATTGACATAAAATTTTCAAGGAATTATTAGTGATGATTTATCATCAATCACAATAAATAACATGACGATGAACTTCTAAAAACTGAAAATACCGTTTTGCAGCTGTGAAAAAGTTAATTGACTATGAAATATACATTTCCATACAGTTTATATTCTTGAAGAGATAATCTGCTGACTGAAAAACGGACATTAATCTATTAATGTTTCAAGAAATATATTGAAGATTTCTCGCAGTTTTCTGTCTAATTTATTCTATTAGTTTTCATATTATGAGATCCTCAAACCCTTTCTGGTTGACTTTTCAAATTTTTTTGCTACACAAATTTCGTTCTGATAATAAGTAATATAAAAAAATTAATATCTAATTTGATGCAGTCGTACAGAAGATTTACAAGTATATACCTGCATTACGGCGCATCATTTTCATTTATAAAGACTAATAGTCGACCAGTGGTCAAAATAACCGAAAATAATTCATTTAATTTTCATGTTTGACAGATTTCAGAAAAAATGTACTCACTTTGTCACTTTGTAACCTGTTTTGTCTTTGAATTGAGTTGTAACTAGATGGAATTCTCATTTAGTTAAGACTATCTATACTCACAAATAAGAAAGAATTAACATCAACTAAACAAATGAGAATAATTTCGAAATGTCATTTAATTTTTTCCATTGATATTCAATACCGCAGAAGAGAATATAATCATTGAAGCCATTTCAACTGTAGTGTGTAATGTTTATTCTAAATAATTTAATGTATTTCTAATTCATTTTATCTATATAATTGAATTCTGTATTAACTTCAACAGTGAGGAATTTCACATTTCATTCGTGCAATTTTATTAAAAAAGGTTATTAAGTTTTCACCTCACATATATTAATAATAATATAATTAATAATAATAAGTAATGCAATTATATAGGTGAAACAATAGTATTCTAATTTCAAAATCTATTTTGTTAATTTTGTTGCCTAAACAAAGATAATACATTTTCTCACAAAGACCGTAGTCTGTGGTGAGTAATATATAATACATATAATAATTATAGTTTATTTTGAATATTTTTAGCAACAACAGGCTTATTTTAATATGAAAAACTTTATTTTCATTTTAAAATAAGCCTGTTATTGCGTAAAGACATTCAGAATAAACTATCTTAAACAGGCAATAAATCAATTTTGAAAAAATATAATAATTATATATAGGTAACTAAGAGAGAAAAATTGTTAGTTTTCTAATTCATTTTATGATACGTTTTATATGTATTTGCTTAGCAGAAACTCTCACACCACTACAAGTAACTGGATATTATTTAAATTATAATCCATTACATGAAATTATTAATTTAATGTTTATTTTCTTGACAAAGAAAAATTGGTATCATGTTGCGATCTACCACTTTATCATACCGTCATTTTCAAAAATTATTGAAATTATTTCGTATAAAATTATTACAAACTAAAATTATTATTCTCTTTTGGTGCACAATTAAGTGATAGGTACACTACTATTTTTCTTAATTAAAAGCAATGCATTTATTGAGAGAATTCTTTATAGTACAATACTATTATATATATTGTATAATATGTAATTTATTTTTCCGTTATCAGTAGTAACAATTTCAACTGTGATTAGTTTTCATTATCTTCAATTTTTTTATCATAAAAGTGAACGCGTGTTTAATAAGTTCCATTTGAACGACATTTATTCAACAAATTTCAGGATTTTCATAGTAGGTATAATCTTTATAAACTATTCATTCAGTAGAAAATTTCAGTAGTTGAAAGTTATGTTTTTCATCAAACCGTTGGTTATTTTTTTATGGAAATTCTTAAAAATGTTCTGAAATGTTTTTGAGAAACGACTTTCATTTTATTGGCTCTAATTTAATTCTTTGTTTTGATATTATTTTGTATTTATTTCATTTTGAGTTATAATTATGTAGTTACATTTTCTAATTTCCTGTATTTCACCTTCTACTGACGAAATGAATAATTGATAGATATTTTATATGAAAATTCTATTTTTATGTTTTATATCAAGTTACTACTTGTTTTTATACGAAAAACCAGGGTAAGATATTTGAATAATTTCATGTAAAAATTTTTACATATAAGATTTGTGCATCCCAATTTAATTAGATAATTCATAAAACTTAGGAGGAAGTATCTCTTTTCCAATTGTTTTTCAATACTATCGTCATTTTATGGAAAAACTTTAAATTAGCTATAAAAGTACATTTGTACATTTGAGTAGATTTAAGTGGGTAATTGTTACACTTATCGAAGGAACTGAAGTTTAAGTAAACTTGCTTAGAGTTGTGATAAGGGTATAAAGATATTTACACATAACTATTTTTCAAGAAATAAAATGATGAATACAATTTTTATTTACAAAACTTACACCACACTATTTGACATGTAGATACTAAATATCTAAACACAGAGGCCTTAATCTATATTGCAGGAAGCATGTTTAACAATCAGGTATCCAAATTGCAGTTAAATCAGCAGGCAGGAGTTGCAAATTGCTAAAATAACTTTTCAATATAGCATATTTCATTAATGACTGAGATTGAATTCTCGCTTAACTTTTGATGAAACATAATTAAATATTAAATTAAATGAAACTCTTGGCTTAATGTTTCTCGATTATATTTAACAATATGAATTTGTCAGCATGTTTCAAACATGCAGTTCTTGGAAGAAAAAGAAGACATCGTAAATGAACACTTAGATTTTCAATTATCCCCTCTCCTTACATACATTGTATAGATATAAATTTGTTGTTCGTTCCTTACTGAATTTTAGTCTTGAAAATGAGCTCACGCTAGAAACAAGTTGACTAATTCATATTGTTGAATATAATCGTGAAACATTTAGCCAAGAGTTTAATTTAATTTAATATATTTCATTAAATTGTAAATTTTAAAATTGTAAGTTATTATTGTCTGTTTATGCTAGTACTGATAGCCTCAGTTCGAACCTTGAATGAGATTTTGTTTTTCTGTATCATCCATGGGACGTTTACTATGTGCGTTAAGCTTTAGGTTTTTCAATTTATTTTCATAAAAAAGTGTATTTGAAGGATCGAAATGTATGGAACATTTTCAAAGATTGTTCATTTATTTGAGTAGCAGAATTAAGTCAAAATTTTTTTCATATTCTTTGATACTTTGTGTTTTAATTACTTATTTTTAAATTTTGCTGTTATGTACCTTTTGTTACTGGACCTTCATCTGACGTCCTATGATTTATGACTATTCTTATTAAATCTGTCCTCCCTTTAATATTGGCCACAATTCGCCAAGAGAAACAAATAGTAATAAAACTTCAAGAGCTGCTTCTCTCTCTCAGTAAATATTTGATCATGCGTATCATAAACAAAGTCACACTAAGACCCCAACTGACACAAATAACTTTATGATCCTGGAAACACCGTAATTTTTTCCGTATTTCAGTTAAACGGGAATTTCAACACTGTTAGTTTTCATAATAAACTGTTTTGAATATTCTTAAATTTTTGGGTGTTTTTCATAATGGTAAATACCTAATGATTGTTAGATCAACGAAAAAGGCTAAGATCTCCATATATAATATAATGTTTCATCTTATTTTTTATCCGTTTTGTTTCATTTGAAAATACGACTACACTCTTTATAGTGTCCATAATGTTGACCAATTTAACTATTTAAATTTTTTTCACTATTTTCAAAATTTTTTTTCGTATTCTGGGATCTTAGAAAAATTACATTATAAAGACATATTGACTATATAGAGTTTCACATAGAATTAGAAGTGATAGTAAAATTATTACCAGGAGTGCTTGTTTCTCAAATTATCAAATTGAAAAAACTTTTAATAATGATTTTAACTTTCACAAAACGAGGTAATTTTTTACTAATTAATGGACTGTTATTTCGACGTACTTTCATTCTACTATATGATGATTTAGCATGATCAAGAAAATAATTAATTTTCACTATGCTTATCAACAAAAAAATTATAATATATCACTGCTATTGGCGACTGGACTCTTTTCATACAATTTAAGGTGAAAATGATACAACATATTTTGAGCTAGAAAAAAACGCTTTCTTCTTTTTTTTCGAATACATATTTATAGTTTTATTGTTTTAGAAGTACTGTTCGGAAATAGAAGTTTTGTTCAGAGTAAGTGTTGCTTTTTTAGTATTTTTTGAATGAGAATTCTTGTTTCAATATTTTTTGGGTTTTCTCTTTATTATGTGAATATTATAAATATTCTTTTTTCGATTGGTCCTTCATGACAAACATCAATTACATCAATGCATATTTTCAAGTTGCCGATTCAATAATTCAAAGTCTATGAAAATAATTATGTCATTCGAAACTCCATCTCAAACAAGATTTCAAAAACGCAAACATTTTTTATAGAATAAATTTTTTCATTCTCTTTCAACTTTTTTCTTCCAGTTGATAAAGAATCAAGTCATACAATTTTTGGTCGCAACTTCTATGAATGAAATGATTCTACTTATTTCTAACTAGTTCAATAGTTTTTCAATTAAATATACTTATTAAATAACTTTGATTAAGTTGTAATTCGCAACGAAATGACAAATGAAATAAAGATATTTTCAACCAAAAAGTCGGTTGTTGCTGAAAATATATATATATATATATATATATATATATATATATATATATATATATATATATATATATATATATATCCGATTACATTATTAGTATATTGCTTATTTCGATTTATAAAATGCTCAGACATTCACTTACATTTTCAGGCAAATATTGATATAAGGGATTTTTTTAACTGAAACTAAAATAAGTATTCTCTTGCTAATTATTTAAATACATTTTTCATAATGTTCGCGATATAACGTTGATAAATGAAGTATTTTTTCCACACATTGAACCAGAGATATTGAATGCACGATGAGTTGCATACTCTCAGGCGCTGAGATGGCACATGAAAATTAAATGCCGATTAATATCTCGACTAAACGAATTATAATTCAGATATAGAAATATTAAATGAATATATAAAATTATAATTCTCAATTTGATGATTTTATGTCGAAAAATGATTCATGAGCAAACACATCAACTCATTGAATGAGTTGCTTACTAACCTCCTTACGACGATGTGTATTATGGATAGCGTGCATTCAGGCGTTCTTGATGTGCGAATACCGGAATTTTAAAATGCAAGCACACACTTGCGTATACAATATACATACATACCTAATCATGTGACTGAATTTTTGTACTAACTAAATGAAAATGTAATAAATTCCAGGATGGTAATTAGGAATATATTCCTTAAGCACTTGAAATACCGTATACTATACAACTTACCTAATTAATTCCCTCTTATATGTTTCAAAATCATAAATAGTTTTGATATTGAAAAAAATCAATTATATATATATATATATATATATATATATATATATATATATATATATATATATATATATATATATATATATATATATATATATATATATTTATAAATATTCTATTTGTAAACATTCTCACGTTCCTAAGACCTGTGCTTTGCACTATGTCGATTTTCCGTGATTATTTTAACAGAAAGTAGAGGTTCAGTGGTTGAGCGGCATAGAGAGGCCCTATAGAATTAGACAGTAGATTAAATTTCAAGAAACATATACGAAGCACAATAAACAGAGCATTTGGAATCTCTAAAAACCTATACTCACTTCCCAATAAAAATAGTGAACTCAGCAAATATAATAAGAGTTTAATATATATTACAATAATAAGACCAACAATAACATACGCTGCATCAGCCTGGTGCAACGTAAATAATGCAACACTCAGACCTTTGCAAGTTTTTCAAAATAAAATGTTAAGGTTTATAACAAAAATGGACAGATTCACTCCAATAGATACACTGCATCGAGAAGCGATTAAAGAACCGCTCAGACAATACATAGATAACATGGCCAAAAAATTTTACAAAACACAACTGAACAACCCGCTGAATAAAAATATAACAAACCTAAGAGCACACAACACAGAAAACATGAAACACAAATTACCATATCAACATTTACCTATATTCAACGAGAGAATATGAACCAAAAACGCACTACCACATACCTGGTATTTAAATCTCGTAGAAAAGCATTCCTTTGGTGATCTCTGCTAGATATGATTATAATCGAATACAGAAGCCAACAATTCGTCAGACGACATAAATATCAAAAGCAGGTTTTCGCAAATAGTTTCCTGTATTGTAGAATTAAAATATGTGAATATAATGACAATGTACAAATAAAACATGAAAAAATAATTACCTAGAGGCAAAGCGATCATCTACACATATATATATATATATATATATATATATATATATATATATATATATATATATATATATATATATATATATATATATATATCAAGATGATATTTGTCAAAAAAGAAGTAAATGTACAGTAAAACTAATAAGTAGGAACTGTGAAAATTTTGAGATTGTAATGAAAAATGAATTATGTAATTAGTTTAAGTTATGTAATGTTAAATTTTTGCAAAACTCATGTATTATATATGTGTTGTAAATATTTTGTAAATAAAGATTTGTTAAGTAAGGCCCTATACGATCTCGGCTTATTGGTGCTAGTAGTTTCGATTCCCACTGTAATCCTAGCCCGTTCGGAATCGTTGACTGTATGTCCAACGAAGCTGTGTCTGGCATCAGCTCTTAAAACAATGATAATAATAAGAATAATAGAAGACTGCTAACCCAAAGCTAGACAGAGTGATTTGCCAAATTGATCCAACAAGGAAAACCTACAGAATTAGAGATCAAAACCCGTCTTTCTACAAAAAAGTGCACTTAGCAATATGTTAATATTTTGGTCATTATTCACAAATTAATTGAAAAGATGATACTGAAATTAAAATCACGTTTATGCATACTTTGACGAGATAAGAATCTAACTCCGTTCATGCAAACATCGACGAGACTATCTCTTGATTATGTTTATGCTGACACTGATAATATTAGACTTTTACTAACTTTATGCACACACTAGCGAGATTAAATTCTGACAAAGTTTATAAACAGTCGGACGAGATTTAGTTATGACAACGTTTTTGCATACATTGACGAGATAAGTATCTGACTGCTTTTATACATACACTGGTGACATTATATTTTGACCATGTTCATGAAAACAGTGATATTACAATTTTATCACGTTTATGTGGAAACTTACATTCTGATTACGTTTATGAACTGACTCACAAGATTCAATTATGTTCAATTATATTCATGCATACACTGAGTAGATTACTATTTGACTGTGTTTATGCAGGAACAAAACAGATTGACAATATTCAATTAATACAAGTCCATGATTGTCCGCAAGGAACTATGGTGGTACCATTGTTTTTTATGTATAAAGGCCCTGGATTCTCTTTAGTGAAGTTGTTGAGAACTCTTATCTGAAATGTGTCAGAGTATAAAGGAATATGTGGGTCTATTCTTCGATGAACACTACGACTACAAGGCAAACTGAAAACATGTAATATGTTAGTAATAAAATTTCTAGAAAAACCACATTTTGGGTACTGCTCTACCCTTTTGTAAATTTCAGGTATTGCAGAATAAGTGATGAGGCTAATGACATAAAATTATATTTGAAGTTTTAGGTATGATGAATGTAAAACAAATAATAGGAAATAAAACAATTGATTTTTATATTGACACTAAGAAGAGTACAAGAGTTCTAAATTATATTCATTCAAGAGGACTAAGAAGGTTCAAAAGATTACATTTGATTATAAAAAGCTTTGATAATTTAAGAATTAAGAAATTTGAGAATTTATTGTATCACTTTGTGATAACAATCTGGAAAATTCGGGAAATTTGGCAACGATTTATTGTTTCATATAAGCAATGCCCACTCAACTAGTTTTCTTTATTTATTCATTTAACGTTTATACATACACTGACGAGGTTAGTATCTAACTGCCTTTATGCAGACAATGACGAGATTATATTTTTACCATTTTTATGCTAATGAAGAAATTACATTCTGATTAAATTTATTAACATAATCACTTATTTGAGAGTCAAACCCTGATGACCAGCGTGGAAAATTTTTTATGAATCGCTACAGGCAATTTTCACAACAATCATTTGTGGGCAAAGGAAAACTCGCATGCAATACTCGAATCACATTTCCAGAAATAGTTCTCTCTCGATAGGTCGGTAAGAATCATTGGAAATTATTTTATAGGTCAACTCTTCTCTCGAAAGATTAAACAGATACACATATCGGCATTTTCTTGAGGAAGATTCACCTATTTTAATTGAAGTGAAGCTTATACTAAAAAAGAGAATCTATGGTTTATGAATAACAGTTTCCCGCTACAACTTGATATTCAATCATGAGAATTTTTGGATCATATTTCTAATAAGCGTTTGATAGGTCGAGAAGGGCTTCAATCATTGCCCCCTAAGTCACCAGATCTCAACACTTTAAACTGTTTTTGGGGATATCTAAAAACTTCACGAATTAAGACGTCAAGTAAATTGGCTCTTGTAGAACAAGTCGAAATATTCCAAAAATTTTCCAAAGAGTTCGTCGTTTGAGATATCCTTTAAAATGTTCTCATGTTGATTAAAATCAATTCGAATTGATTTAACTTTCTTCAAAAACATATTAATTGACTTATTGTAATCAAAATATCTCGAAAATAGTTTCTCGAATCGACTATTGCGACAGTATCTTTCCTACAGTAACAGGATCGACCATGAAATGTGCTACAAACAAGCACAATCAAGTTGTGAATATCTAATGTATATAGAAAACTGTCCAGTAACGACGTTCGATCGCACAGGGCTCCAGATAAAAGGGGTGCCACAGAACTGAAGTTCAGCCATGGGTAGTGTCTCGTGAGGCTACTGCCACGGCCACCTTTAATATAGGCCATGAAAAATGGCCTGTATTAAAGGTATTAAAGGCCTTGGCCTATCCTAGTCGGATGTTCCCAAGCTTTCAAGCATTATTTCATCTCTTTTTGTATATTACGAACAAACAAGAAATATTATTAGTATTTATAATATATAGAATATTATATTGGGTACTGTGAGCACATATTTCTGGACCAGAAAACTGTAAAACATTTATTTTCGCAAGAAAACAACGATGTTTTCGATAAAGCTCCACTGCGTTAAAAATACTTATTTTATCGATGTTGAAAGCAAAAACATCGATGTTTGATTCGGTATTCGATAAATATCGAACATCGATGTTGAGCTTTCGATTATGACATATATGTCAACAATGATGTTTTTTTAACAATGACCCTAATTTCATTATATCCTTTCCATTTTTTCGTATGGGCTTGAATTGTAGTTGGGTGGTGGCGTAGATGTAGCGGCCACAACAAGTAAGAGTCAAACTAACATCAAATTTGAATTAATGATGAAAAACTTCAAAGTTCTTCAGCATTCAACTTTTTTAATTATTGAGATTATTTCAAAAATTATTTAGGTAAAACCAAAAATAGACATTAAATATTATATATTGCCCCAAATCTGATGTAATTATCAAATGATACTGATAATAATTCAACGATTCCGATTTTTTCAATGTAACATGCTGCAACATATCAAAAACAACAGATAATTTAATCAGAAAAATGAAAATAACGCGAATTATTCTCGTTTTCAATTAGAAGCCTACCAAGACCTTACAGTGTATTAGAAGTCTAAATATGTCCGTTTTAAACATTCAAATTAATGTTTAGTTATTATTAAACATTCAATTATAATATTTAGTTATTCTTAAAGTTGAATGTTCGCTGATCTCTTGATGAAATATTGTTTAATATATTAAATAAAAACACTTGGCTTGGTTTCACAAAATTTATAATGAATACTTCACAATTTTTTCGGGGTGTTACAGCATTTTCAAAACTTAACCAGTTCAACTTTTGAAAATGGGGCAACACCTTGAAACAATTGTCAAGTAGTTTTTATAAACTAGCTGACCCGGCGAACTATGTACGCCCAGTTATTTTTCTCTGAATATTTTTCAAAAAGCCTGAAAGACGTGTTCTAGTATTTGTGCTACACTATCTTGTTTTTAATATTTATCCCGTGTGGAGCCAGGTACCTACTCACTTACGAGGAGACTGCAATGCTTCCTGTTATTTCAAATTTGTCGAATTATCAAAAAATTCCTATATTAACACGTTTGATGTATCCTGTCCGTTCTATAATTGAACGCCATGTTCCTAATTTCGTTGCAAGTACTTTTCCATATATCTCATCATTAATTATATGGGATATTTGCTGGTTATAAGTCAAAAAATGTTCAGAATTTCGTCCATTCCCGGAAACAAATGAATATAGTGGCTCTGGTGACTGTACCAATAGCGTCTATTTGAATTGACTCTTTTGTCGCATCATTGGTAGATAGTCTTTTCTTATCAATAACAATGAAACTTTGTCTTGCAATATTGACACACAACGTTCATTGGTCCAATAACAACGATTTGCTGTGAACTGTAATCTATTTCAACGTTATAATTGAATGCAGGTCGATAGAAGTTAAACGCAACCTTTTCATATTGTTAATTTCTATTCCGTTTAACTTCATTTCGAGCTTCGCGTTGCTCGTCAGTTTCACTAGCTCTTTTATGTCTTTGACTTGCTGCATTGCGAGTTCTGCGATTGAAGTTTGTACGTTTAATAGCTAGCATTTTTATAAACGAAAATACAACTGTAAATTAAAGAAAACTATGTATTTTTCTCTATAATTAAAAATACCACGTGCTATGTTAGTAACGTGTATGTTAGTTTATTCAAACTCACCAAAATTTTATATTAAATTGAAGTTTTAATATTAGTCGTGATAGCTCTGAATTAACCGTAATGTGTGATTATTCAGTTTTTTTACATCCTCTTTTGGAGAATTAATAATTATTTCTTACTTCTAATATTAAGTATTCTTGAATTTTCTAATTTCACGAGCAATTTTTTAAATTTTTTCTCTGACAATAACAATCACAACAAAAAAAACAGGGATTCATTTTTATATTATATAGATAAATTAGAAATTATTAAATATAATTAATAATTGAATAATATTATATTATATGATTGTTGAGTATTCTTGAATAATCATTCTTGGATTTTCTCCTGATGAACCTTCTCCTGAAAATAACAAACCCAATAAAAAACAAGTGATTGGTTAGACAACAGTGATATGAACTTTATTGAATAGCAATAAATTTCCAATTGACTCTACATTTTAGTTGCAAAACGTTTTTATGGAAAAAAGAAAAGGGCTGTTTTTAAAGTTTTCCCGTCAATTATTCGAATTTTTCTCGCCGTAAAAACCATCCTTATACTTCAACGAACAATTAAAAGAGATTCGCAAAATTGGTCCAGGCGTTGTTGAGTTATGCGCTTACCAACACATTTTGCGATTCATTTTTATATTATAGATTTTGTGAGACCAAGGTAAGTGTTTCTATTAAATATATATTTAGTTATTCAATAAGGCATTTATCACTAGTAAGCTTCTTAGTCCTTACCCACCAACAAACTAGGGATGGGAATTTTAATGCTCCAGTTACGAGCGGAAAGCAATAAAATCATTGACGGATTTTTTTTCAGTTTATTTTAAACACATGGACATTTTATTGTTCCAGTTTTATTGTCAAATGAATTCCAGAAACTACACGTTTCATCTGAATGATTCCAATTTTTGTATAGTAGATATAAGCATGTTGAAGAAATATAACAATAAGCATGACGACAGTTTTTGAAAAACGGACCTATAATGTCCACAAATATATAATATTTACAATAAATGAGATATTTCTGCTGAAATTAAGAGTTTAGTAGGAAAAAATGCAATTTTAAAATATACTAGTTTACCTAAAACACCTCATACAAATTTACAAAATAATAAAAGGATAATAAAAAATGAAGTAATAAAAATAAATAAAACTATACATCGAAATTCAATATACGTCAAAGGAGTCCAAGTAAATCCCACTAATGAAAGCAAATGAGTCAATGTTGATATCACATTTTTCAGACACTTCCTCGTATAGAGAACACGTATATCTGATGGGTGATTGTACGAGGGAATTAGTTTGCGGAGTACACAATGAAAAAAATTGACTTGAACTTGAACATTGCCTAGGTACATGAAAATCAATAGAACCAATACGGGTAGGGCAGTCTAAAACCATGTAATAGGTAAATAGAAACTTCAGAGATGACAAGTCCTTGCCAACTAAGAGTGATTTGCTCTTTACAAACCCATTAAATAATTTTATAAGTGTTTTTGTATTCGAAAAGTGTCCAGCATTACCCACAACAAACCCATAAGATTTCAGTGCTCTTGAAATTGTTTTATTCATATGGGGTAAAAAGTGAATTTCTGATCAAATATTATACCGAGTTCTCGAATTTCGGAGTGATCAGAGTGGATTCATTAATTGTATGGTTAAATTGTATAGGCCGTTTCTTTTTAGTGAATATTACAACGTTACATTTACCCTACATTAATATTGAGTCTACTACGAAAACACCAATCAGAAACATCGGTAAGGCCATCCTGTAAACTTATATGTTATAAGTCTTCATATGTTCCAATTTTGCGATATATTTTTAAATCATCAGCGTACATAAGACTATGAACTGCTAAATAATCCATTTAATCATTCACAAAGAGAAAAGATGTGATTTCAAAAAAATGTGACAAAACAAGATTTATGACTATGCTTATGAACAAAGTGACGAAACTTAATTATGACAACGTTTATATTACTCACGAAATAAGAATCTGACTAGTTCATGGGGACACTGAAAAAAATTATAATTTAATTTATGTTGAAATATCGTCATAGAAGAATCAGAAAAGAATCACGGGAATTTCAGATCGTTATTAAGACACCGAAATAACGGACCAACTATTGACCAGTGGTGGAAAGATGATGTACACGAGTTCATTTATACAGAATGAAGTTATCAACAGTTGATCCAATCCTAAATTGTAGCAAATGTAAGACAGTCCGTTTTTATTTCATTTTAGTCGATGATACCACCGATATCAGTCAAATCGTACAATTTTCTCTTTGTGTTCGGCACGTTAAGGACCAAACTTTCAGAATCAAAGAGGATTTTGTAGCATTTGTTCCTGTTTATGACGTAACTAGTGCAGGTATGGCTAACAGAGTAATAGAATTCTAGTCAACTTTAGATTTCGAATTGAACGAAATCAAAGGTCATGGATAATGGTGCTGCAACGATGGGTGTGCAAATTAGAGAACTACAAGCTTCGATCAAATAAAATTTATCGTTAGCTCTATATACACACTGTTCCTCACACATTTTAAACTTCTGTTTGTCTGATGCAAGCAAAATACCTTCGATCAGAAACTGTATGGTTATAATCAAAAGAGTCTGTGGGTTCTTCCATATGTCAGCCGAAAGAGCAGATATATTGCAATCGACAATAACTGAATATTGTCCTGAACAAAAGAAAAAGAAACTTATTAGGTACTTATAACTTACTGCTGTGCGAAACACGATGGGTGAAAAAATATGATTCGTTCATTCAAGCTGGTCAGCACCCAAGGCACATGTTCTTTTCAGGGCAATCACTCTATTCCCATTTCTTGTTAATCTTTTTCTTGATGTGCTGTCAAAAGAGAGAGTAGATGCACGTTAATACCTGATCAAATGTATGATCAGGTGAACTTATTGGCTGGAAAACTAAAGATGAAAGGAGAGATTCCACGAGATTCCTGCCTTGAAACTGCGAGTTAGATAGAGAGAGTTCTTAGTGAATTTTCACTAAGAACTACTACAACGCCTAACGTATTCGCACTAGTCGTCATGAGTAGGAGTTTAGAACGCTAGGGAGTGTTTATACGTCTTTTCTCCGACAGAGGGAGCTCCAGCGAATTTTCACTGAAAACTATTCCCCTGATTCTGGTATAGGACCTGTGGGCAATTTGAAAGTCATCGATTTTTGATATATATATATATATATTTATATTCGAATTGGTTGTATTGCCTGTTTCAGATAGTTATATTTGCAATAATATTTAGCAATAACAGGATATTTTCAATGTAAAAAGCATTATTTTTGTTGACGTTTCGTTGTATATCACAACTTTGTCAAAACTAATGAATAATTGAATTTTATCAATTACCATAGATATCAAAACGTCAAACTAATTAAAAATTTTTTTTTTGTCTTAGCATTCGCTTCGGTAGTTTATTAGTCATCTTCACCACGAGGAAACCTCTGAAAAACTCATAGTAAGCCAAGTGATTGAAATGAGTGTTATATATATATATATATATATATATATATATATATATATATATATATATATATATATCTTATATGCGTCTTACATATATCTGGGACAGATTGTCACGGGAAACGGGAATATTACACCGGAGACCAGAACAGCTTGGGGTACGGTTGGCCGACTAACCGACTGAAACACATCTTCAAATCACATATGCCACTATCCTTAAAGAGCAAAGTGTTCGACCAATGCGTATTACCAGCGATGACCTACGGCAGCGAAACTCGGACCCTGAAATCTGCTAACATCCAGAAGGTTCGAACAACCCAGCAGAGTATAGAAAGATCCATGAAGGGCCTACCCATACGAGATAGAATACGCTGCAGCTGGATAAGAGGTCAAACAAAGGTGAAGGATGTCGTGCAGTGTGTAAAAAGGTCAAAGTGGAAATGGCCAGGACAACTAGTCCGAATAAGAGATGAGTGTTGGTCAACTGTGGTTGGTGATTGGGAGCCAGAGACTTGGTAAAACCAAGAAAGCGCCCTCACGATCGATGGGATAAGGAGCTTGTGGATTGGCTGGGCAATGCCTTGAAGAGAGAGACTGCCGATAGGAAATTTTGGCAAAGACAGGGGGACACCTTCGTTCTGCGGTCAGAGGTTAATGATGATGATGATGATACATACATATATAAATATATACAATTTTTTTTTATTGAATTTCACATTCAATTAAAACAGTTGAATTTCAGATACTTATCCAGAATGAGTTTTGACATATGATGTTTGGTGATTGTTGTGTATTGATTCTATGAGTGTTATTTGTAAGATTAATCAAATCGTTGTGAATAGAATTAAGACGTTTTAAATCTGTTCTTTAATATACTGTGTTATCTAAATTTTGAAGAATGTGTAACATTTCTTAAATTTCTCTTCATTTTTTGTCTTTCTCAGTTGCCAAAATCTTTATGTTGTTGTAGTCACAATCGTGTTTTTCAGTTATTTTATCTTTATGTAAGGCTGTGATTTGGGTTTTTGCATATTTATGTGCTTTGAATCGTTTTTTAAGATTTTGCGATGAAATCAAACATTTTTCAAATGTATCAATTGTATGATTAAACATAGCTATAGCATTTATACTGCAATTATTGAAAGGTATATTATAAACGGTATGAGTTTTTCTCTATTGTTATTGTTTCACTTTTCAACTTGGTATATATTTGTTTGATTTTATTTTGTGCAGTATGAGCTAAATAATAAGGTTTTAATATTTTGGCAATTATTGTACTTAGTCTTGGAATATAAGGTAAGGGAATGTAATTGTTTTCGTTGGATCTATTTTGATTGACTGAAAAGTGTTATAGAATTTATGAATCCTGTTTTTCATGATTTTTTCAATTGAATTATATGGGTAATTATTTTTCATGAGAAATGTACGAAATTCTTGAAGTGTATTATGCCGTAGAATTGATGATGTTAATTTTAATGCACTCGAAGAATCATCTCATTTGAATCACCTAGTTTTTTGTAGGAATCCTGAAATCTTCTTCACCATGAGGTAAACTTCCAAAACGAATGCTAAGGTAGAAACATTCTTCTGAATACTAAAAAAACAAAAAAGCCAATTTGATTTTTTTAAGAAAAAGAGTTATGAGAATAATAAATTATCGTTGTATTATGGATATTAATTTTCTCCAAGTATCGGCCTCATCAATTATCAAAATGAGTTTCTTAGGTGTCGATATCTATGGCAATTCTTGAAATTCAATTATTCACCAGCTTTGACAAAGTTGTGACATAAAACGTCAACAAAATAAAGCTTTTAACATTGAAAATGTTCTGTCAATGCTAAAAATTTTATGAACATATATACATATATATATATATATATATATATATATATATATATATATATATATATATATATATATATAGTTTTCCAAGTTGAAAATGAAAAAAACAGTTATTTCTCGATAAATCAAAACAAAAAAATTAAGTCAAATTCAACATTTTCATCCAAAATTAGTTTCAAGTGTAAGTAGCTGTTATGTTATAAAATATTTGGGTAATCATTTGATTGTATTTGTAATTATTGAATTGTATACCTACATTATTATTATATGGTGAGTATATTATCAAATTAACCAATTTTGAACAACAAACATCACTGAAGGCCATTAGGTTTTCTAAGAACATCTTAAGTTTTTGTATGCCATTTAAAATTTTGTTTTAAAATTGAATAAGTTGAAATTTTTTCCTTTTTTATATATTTTATTACCTCAATATTCATTGAAGATAATTGGACGATTCCAACAAGAGTATGGATAGTAGGATACTCACAAAACTTTTGTTTTTTTATTCAGGATTTTTTATTCAATGACAGTTTTAAACTATCAAAATAAATAGAATGCCAATGGTTTAATGAATTTCAATCAGAAATTAGATATTCTCATCATAGGTTGAAATTAGGTTTATAAACCCTAGATTATCTATCATTCGTCCTTGTAAACCTATCAAAGAATCCTTTGCATTATAAAGGTACCCATAAAATGATACAGCATTCCTTTTAAAGCATTATAGAAGATTGAATATTTACCTCAGATTGTGAAAAATAGAATACACAGAAACTGTTTCATTTCATTTTATTTTTAATGCGACTTGGACTATTAACCACTTCAAGTACTGAACCGTATCGCATCATTCATCCTTGAAAGTGTTGAAAATGTATTTCATCGTTCCAAGTCTTGCTGGGATTGAAAGAGAACACGCATACTAAGGCGGATCCGATGTGTCATAGAAGCCATTTCGTTAAACCCGAGGGAAGTAGAAACAAAATACACATACATATGCACATCCTAAACTGCCTGAATCCGTCTCACTCTTATAACACATTACCACTTTATTTCACTCCGTTCAGTGCAGTATCATCAAATTGGAAGCTGAGTCGCTGTTCGTTGGCTAGATTTTGTAAATCAGACGCTGGAACGTGAGCAAAAACTGTTTGATGTTAGTGTTTTCCGATTTCGAGTTTGTATATAGATCCTGAAAGTTGTGTACCTCTAACACGCATTTGTATACATGAGTTCTCGTATACAATATTTGTGTATGAAATTAACTAGTGTTGTATGTTTGTGATATAAAGACAAAGATTGGATTGTTACGCCTACATTCAACAAATGCTTAAATTATGAATGATCAACAGTTAGAGCTCAATTCGCCTGGTCAAACGAATACAGTTGTGCACCAGTCAATCAACTTGCAACATGTCGATCAACTTCATCTCGCCAATCACAGTCGCGTTCAAGCTGATAGTACGAACTCGGTACAAGAATCGGACGATAAAATACCGGGTAGTAGTGACAGAAAATCAGGGAGTAGACGTCAAGATAAACCGCCTTATTCCTATATCGCTCTAATTGTTATGGCGATTCAACATTCTCCAACTAAAAGATTAACGCTAAGTGAAATATATTCATTTCTACAGCAAAGGTTTTCCTTTTTTAGAGGTTCATATCAAGGTTGGAAAAATTCTGTTCGGCATAATTTATCATTGAATGAATGTTTCGTTAAACTGCCAAAGCTCTCGGTAGGCCGGGCAAAGGACACTATTGGACTATCGATCCTGCGAGCGAGTTCATGTTTGAAGAAGGATCGTTTCGAAGGAGACCAAGGGGATTCAGAAGAAAGTGTCAAGCCATGAAGCCTCAATATCACCACGGACCTTATTACGGGGATAAAATTGGAGGTATGTACGGCCCTTCTAGAAAGGATTTTTATGAATATTCTGGTCACAAAATGTTTGATGTCATATTCAAAAAGTTACCTAAACTGAACCAGGTAGCATTGAACGTGAAAAAAATTTTTCAATTGAAATTTTTGGGTTAATTTTTCTGAATTCGCACCTCGAACTACTTATTGAGTAAATAGATAGTTATATTATAAATCTAACATTAATATTACTCAGAAAAATTGCAGTGAATTCAAGTTAAAAGGGAATATGGTGCTTCTCAAACAATTATTTAAGCAGCCAGCGACGATACATCACTAGAAATTAAAAATGTATAGAAACCAGCAATAATGGAATGAATTCTACTGATATTTAAATATTAGTAAATATAGTAGCTATATTTTCACTCAGTAAATCACAGTACTGAAAATTGTGACGCTGAATTTTTTTGTTTGAAAATTGCATAAATCAGACGAATCATTGAGACGATATTAATATAATTGAAAATTATTCATGTAAAAATAAGTTTAATACTTTGAAAATACTGTGAAAATGTGGAATGAACCAAATTTCGAAAATTAAGGGCATTTACTATGTTTCATTAATTAAAATGTTCACAGTTGCGAATTTACTGCATAAATACACTGTAAGTAAATGCAATCAATATTATTGATTGCGTCTATTGATATTGATATATTCTATCGATTTCTTTCTTATATATGTTCTCTTACGCTCATATGTCTTAGTGTATTTATTGATCACGTATCATTATTATTGTTGATTGATGAGGCCGATACTTGGAGAAAATTAATATCCATAATGAAACGATATTTTAATTTAACGTTTCGAAGTAGTACTTCTCAAATGCTGAATTAATGATACACATTAATTCAGCATTTGAAAAAAAAGTAGTACTTCGTCATGCGTATTTGTATCAAATTATAAGAAAATTCTGAATATTGTATCATCATTATTATTATCAATATAATAACTCACGTATTATTTGATTATAGAGTAAGTTTTTTAAGAAAATTGATATTATAGTATTTAGTTCTACCTAAATCGTGAGTATTCATCTCAGAATCTTGGTAAATTATCAAATTTTCACATGAAAATAATGGGGAATAAAATTCAACTGTTGAAATGACTTATATCAAATGATTTCATGCAGCATTTTTTTCAAGCCTTCTATGAAACTTCATCGTGAAAACAAATTGAATGATTATATGTTTAATATTTCTCGATTAAATTTGCCTTAGGTATATATTTTTTTCAATTTTAGAAAATACGCTATTTCTCAATAAGCTTGTATTTGTGTTAACAAGTTGTATTTAACCTTATTGTTTTTGATAATTTTTAATAATAAGGAAATTCGAATGATATTTTCGATTATTCGGTTTTTCGATTATCCGAATGATTATCCGAAGGATTGACTGAAAAGGACTTTCCTGAAAGACTTTTCTTCGACATTAACTGGATTCAAGTTAAGAAGACAAAGGTTGACCTCCTTTTCGTGAAACATAAGATTCTGAAAATATAAGAAACCTATAACTTATGGTTTTTCCAATAATTTTCACTTAAAAATTCAACATATAGAAGAAATTTGATTTCGGAAATATAATTTCGCTTTACTTTCAAATTTACACTCTGTTCGACAAGTTTTCAGGAATATTTGTATGTAATGTTATGTACGGGTTCTTCTTTTTCCATATTATTTGGCTCTTCTGTCATTCAGGAATACTTATCAGGACTATTGTGATGAATAGTTTGACTAATAAATAGGGAGCAGTTCCTGTACAATCTGACGCTGTCATTTTATAATTATTAGTTAATATTATTATAATGTGCAATGTCGCTTAATATGTACTATTTGTTATTATCATTAGTAATTGCATTGACAAGTGAAATATACCTCGCATAGCAACGGTAGGTATAATTCTACTGCAAACACCAGAAATTTGAGATATGTCAAATCAATCACCCAAACACTGTGAAAGTGAATAAAATTAAAAACAGCGAATATATAACATAAAGACATATAACCCAAAGTCGTTGTCTTATCTATGAACAATAAATTGCTTACATTAATACATTTATCAAATTGAAATACCAACGAAAACACTGTTTTCTAAAATAACGTACATTGTTTATGGTGTTTGCCTTCTGCAGAAGTTTCTTATGAAAAACTGAGCAAATAGCGCGAAAAATACTTTAACTTAATACTTTATTGAATTTTCTAATGATTTTATAATGTATCCTTAACGCTTTTCACAATAAAAACTTTATTAGTGTAATCTTATGCCTTTTGATATAACATTGACCGAATGCGTGCAGCAAATGTCGTCAAAGACGATGTAAAGAAATAACTAATTCATTATTTCTTTCAATATAAAGTTAAGTAAAAGCACAAAGCGGTTAGTTCAGATCTTTAACTTGAACCGCCGTTCTGACGTCAAACCTAATATTAAATATTTCTTAGAATAATTCTTTTATCGTCAATATAAAGTTTTATTAAGTTTGGATAGACTAACCATGCATGTTACTAACACGTGGTATACTTGGTTGTGAAGAAGAAAACATAATATTCTTCAATACATGACGCGGAGGTTCCGCTTATCCCTTGATGAAACATTATGTTGAAAACAATAAATTAAAATTAAGTTTCTTAAGTTTCACTGAATGTATAAAAACTCTACATATATTTCGGGCTGGTAACCCATTTTCAAGTATATACAATATTGACAATCAGTACCCATCAGTAATATTGTATACTCGTGATAATGGGTTAAATACCCGAAACATATGTACAGTTTTTAATATATTTAGTGAAACTTAAGCCAAGTGTGTTAATTTCAATTTATTGTCTATAATATTCTTTAATTTGCAGTTGAATTTTTCAAAAATGCCTGCAATTAGATCTACAATTTTAAGTAGCACAATACGCAATACTGCTGGCAAAGACATACGAAATGAAGTCAAACTGACTCAAAGGAGGAACTCAAAGCGGAATGACATTGAAGGAAATCAATGAAATCGAAAGCAACAACATAAAAATGTTGCGTTTAACCCTTATCGAGCTGCATTAAATTATAACATGGAAATCAGTCACAGTTCCCAGAAAATCGTTGCTATTGGACCAATGAACGATTTGTGTCAACATTGCAAGGATTTAAATTCAATTTTTATTGATGAGAAAATGTCACCAATGATGCCTCAAAATATTGAAAGCGTCAAGTATAAGCGCCAACGGAAAATCAATTCAAATTGAGTTTTCAATAAATTAATATATTTAGAGTTTCAGCGACTTTACGGAGTTCGGAGTTTTAGATATAGTTAATGAGAAAATATAAATATAGAGTATCCTCCACGAAATTACAAATCACTAGTTCAACTGAAAAAATTACAGATTCAAATCATGTTCAATATATTAAGCGGGTAAATATATGGAATGATTGATTGGTCTAATTTGAATTTGCTGGAAGTGATAGTGAAGCACAAATAGTAACACAAATCTTGCAGGATTTTCGAAAATATTCACTGAAAAATAAAGGTGTAAAAAGTTCGCTAGGTCATCTAGTATATTATATATTTGAGTACATCATTCAAATATATTTTAAGTCTCGAAAAAGCCAATGTCACGGTGAAATGTACGTCAAATTGTTTAACAAAGTTTTTAAATCCAGAAAGCAGTGTTTTCGTTGCAATTTTGACATGGTTTTACCTCAGATAACGGCCCTAAGCGTTCAAAAAATACATTTTTAATTTCGATAGGAAGGTAATAAAATAAAATTGTCTTCCATCAAATTTAATCCTGAGTTCATTCAGCAAAGAGGTGTAATTTAGTAAAATAGAGGCAACATTTGAAATTAACGTTACATTGATAAATTAAGTTGATAAATTGATTATAACAAATGTTTTTCCAAAAATCATACATATCTTCGAATATTTTGAAAAAAGCCTGTATTATTTTAATGGAAATTATATACAGAAACTGTAGTCGTATAATTAATAATAACGTTGATTTACTAAAACATTCTACTCACCTTTTACGTATTCAATGTTCAGGGTTATGTTATACGACGGGAAGGGAATGAGCAGTTGACGATTGACTCGTACCAAGAGAGCCTCTCAAAATTTATGACGTTCCCTGCATTTTAAAATCTCCAGTAAATGATTGCCACTTCAATCTCGAACTGACCGAGTGGCTGCTGCTAAATGATAAACTAGTAAGGATCTTTAGTGCCTCATAAGATATTTCTATCAACTTAGGCACAAGATAGCACTCGAGATTATTTATTTACTCTTAGATATCTTCTACTTACTGTAAAAGTGGAATAGGTAATATAGGATGAAAAAACCTTCAAGGTGTTTTTCGAAGCATTGGAAATTTATTTATATCAAATAATTGAAAATACTAGGCTTTTCTTGACAAAAATAAAACTGTGTCAAAGTGTTGAATTCTAGCTTACCTCTTGGTGAAACATGATCGAATAATAATTTAAATCAAACTCTTGGCCTTATGTTTCGCAAATAAAGTGAACGACTAGCTGACCCAGCAGACTTCGTACTGCCTCAATCAAATAAATAAAATAGATAAATAAAAGACCAAAACTTTTGAATAATATAAACTTAAAACAAAAAATGCTCGGCATGAGTGAAGTTTTATCATTATTTCCGATTAATTACACATGATGTTGCTCACTTACAAAACAGAGTTTTCTTGAAATAATGGCTATCTCATATTGACAAACAATCAATATTATGGTATCCGATCCAATGCAATTTTGAACTTGTCTACTAAATTGTTGTCTTATGAACATTTGTAATTCTTGGACAATGGTTCTCTTCACTGTTAGATTGTGAGCACAACACTTATCAACTTCCGCATCTGAATTGTCCATAAAATAAATTTGTAAAAATTGATGATCTGTATCTGGTAGTGGTAACAGCGCCCCCCAGTAATTGATAAATTTGTTCCTAAATTGTCCTGTTAAATATATGTAGCACCAAGCGATGTCACCTGGAAACAGCTGTTATATTTCTGAATGTTGGCGAAGAAGTGCTCAGAATCATTTCTAATCCCAAAAACTAAAGGTCGTAATGGATCAGGTGGTGGGACCAATTGTGACAATTTTACAATATCTACAAATTATTGTCATTTCCTCAATTGTTACCGATTTATCGGTACAATAATCTATTGCCGGATCATAGTGGAATGCAGCTCGTTCTAGAATCACAGCAGCACTGCGTCTGCGGAATCGCTTAATTTCATTATGTTGAGCTCGCTGTTGTTGTGTTTGATGTGAACGAACCCGTTGCATTCAAAGCCTATCTACTTTATTGTCACTCACTAAAGATCGCAATTCTGTCATACCAATACGACTATTTTCTTGATCTGCCTCTCTCTGGTCATCAGTGCGGTTAGCACGTGAGCTAGCTTTTCGCACATTTGAATGACTGCGACGACCTAAGTCAAGTTCGTCTTCTCATCAGCATCGTACATTGTAATTAATCAAAGTGAGAAAAGATACCAGTCACTTAGCAGTGAAGTGTCACTATCACAAAAGATCAACAAAAAAAAGAGCACATAACTTGAAATGTCAGTATCACAAAGGATCAACGAAGTAAAGAAAGTTCTTTCGCACGTAGCGGTAATCGTCACTTACAAAGATAGGATGCACTCTTTATCTGAGCTATCGATCGACATAGAGGATGGATCCACATATAAGTTGGTTGTCAAATGTCAAATATTATGGTTGCGTTCTTGAATTTAATTTGTGAGAAAACTTAAGATTTATCAATCTACATAAAAATAATCTGATAGATAGTTAACAACTGTACTTAATCTACCAACTGTAGTTAACTAAAATTAAGTTTATTTTTTACCTCCTGAGAATAAATATTAGAAAGATATAAAAATTCTAATTCGTGATGAAAAGGCGAGGAAAAACAAAATTGTTGTTTTTTTTAATATTCAGCATTTTCATATCAATTCGCCTTTTAAACCTTCTGTGGACTTCATCAAATAATTCAAGACCAAAATTAGCCAAATGGGTCCAGCCGTTCTCGAGTTTTAGCGAGATTAACGAACAGTAATTCATTTTTATATTATAGAATGAAACAATAACACTATAACATTGAGTCGACATGTTTCGAGCGGTCAGTTCAAGCTCAGTTAGACTTGATAATGAGCTGACCCCTCGAAACATCTCTACTCAGTGTTATAATTTTATTGTCTTATCATTCAATATATTTGTGAAACATTGAGCCAAGAGTTTGATTTAAATTATTACTATATCAAAGTTCTATTGAGCTCTCCTTGATTGGATTGAGAGATATGTCAAGTGCATTGAAGATATTCATGAAATTTAACCTTTTGAATGAAGTGTTTTATACGATACATATCTAAATGTTCGTGATGCTTTCGGCATAATTGATACTTCAAAATTTTTTTGATTTTTGCTTTGAAATTATTCAAAAAACCTTATAAAAGATATCTTCAATGAATTGTGTTTGAATTGAGCAAATCAACCACATAAAAATTTAGATTATTCGCATTACGTTCCTTCAACGAAACATAATTGCCGGGTATTTCATCAGAATTAACTCAAGGTACAACTTTGAGCATGGAAAATCTATGGAAAATCCACCCAAAAGGATGGATTTGGTAACACCATCTCTCATTATATCTGTCGAATATTGCGCGACGAATCGATTTTAATAATTATATTTAATTGTGAAATTGAACCTTTAGCTGTTTCTGAAAAGCATTGAATTCTTCGAATAAGATTAGCATAAAATTTTTGATCATTTCTGTTGCTAGAATATTTAATAAAGATGATCCAAGTTGTAAATGGTACAATATATTGTATTGACAGAAGAAAATCATAACTATTTTTATTTTATTTGGGATTAAAAACAATTTCGCACCTTTCGTAAATCTCTGAGCTCTTTCGATATTTTCAATTCTATTACTATGAATGAAAAAAGTAGCAACAGATATTCGACAGTTATTGAATATATATTTTTTTAATTTAATTTTTTGCCACTTTTCTTGATATAACAATTATAAGGAAAGATAACAAAATCTCAACAAGATGACATAGAAAAGAAATAATATCTCACCGAAAAATAAATTATATGAGGAACCATCACTATTCCCAGAAAAAAGGAATAATAATTAGTTTTGTAGATAGATCACTAAAATTAACATCATCATGTCTACGGCATGAAACACTCGAAGAAGTTCGTACACTTCTCATGAAAAATAATTACTCATATAATTTGATTAACAAAATCATTTTGTTAATTTTTAATTTTTAAAATTTGATTGATCCAACGAACATAATTACATTCCTCTACCATATATTCCAAGATTAGTACAAATATTGCAAAAATATTAAAATCTTATGATTTAATAATAGCTCATACTGCACAAAATCAAGTCAACGAAGTATATACCAAGTTAAAGAATGAAACCATAATTCAAAAAAAACTCATACCGTTTATAATATACTCTGCAATAATTGCATTAAATGCTATATGGGACAAACGTCGCAAAGTGTTGAAAGATTTAAAGCATATAAATATGCAAAAACTCAATTAACAGACTTATATAAATATAAATAACTGAAAAACACGATTTTGATTACAACAATACAAAGATTTTAGCAACTGAGAAAGACAAAAATGTGGAGAAATTCTAGAAATGTTTAGAAATCCTTAGAAATTTTAGAAATCTAAAACAGACATTAACATCTTAATTTATATTTACAACGATTAGATAAACCTTACAAATAACACTCATAAAATGAATACAACACAATTACAAAACATCATATCTCAAAACTCATTCTTTCATGATCCTCCTACAATTTCGCATTATATTTATTACATATAACATTATATATTACATATAAAATATATAAATCACACTAATTAGAATCACCTGGCTTACCATGAGTTTTTCATAGGTTTCCTCATGGTGAAGAAGACTAAAACTTCCAAGTCGAATGCTAAGCCAGAAATATTCCTCTGAATACTAAAAAACAAAAATGCCAATTAGATTTTTTCAAAAAAATAAGTTTGACGTTTTGATATCTGTAGTAATTCATAAAATTCAATTATTCATTAGTTTTGAAAAAGTTAAGATATACAACAAAACGTCAACAAAAATGAAGTGTTTAACTTAAAAAATTCTTCAATTTACTCGATATGGATTTCGGACAACAAACTCATTATCAAGACTTTAATACAACAGATATGTATTACACGATAATATCAAAAATAACATAGAATCTTAGTTTGTTAAAATTCTGTTTCAAATCTCTAACAACCACACATACCTATCGAAATATGAGAAAATGTATCTCTCAGAAATATTTTTTTCGAGATGTGAACACTAAAATGGGAAGTTTCGCTTTACAATTCTACGAGTTGTGCAATGTGAGCAGCATCAGGTCGGAAGTAGCCCTTTTTTCAACATTCCCTATAAACAAAATGTGTGGCACACCAACCGTTCCGCGTATGTTTGGACATAAACTTTTATTGGATTTGGGTCTCGAATAATAGTTTTATGGCCATTTTAAAATTACTATCTCAACTGGTAATAGGCTCAGCACATAAGTATTTCGTCTAATGTTAGGTCTTCTGTGTGATAGACACATATTTATGATGCTAAAGAAGAGTTTTGAGTTTTTGCAAACGTCAGGACGTTTGTACGATTGTTCAATTGGATATAATATATCCAATAAAATATAATTATATAATATAAAATATAATATAATACATGGCGCCCACATACATATATATTGTTTTCGAAATACGAAATGACTTTGGTAGACTACATTAGAAAGTACAATAATCAAAATTAGTTTCAGAAAAATCATTAATAATAATAATAATGAGATAAATTTATTGAGAAACATTCCTTACATTGTAAGATTACATTCATTTCTATTGATACAATAATTACAACTAAGAAGAATGCTCTCAAGAGGACCGAATTCAGTTTGGAGTCTGATCTTCCATTCAGCCCTCGAGCAAAAATATTGGTTCAAACAAAAATCTTGGTTAAATTCATATTTACAATAATATGCAACTTTGATTGAAAAGAAAAGAAAAAAATTTCCTCAGAGATATTAAGCATTTGAGACAATTTCACCTGGTGAAGAACATTTGTGTTAAAAAAATATATAAACATATGACACAAAAAATTGATTCATACATTATTGCCTACATTCGAATCACCGAAGCACTCTGCCACACTATAGTATGCCTTTGTTAAGAGCATCGATTTAACTCTCCTCTTAAACAAATGAGCTTTCAGTACTTTCAAATACGATGGTCAATGGTTGAAAATTTTAATGCTCTGACAATAGAGAGAGTGCTCAAATTTAGCTGTTTTATGCATAGGAATAAGTAGCACATCCCTGTTCCTTGTTGAATACTCATGATTACTATTCAATTTAATAAAACTATCTTCATTTTCTTTAACATATAACAAACATCTATAAATATATAAACACGGTAAGGTGAGTATGTAATTATTAATGAAGATAGGTTTACAAGATTTTCGCTGATGAATATTGAATATTAATCGAAGTATTCGCTTCTGTGTAATAAACACCCTATTTATTTCTGTAGAGCAGCCCCACAGCAGAATATTATAATTTAGATGACTATATACAATTATATGACTATATACATTAAACAAGATATTGACTTCTGCAATAAAAATTTCATTCAAACCTCAGAAAATAATATCGTGCAAGATCCCTCTTCTTTCTGGTCTTTCCTTAACGAGAAATGATGTATCTCCAAAATTCCTGGTAAGATGAGAGATGTCAAGCGAACTTATCATAAACCTACGTCCATAGCTAGAGTCATTGCTGAATATTTTAGCTCAGTATATGCTCCAGATTTGAACAATAATTCATGTAATATAACCATTATGATGGTCATGACGCGATATGTCCCAGTCCAATAACTCGAAATCAAATCATTACTGCTACCAAGACAAGTAGTTTCTCTCTGAGAAACTTACGTCTTATCCTAATTAAATATGAAGTTTTGTTGTGAAAGATTATATGCACTTTCTGATTCATTAACACATGTATTCAATCTCATCATAAACAAAGCCACTTTTCCTAGAGTATGGAAATCGGTCAGGATCGTACCTTTTCCCAAAAAAATGCGATCCTTCTGTTTTGTACATCTACAGGCCAATATCCATCTTGTCACACTTTTCCAAACTTTTTGAAATAATAATCTATAATGCTAAATATCCTGCCGTCAGAAACATTATCAAGATTGAGCAACATGGATTCAGGTTAATGAAATCTTGCTCAAACAATCTGATACTGCTTTCTCAGTACGTTTCTGAAATACTCGACTCCACTGGTCAAGCTGATGTGATTCACACAGATATTCAGAAAGCTTTCGAGAATATTATTGCTCATGCGCTACTTATACAGAAATTATGGACAAATTCAGATTCTCCGATAGCCTCACTAACCTATTTCATTCTTACCTGGTTGACCGATGTTAGTTTGTACATCTTAAGGGTATAGGATCGTCTATAAATACCTACCTCTTAATACCTCAGGGGTTTAGTCTTTGGCCAGTGTTTTTTATTCTGTTCGTGAATGATCTGATGGATAATATTGTTCCCGGACGATGTGAAACTATATCATAAAATCAGATCACAGGACAACTGTGTTCAACTTCAGCTAGTAGTAAACCTTGTTTCCAGTTGGGTTATGGACAATTATTCGAGTTTGAATGTGTCAAAGTGTAATGTTGTGTCCTTCACAAGAAAAAATGATCGAATTGAGTGTGATTATAGCGTCAGTAGTCAGGTTCTTTCTCGTTCTGATATAGTCAGAGATCTTGGTATAACCTTCGATCAGAAATTTTCTTCATTCAGCACAGCACCCAACTTATTTCATCTGCCTCGAAAATATATAGATTCGTTATACCCAATGACTAATATTTCAGTAATTCCCTAACATTCATAAGACTATTTATTTAATGCCCTAATCCGTAGCAAGTTCGAGTATGACCGCATGATCTGGCAATTTTTTTTGTTGGCATCAGCGTCATCTTGAGGACAGTCAGAGAAAATTCTTGAAGTTCGCAGTTTAGAGGAATGATAAAGTTTAACACAGTGAGGAGTCAATCATAACGAATTATTGAGTCGATTTAGCTTAATCTCATTTAAGGGCAGGAGAGAAACTTTATCGCTCAAATATTTTTACTGTATAACCGTATTGATTGTCCTCCTCTCTTTTTGTCTCCGTTTTGATGTTTCTTCTCCTGTCCGTTTTGATGTTTCGTGTTTCTAGGCAAAATTCTTGAACTACATAATTATTCCACTTATAGACTCCAAGAACCAATTCGCTAATACAATCCCCCATTTGGTTTATGGAGTCTACATTCAAAACAGTTACTAATATATGTGATATTCACTTTGACTCCATAGCAGTTATTATTAGGAGTTATGTGAAAAAATTAAATCAATGTTTCATTCGATTTTATCATTTAGTTATCAGTTACTTTTTAGTTTTTTTTTAGATCATAATGAGCTCTTTGTTTTATCTCTTTTTTTATTAATTCAGTTATTTAGTTATTATTCAACGTTATGTTGTGTGTTATTCAACACCTAAGTATGGTAGCAGTGGTACAATTTACTGGCTAAACAGACCATTCTGTTCAGCCGGCAAGATAAATCGTTTTCTGTTTAGAAAAACGGAAATTTTTTGATTCAAAGATGTGCTTCACAAAACTAGACGCACTTCGGCATTTTGAAAAAATAATTCAGGAATAAAACGTGCTGATAGCAATCATATTCAACTAAACATGCTAGAAAAATGCGAAGAGGAACCTAATTTCTAAATCTCTCATCTCCTTCGAATGTGTTTTAATCAATGAATCAATGAGGTTAAGATTTCAGTTTCACTAGACCTCGAGAGATAATTACTTCAAACTAGAGATAGCTGTCTTTATGTAGAGAAAGCAAGAATAATAAAAATAAAGCATAATATACATTAAAACTCAATTTTGTACTGCTAGAATAAATGTTTGAATCCTAAGCAATTCAGTCAGTAGTGAATTTTGAGAATTTTTCAACATAACTTTCAAACTCCTTTAAATTTTTTTCATACTTCAGTAATATGACATACATAATTCAAATAGAAAAATGCAAGGAAAATATCGAATTCTTACAACATGATTGATAGAAATTTCATGAAAAATTTTATTCCGAGGTATTTCATAGCAGTAAACGTACGGGTTTTATTTTTCATTTGGAATTCGACCATACACTTCTATAAAAATACGTAGTAGATACATTTGAGGATTGGTTCTGTTGGTATAAAAATAGTAAACCAAGTACTTTTTTGCAATTTCTAATTGAAGAAGAATAATCTGTTTCAATAAATGTTCTAATTTTTTTGAGGTTTATTACCCTTTATACCAGAAAAACTGAATAGAGTGATAACTTCAGTTATGTTGGTTCATTTCCAAATGATGTCAAGAAACACAATCGTGAGCAGGCAACTTCTCACATTATGCGAAACATAAACCAGATTAATTCAATAAATCTCTTATTTATAGAATTAAATAGAGTAGTTGTCCGAAATACTAGGTTAGATAAACCAAGTGTAATTTTTGATGTTGCGTACTATCAAAATCTCTTAGTTTTTTAATTCATTTAGAAAATTTGAGCTTATTTCTAATTTCACGGAAAAATTATTCGAAAATTACTAAAAAATCAGCTTGATGAATTGGAGATATGATGGATTTTATTATTCAAATATTGGGCATCATTGGATCAAGAAAAGAAAATGTCCCCGCTCAAAAAATTTCCCATTGTTGAAAAATCTACATCTAAATAAAAAAAGTAATCTATCTACATATAATTATTTTCTAATGATGAGGTAAATGATGAATTAAGAAATATATTTAGGCTATTGAATGTTAAAATGTTAAATTTTTTCATGCTGCGATATGATATTATCTTAGTAAGCTGCATTTTCCATGTTCTTTGTTTTTGTACTCAGCTTTCTCTTAATTTGTTTCACATAAATTCCAACACTTAAAACATTTCTCTTTATGTATATAATATAATTTTTCAATAACTTGTTTCACATTTTTTTTACTTGTACCGATTTTGTTACTAACTGATATTTTTATTTATTATTCCAATGCTGTATTTTTCCAATTAATCGGAAATTTTTGCATTGACTGATATTGTGTAGGTATTGATTACTATCCATTCTGAAATAAGTTTGCTCTTTACACTATTTCATTCATACATTTTTTATTGCGTTGCCAGTTTCGGATTTTTCTGTTATTATGTTCAATAATGTATGAGTTTGCGCGAAAAAAAAAGGTTACTTTGATGAGAAACTATTTTTCTGTGAAGAGATAAGTAATGTTCAAATAATGTGTTATGGGATGTATTTGATTGTGCTTAATTGATTATAGCAAGATAATATAAAGCTATTCACTTATTTTGTAGCCGAGACATTTATCTACATAAAGATTAACATAACAGATAACATATAGTTTTATGACAATAATCAAATTATGAATTCAAGCTTTTTATTTAGGTTCAAGAGAGATGGCAAAGAAATAAAAACTGATGATTAATGAGGCCGATACTTGGAGAAAATTAATATCCATAATGAAACAATATTTAGAATTTTCTGATTGTTTAATACAATTACGCATTACAACGTTTCGAAGTACTACTTCTTTATCAAATGCTGAATTACAATAATTAAAATTGATTGTTCACTTACAAAATTTCATGAAATAGTTGAATATAACTTAAATTCAAACACTTGAACTTATGATTTACACTTTATTGACTACATAGCATGACGCGTTTCGTCGTTACAAACGACTTCTTCAGATGCTTACAGAATTATGTGTATGCTTATGTTTGAATTTAAGTTATATTCAATTATAATGGATTTACATCAAGTAAACGCCAACACTATTAAATATTCATGAAATAGTATCAAAGGATACGATTATATATTTATTTTAGAAAATATCAAACTCATGGATGATGATGTGGATTCAAATTGACATATAACAAAAGTGTTTTTTCTCGATGCGGAATTGAATTTTTGTGATATTTTGAATCGTTCTATTAAGTTTAATTCATTATCAAACAATTTTCCTTTTGGGAAAATTTTATATGTTAACTTTCAGTCTTTCACAAAATGTTATTTTCACGCCAATCAGAAAAATACAGACTAGAATAATTTGGTTATTAGTTTCAAAAACTCATGAAACCAATACATGATGAGGAGTTGTAGACGAATTCCATTCGTTGTATATTATTGTTCATTTCATATTAACAATATCGAGTAATTCAATTGTACAATTCAATTTCGATTCTATTTTATATTTTAATTCAGTTTTATTGGCAATCGAAAAGTTTTGTTGCTCAATTATAGAAATGGGAAACGTGATAACAATTTGGTTTTGAGTTCTCATGTTGTGAATTGTAAATAAAAAAAATATTATCAACGCTTTTTCAGAAGATACGTCTTTATTTAATTCCAAGTTAACTTTGCATCTAAAGAAGAAGTCCTACTTCCTAAAACATCGCGCCTAATGTGTTAGTGTGATATGAAAAATATTTATAAAAATTTGATATTATTTTTTATTATTAATATCAATTTTCTCCAAGCATAGTCTTATAATTAGCTCATCACACAGCGGATATCGCACTTCGTGTCTATTTATCGTTTCTTGTAAAACAAACCAAAAACTGTTGTCACCTGTAAAACTACCGAACGATTAACAAATTGAAACCATGCGTTTAGAAAACACACTAATCTTCACTATTAGTGCTCCTTGCTGGGACCATTCCGTCAACACCTAACGATAAGTCTAAAGTCACCCCACATGTTAACGACGTGTTGTAAGAGAACAGATCTGGTCTATTCAATAACTATCTAATTATGGAGCCATCTGCATTGGAATTACTGCAGCTATATTCTAACATTTTGTGAGCAATTTACAACATATAATTTCTCTGGCGTCGTGAATTTGCAATTTATTAAGCCCATGGAATGATATAATTTTCTTTATTTTCGGAAATGTTTGTAGTATTAATATCAGTTATAATAATTATATAATGTCGTTTGCTTGTCCTACGTTTTCTTCGGTATGTTATGAAACCCTCATAATTTACATTTGGCTAAATTCTACAAAAATTGTTTAATTCGCAAAGTTTTTTTTGAATATAAGATCATTCAAACACTTTTTTTCATATACTATCTTCTAAAATTCTGGTTTTATTTTTTTTGATATGTTTAGAAAGGTTATCGTTTTTCTAAAAGTTATATTCAAATCATGACTACTTAACAAGGATTTAATTTTTTCACTGTGTGTTCGAAAGTAGAATAAACTATAAAATTAAAAATTAGCACACTTGACTGAATATATTGAAAACTCTACATATGTTTCGGGTGGTACACCCATTATCAAGAGTATACAATATTACAAAATAAGAGTTTTTAATATATTCAGTGAAACTTAAGTCAAGTGTGTTAATTTTCAATTTTATAGTTTTTAACATAATGTTTCACCAAGAGATAAGCAAAACCTCCCTCCGTGTAATTCAGTAGAATAAACTCTTGAATTATCGATTATCTTCAGACTGATACGGTATCTGGACTGAGACCGATAGTAAAGTTTTTAATGAAGATTTTTATGGATAACAAATAAGTCTATTTGATAATTATAATTAATTCCAATATGTTTTTTTCAATTCTTCCTTGAAGTTCTCTTCTTACAATGGAATATTGGTTAATCCTTGTATCATACTGGGAAAAGAAGCCACTCAATGTGAATATAGGTCTGAATATGAATATGGCTGAATCAAATTCATGTGCTTGAATTATCCTATATTTATTCAATGTTAATGTATTTTCACCATACTATATTTGAAAGATATTTTTGTCTTTTTGATTCATTTTGTACCCCCTTCTTTATCTTTAACAATTAACATTCGAAAAACATATAAAACTACAATTGAAACAAGCATATCTCAAACTTAGGACTCCGTCACCTGCACCGCTTAAATACATTTCAGGCAACAAATCAAAATTAACTCTGATAAACTCCTTAATTCTGTGACGTCATGATCATGCTAATGTCGCATATTTTCCCTGTTCAACTGTACAAGTTAAAAGATAATTACAACTTCTACATCTGCATTTACAATACTTGTATCCAATTTTGCTAAAATATAAGACGTTTTGATCATATAAATCATATATATAAATCCGATGATATTCTAAAAATGGATTCTAATAAAATTTTAATGCAGGTTCCAATCGTCATTTCATGTCTTTATATGCGAAATTTTATCAACATCTTGCCCCAAGTATTTGGCCGACAAAATTGCATTTAGAAATGAATTACTTACATTTCCGAAACATTCGTGACAAAATGCTGATAAACATACCAAAACATAATAACGTAAAGTTTAAGGAATAATTTTCATACTTGGTCTCTAATATTTCGAACCAACTGATTAACAAATGAAAAATTATGGAATTATTGAATTTCAAAACGAATAAAAAAAGTTATTGTTGGATAAACAGAGAAAAGAGAAAGTAAAACATTCTCAAGAATAATAATCGTTCTATGCGGTGAATAACAGGTGATTACCCGTTATTAACCCCATGAACTCTTAAAAATCACCCGTTAATAACGGGTGATTTTGGCGGTTGATAATTGCCGCGGTTGGCGGCACTGGTTGGTAATGGCATCCAAACGTGATCTGTCAAAGTGAAATGCTTTCAGTACAATCTGCCATTGCAACATGAAAAGATTTACAAACGAGCAACGATGGCAAATTGTTGAAATTTACTATCAAAATTCGTGCTCTGTGAAAAATGTGTATCGTTTGTTACGACCATATTGTGGTCGTCATAATCGACCTGAATCAACAATTCGTGCCGTTATCACCAAACTTCGCACCAAGTTTACTTTGTTAGACATTAAAATATTGTCTCGCATGCGTACAGTGCGTACTCAAGAGAATATTGCAGTCGTAGCGTACAGTGTTAATCAGGATCGTGAAATGTCAATTCGTTGCCGTTCTGAGCAATTGGGCATGTGTTACTCAACCACATGGAAAACTTCTCGTGTTGATTTGGGTTTGAAAGCCTATAAAATTCAACTTCTGCAAGAATTGAAGCCGAATGACCTACCACAACATCTAATTTTTGGTGAATGGACCTTTTATCAGGTTAATGAAAATCCGCTCTTTTATCGAAAAATTGTCTTCAGCGATGAGGCTCATTTCTGGCTCAACGGATATGTAAATAAACAAAACTGTCGCATCTTGAGTGATGAACAGCCACATGCCATACAAGAATTACCGATGCATCCCGAAAAAACGAGAGTTTGGTGTGGTTTATGGGCTGGTGCCATCATCGGTCCATTTTTCTTCATAGACAACCGTGGAAGAAACGTTACCGTCAACGGCGAACGATATCGAGCCATACGCAACTTTATTTGCCCCAGTTAAATTTGGTTGACATGTGGTTTAATCAAGGCGGTACCTCATGCAACACAGCTCGTGAAACAATGGACATGTTGAAGGATGAATTTGGTGAGCAGCTTATCTCTCGAAATGGCCATGTGAATTGACCGCCAAGATCATGCGATTTGACGCCTCCGGATGATTTCTTGTGTGGTTTGTGAAGTCCTTAGTGTATGTGGACAAGCCGAACACGATTGAATCCTTACAGGATAACATAACACGCGTATTTCGTGGGATACAGGCCGAAATGCTCGAAAAAGTGATGCAAATTGGACCTTCCGAATGAACCATTTGATAAGAAGCCGCGGACAACATTTACATCTTACATCTTTGAAATGTAAATGGCAAAGGCTAAGTTATCAATTTCAATAAAAATTTTGAACATATGATGCAAATTGAATGTTTTATTCGATTCAAAAAAACTACGCTTAAAAGATCACCCACTATATAATTCCAATGAAATTCTAAAAATGGATTGCAGGTTTCAATCATACTTTCATGTCTTTATATACAAAATTTTATCAACATATTGCCCCAAGTATTTGGCCGACAAAATTGTATTTAGAAATGGATTAAATTTTCGAAACATTCGTGACAAAATGTTGATAAAAATACCAAAACATAATAACGCAAATTTCAGGAATAATTTTCGTACTTGGTCTCTAAATATTCGAACCAACTGATTTGCAAATGAAAAATTATGGAATTATTGAATTTCACAAATTGAAAACTGAAAGAGTTATTGTCAGGTAAACAGAGAAAAGGGAAAGTAAACATTCTCACGAACAATAATCGTTATATGGGTTTAATAGTAAGACTACTGAAAACCAATATTAACCACCTTTTGAAATGGTTTTCTGTTGCTTGCATGCTTCTACTTGTTTGTTAATATTTAAGGGAACACTAATGAGTTGCCATTCAATAAAGTATTATTATTTCTTTTATTATAATTATTTTTCGCTCGTAGTACGTTTATACATACAGCTTAAATCACATGTTTCCATTTGGAATGATTTTGAATTACAATAAATTCCTTAAATGAACCTTGAACTCTAAGGGTGCCGCAAATAAGGAGAAGCTTGTTCATCTGGCATTGCAGAGATGAAAGACAACACCGATATTTTACAGATAAAGTGACACTAATGTGAGGTTTTCAAATATGCAGCCGTACCTGGGATGAAACACTGCAACACTGTTAGTTTTTATATTTCTGAAGATAAGATTTGCATAACACAAAATCTCTGTCATTATCCTTATAAACAGTTCCCTTATTATTCAATCCGAAATATTTAACGATGAAGCTCTGCCTTGATATTATTTTAAACAATAATGAAGTGTGAAATTGATATTTTATATTATGGGTATATACATAATACTGTGTGTGTCCTTGCATTAACATTTGTTGTTCAAGTTCATTGATGTTGAATAAACATTTTTGGCAGATAATAAGTATTTCGAACTTCGGCCCATATTTCTGCTAATATTTGGAATGGTAACGTGGAAAACTAGGTAGTTTTACCAGCCATTAATTTGCTTGAATTATAAAGCTTTGAGACATTGTATTTTGATATGAGATGGTGTACCTAAACATGTTAATTCACTGAATTGAAAACTGAATCAAACAGGTTTCCCGATAACATTATTAATTCATCTGTTGCTCAAACAAGCATCAATCCATTATCATGTACATTTTTAAGGATGTAATTGATAACATGGTTATTTGTATACCTATGTCCTGAATAAAATTCATATAGTCTTATTCCGCTTGACTAAGGAAAACACTCAAAAACTAGTGAATATATAAGGTGTCCTTCAAGTTCTTTCATCGAAGTGTAATGGTGGCATAGAAGCTAGTGCTTCAGAATGCAGATTTTCGTGAAAACCCTGACGGGTAAGACCATCACCCTGGAGGTCGAAGCCTTCCGATACTATTGAAAATGTAAAAGCTAAAATTCAGGATAAAGAGGGAATCCCCCCAGATCAACAACGTCTGATCTTCGCCGAAAAACAACTGGAGGATGGTAGAACACAATCCGATTATAATTTCCAGAAAGAGTCTACCCTCCACTTGGTGTTGAGGTTGAGAAGTGTAGCCAAGAAGCGTAAGAAGAAGAATTACTCCACTTCCAAGAAGATCAAGCACAAGAAGAAGAAGGTCAAGTTGGCTGTATTGAAATATTAAAAAGTTGACGAAAATGGAAAATTTCACAGACTCAGACGTGAATGTACCGGAGAATAGTGTGGTGGTGTTTTCATGGCTGCCATGGGAGACAGGCACTATTGTGGCAAGTGTGGATATACTTTGGTTCTCAAAACCAGAAGAGAAATAATTTATTCATTAGGTTTAAATATATCTATTGCACAAAAAAGTGCAATAGATATATTCACCCCAGTTAAAAACAAGCTAATCCTCCGGAAGTAATGTCTGCTGAACAGGAAATACAATTTGCTACATATTTTTATTTAAAATTAAAAATCAGTTGAGTCTATGTAATGTAATAAAAAATGTAATATATATTGTCATTGATGTGCATGGATATAAAATACCAGAAATATTACAAGTTTTTAAATCCAAAGCTGTAGGCTTTCTGAATCTATAAAATATTTCTAAAATTACGAAAAAATAGTATATATGTACTATGAAGGATTTAATGCTTTCAATTATTTGCGAAGTCTCTTCAAAGCAAATACCTATTAGTTTTGAAATATTTAAGCTTATGTTAAAAAAGTATATTTTATTTAATGAGATAGGTATATAATCCAAAACTTTTGACTTTTCGTAACATGTAAGTTTGTATATAGCTTTTGCTAAATAAATATCCGGATCTCAACAATTACGGCTTGCATATTCCCTCACAGAGGAAAGTTTACTTATCCCTGATATTATATATCAGAGATATTGAGCTGTGTGGGGAACTTTCGAAATTATTATACCCATGGCGGTGGTCTCCATGGCTGTGATCTTCACGTAGGTGGCGTTTACTTCCTTTATGAAAAATATTATATTATTTTCATCTTTATTGTTGGTTATAATATTTCTACCTAACGTTACTTCATTTACCCGAAAAGGAACATGCTTTACAGTATATAATTTGAAATACACGTCTAAGACTAATTCTATAATTTTGAATATGAAATTCCGATATATATGACTGACTAGAGAGAAAAATCTCCATTAATTTCGAATATTCATGATGCTAAACATGAGGGTGTATATTGATGCATTAACGAAAAATTGCTAACTTTTCTACTAAATTTTTATGAGAAAATCGAATAGGTTTATCAAGAGAAACTTAACAACAGAAATTCATCCAAAAAGATGTATCCTAATAGATGAACGAACCTAATGAAATATTTTATTGATTTTTATTGAAATACAAAATTTGTAACAGGTCCAAAAAAAACATATTAGAGCTATTAGTTTGAGTGGAAAAAGTTTAGTATTCATGAATGAGAGGTGCAGTTCGGCAGATACACTGTATTTTTTTCAAACGATGCTAATATATCAAGAAATCTGAAATGATTATAATTTTCAGAATCTAATACAAAATTCATCTAGTTTTTTCACTTATAAGAATTTATATTTTGAGGAATTCTTGAAAACGATTGTATGGTTAAGACCATATGCGTCCAGAGGCTGCCCTTTATCTTGTTCACCCACGTGCCTTGCACGCGCTGCACACCTGTTATGATGGGTCATGTTTTTCAGCGAACGAATTTTAAGATTCTGTCGATTGCTTTGTATCAGAAACACATTTAAAGACTAATTTTTAACCGTTGATGGCTCATTCATCCGATATACAGCAAAATTAACAAATCAATTTTACGGTAAAATTATCACACAATATAATATAAATCCTTGTCATTTTAATAACCAAAGACATTGTCATATGGTCATTTTATTTGATCATTTTATGAATTATCATTTTATGAGTATTTCCTGATACATCAACCGATTTTAAATGTCCTCCACATAAATCATCCAGAAGTGAACGCTTGTCACAATTAAATTCCTATCATTTTTTTGTTGTCCTTCGAAGAGTCCTTTTGTCGAATAAAAAATTGAGTTCGTCAACAAAATCATTATTTATTAATTAATTTTTAAAAACGATAGGTTTGCTTTGAATGTTATTCATATTATTCAAAATGAAAATTCATGGATGATTGGAATAAAAATGTTCTCTGCGTTAAGTAGTTGGTGATATTACCATTTAGCGTGGTTATGGTTATGTACCCAATTAAAGTAAACTCGGACTGAATTTTCAATTTGCAGTCAGTAAATTATTTCGTCAGTAATCGTATAACGACCGACAGATAGTGGAAAGAAACATATAATGTGGTAGAACAGACAAGGAACTGTTTGATTTTTATAGCCAGTCTTAGAGAATGGTGAACGGTTGCGGAACCTAAGCTGAATATTGAACAACTTACTTACTATAACTCCAACAGAGAAATCTTTCATACAGATATGTACCTACCTACTCTCGTTTTTCATTCCCTTCGGCATTATTTGAGAACACATTGTAAAAAAATACTGATCACTATCAATACTGTACAATGATGTAAAACTGTTTCAATAGGTGATGTTTATCGCAAAAGGAATATGGCAAAGAAATAAAAAACAAACATTCAAACAATATTTGCATATTTATGTCCGTTATTTGATATAAATTCATTTCAAAATATTAAAATTCCAACGAAAAGACTGATTTCCGGATTTCTGGACAGTTTTATTGAATAATTGTGACGTTTCTAATTTTGGCGGAATATACGTATATTGAAATTGCACGTACTTCAAGAATTTCGAGAATTTTTAAGGTTATAATATAATATAATATAATATTATATAATATAATATAATATAATATAATATAATATAATATAATATAATATAATATAATATAAAATAATATAATATAATATAATATAATATAATATAATATAATATAATATAATATAATATAATATAATATAATATAATATAATATAATATAATATAATATAATATAATATAATATATAAGATAAATTTTATTGAGAAACATTCCTTACATAGTAAAATTACGTTCATTTCAATTGATACAATAATTACAACTAAGAAAAATGCTCTCAAAAGGACTGAATTCATCTTCCATTCTGCCCTCGAGCAAAAATATTGGTTCAAACAAAAATCTTGGTTGAATTCATATTTACAATAATATACAACTTTGATTGAAAAGAAAAGAAAAAAAAATTTCCTCAGAGATATTAAGCATTTGAAACTATTTCACATGGTGAAGAACATTTGTGTTAAAAAATATACAAATATATGATACAAAAAATTGATTCATGCATTATTGCCTACATCCGAATCATCGAAGTACTCTACCACACTATAGTATGCCTTTGCTAAGAGCAGAGATTCAACTCTCCTCTTAAACAAATGAGCTTTCAGTAATTTCAAATACGATGGTAAATGGTTGAAAATTTTAATACTCTGACAATACAGAGAGTGCTCAAATTTATCTGTTTTATGCATAGGAATAAGCACAGGAATGTAGCACATCCCTGTTCCCTGTTGAATACTCATGATTACTATTCAATTTAATAAACGTATCTTCATTTTATTTAACATATAACAAACACCTATGTTACCTATGCTATGTATAAAGGTTACCTATGTATATTGTCCTCTACTATATACTTTCGGTATACAATACCTTCATAAGGTGGATGAAAACTTATTACAAATCTTCGAAAATGCAAGAACCAACGAAAAGAATTGCCGATTCTCTTTTTTTCTACTAAGCTTAATGTTCAGGAGTGGGAAAATGTTGACCTCTATAATCGTTCAATGCTGCAACAGTTTTCTTGTATCTGTTTGTTTCAAGTCCCTCTAGTAAACTGAACTTCAAGTTTTTTCCTTAATATGTAAAATCTTGTGTTCGTTGTTAAATTTATCGTTGTTTTCAATACAATAACTGGCAAATATAGCAACTAATGTCCTCTTTTGGTAGCTTCTCTGATGTTCTTTTATTCTCATGTCAAATGATCTTCCTGACTGTCCAATAAAACATTTTCCACATTCACATTTAACTTGTAAATACCGAATCCGATTCCTTACTCTATGTATTGTTGTTATTTCGAAAGCAACTGCTTAAAATGTTATTTGTCTTGTAGGCTAAATGCTTTCCTATATTTTTTGAAGAATGTTTGATTTTTTCCTAAGATTTACCTACATAAGTAATAGATATAAACTGATTAGGTTTGTCATTTTTAATTTTTGGATTGATTTGCCCCGTTTTTTGTTGATTATATTATTAACAAATTTTCTGGCGTAGACATTTTTCATTACTAATTTATGAATTATATATTACTCTAGGTTGTAGTTATATTTGTATAAAGGAGTTCTTAATAATTGTGTCAATAATTGTACGTTTCTCCATTACAATTGACAGTCCAGACTTCAGTCCAAAGAAGTAATCGTAGTGGTGAAACGTATGTCTCAATTGTTCTAGAAAATTGTATAAATCTGGAAAATTTGCTTCAGAATCAATACAATAATTAGCTAGTATATATATATATATATATATATATATATATATATATATATATATTTTTTACTACTATACTTTTATATATATATATATATATATATATATATATATATATATATATATACTAGCTTTTTTACTACTATACTTTTATATATATATATATATATATATATATATATATATATATATATATATATATATATATATATATATATATATAAGTAAAAAATATTTAAATAAAAGATTATACGAACATCAATACACTATACAGATAAATAAGAAAACAACGGCTCTTGCAAAACACGCCATCAAACAACTACCTACATTAATTTGATTTCATTGACACGAAAATTATCAGTAGAGAAAGGCACTGTTTAAAAAGAAATATATTAGAATTGATAGCTTTCCAAAATTAAGACAAGACAATAATAAACTGATAACTGACATAGAAAATTTGGGACGAATTTACCACAATATCATTAAACAAAGCAACAAGGACCTGAAAAATTAGGAGAGAGAGAAATATAGCTTATAATGTGTCTTTAATGTTAGGTTATATTTACATTGTTTGAAAACGAATGGTAAGTGAAACTCGTAACAAATATAAATAATTGATACTTATGTAATAGTTATTTTAAAATGACCTTATCCTAGTAAAAACAAAACCTGAATATGTTAAAAGTTGTCAGTAAATAAATTTCGAGAATATATATATATATATATATATATATATTAAAAAATTTGAAAAATCTATATATATATATATATATATATATATATATATATATATATATATATAGATCTTTTCAAATTTTTTCAGCAATAGCAGGCTTTAATATATGAAAAAACTTCATTCTCGTTGCAACTTTGTCAAAATTAATGAACACTTGAATTTTATAAACGACTATGGATTCAAACGTCAATTGTTATTTTTCTAATCAACTTCAGTTTTGCTTTTTCAATATTCGGAGGAATATTTCTGGCTCAACATTCGCATTAAAGTGTTTTAGTCTTCTTCAGCATGAGAAACCTATGAAAAACTCATGGTAAACCATGAGGATTCAAAAGAACGACATATTATTTTGGAACTAAGATGTACATAGTTGAATTATAATATACTGATCCAGGAACTTGATGTTTTAGTATTTATTTCTTCTTTATATGTTTGAATTTCATGATAGATGAGAAAGAATGTGTTTGGAGATATGTTGTTCAACAATTATGATGTGTTGATTCTATTAGTGTTATTTTAACGGTTTATTCTAAAAAAAGGGTTTATTCTGAAATTTAAAAGGATTATATTTAATCTATAAGTCTTTATAAGATTGAAATGAGATGTTTGATATCTCTTCTTTCATATATAGTAGGTATTCTCTGAATTTTGACGAATATGTAACATTTTTCCACATTTTTTGTCTTTTTCAATTGTTAAAGTTGTTGTATTATTAAGTATAATTGAAATCGTGTTTCTCGGTTATTTCATGTTTATTTAAGGCAGTAATTTGATTACTAGTATGTGTGTATTTATGTTATCTGTGGAAGTTTGTATTCATTCATCTCGATTCTTAGCGAAAACAGGATTTTTCAAGTTATGCAATATATAATATATTCCATTCACCAGGCGGACTGAACAATTTCTTTTCGAAATATATTATTCACCCCTCCTTCATGAGAGAGTAGTTATTCCTTTATCACAATCATAAGGTACTTTTTTCCAAAGTTTCTAAAGTTTTCAAAGGTTGTAGCGAAACATGAACAAATAATGAAGATTTTTCGCTTTTCGATCCTGTTATTACCAATGTTTTAGATTCAGTAAGAAGGGATAACGGTGTTCCGATATTTTTTATAGGGTTGTTAAATATAATACGTATTATTAATAACTTATGAATACAACTCTTCACTCGATGTCTTCTTTCAATATGTGTGCGTCTGTGTTTTATTCATTGTATTCATTTTTATTCGTTATTATTCGTTTAATTTCTTTCTCTTTATTGTTATCAAGTAGGTCTAGTTGGAATCTCCATCCGACTTTATCGAATGAGTCCCTTTGAATATCATTTTGAATTTTCAATTATTAAGATCATTTACGAACTTTACGAACGAACTAAACAAAAAAGAAGAGCACCAAAATGTGACAAACGCATTCATGCGTGGTTTTAAAGAAAACAAATAGAAGCTGACATTCACCAAGCATGAACAAAGTGATACAGTGTAAAGGCGTAAAGTAAACAGCATAAAAGAGAAACATATTGAATATATATGATATTTTCCTAAGATAATCTTTCAAAAATCATTCGAAACATTTTCGGATTCCAAAACAATTCCAAAATGAAGGTGGAAAATCGATACAAATACGTAAATAATAGAACCGGTCTCTAAAAAAACCAAGTGTTTACTAAAATAGAAAAAAAAATAATTAGAAAATATGCATCCCAATATGCTATCCTTAAATTTTATTCCGATGGGAATATGGTGTAGTATTAAAACTAACGAACTCGCTGTTGAGCATAGAACAAATAGAGTGTTAAACATAGAAAATAGAAGCGAAGTTTCAGATGTCTTTATGTGTTCAATTTTAGGTTGGTTAAGATCAAATTGATGATCTTAAGAAGATGCATGAAAATTCTCCCAATTGAATCCTAGTATAAAAAACGAACTTTCTTGGAGATGTATTAAATTAATAATATTCCTAACAACATAAACAATAAACTGACATTCAGAGTCTTGGTTGTGTGTATAGTTATCTTTTATCGTTTGATGAGTCTGGCCAAATTTCCTATGGCTAAGATCGTCTTTCAGTTGATTGTTTTCTGTGATAAATGAATCTTTACTTTGATGTGTCATTTTTATATAATCTATGACTTAAACCTCACTTTTACGAATTGTTTTCGTGTCGTTATATCATACTCTGTTTAACACTGACACTTTGACACTGAATTTAACTATTGGATGACTTTTGTATCGTTTTTGGTAGTTTATTGACTTATGTCAGATGTAGGTTGTTTTTCTACAATTCTAACTATTGATTCAACACCTAGTCTATATTTTAGTATTCCTGAAGAAGAACCGCATTTATGTTCGAAATATAAAATTGCTGGCGTTTAGTTGTTTAGATTAAGTTCTTGCACATCTTCAACCGATAACTCAAAAAATATTAAATATATATATATATATATATATATATATATATATATATATATATATATATATATATATATATATATTCCACAGGCTACGATCTTTGTGAGAAAATGTCATCATCTTCGTTTAGGCTATATAATTGACAAGATAGATCTCGAAATTAGAATAGTTACTATTGTTTTACCTATATAATTGTATTACGGGAACCTTAAATGAAGGTTATTATTATTATTGTATATATATATATATACAATATATAATATATATATATATATATATATATATATATATATATATATATATATATATATATATTAAAATTGATTTATTGCCTGTTTAAGATATATTATTTTGAATGTTTTTAGCAATATCAGGCTTCTTTTGATATGAAAAACTTTATTTTTTCAAAACTAAAATTTCATATCATCAAACTAATGAATTAGTTTTGACAAAGTTGTGATATACAATGAAACGTTAAAAAATAAAGTTTTCATATCAAAAGAAGCCTGTTATTGCTGAAAACATTCAAAATAATATATATATATATATATATATATATATATATATATATATATATATATATATATATATATATATTAGTTCTATTATATAGGAACTATATATTTGTATATATAGTATACACTTTTCTCAATGAGAATGTGATTAAATTTTTCAATATTCACTAATTATATAAGGTTAGGCAGTTACACCGCTATTTGTTTTGTAAATTTATTTGAGTTTTCCAAAATTATAATTTTGAGATTATACAGGCATATGCCACAGTGATTAATTATACTATTTATCGTGTTAGAAACCTCATAAATTATATCCTACAGAGAAATAAATATTATTAATGGCTCATTTCATTCCGTTTGACGCCTAGACAAATATGCTATCAAATGAGAACTACGCTATAAAATTCTTGATTTTCATAAACACGCTGTGTTTTTGGAAAAATGAGGCAATTTTGGGCAATTTATTTTTATGCATGCGGAGTTATTCAAATATTCAAACCAATAGTGCTTTAATATTATATCTATACATAGTATGAATTTTTTATATTTATTAATATAATAGAAATTTTGATTTTTCCGAAAATAGCACACCGAGTATCGAAATATGATTATTGAAGAAATTCAATTTTCATCATCAATTGAATGCCATTTCTGTTACAAGATATTCGAGACATATTTTCAATGCGTTAAATTGTTTGGAAAATAATTCCAATATCCATTTAGATGAAAGGTGATGACTATAAAGAACAAAAAAGATCTGGCGTTATATACATATTACTGCTGGATAATAATTGAATATTTCGGCCCTTCTTTGTGCTGATACTTTAAATGAAGGAAATTCCATCATTTAAATAAAAGTAACATGATTGCATTTTATATTGTTGAAAGTTATAGTATCATATGGGTGAAATTGGTTGTCCAATTTAAACCATCTCATAAATATCTCTGATCATGGTGATATGTTAGCGAAACAAATCTCATCTTTCAACAATAAATGGTTAAAACAAAAAAATTAAATACTTTCATTTGAATCAAAAAATTTTGTTTCTTGATAATATGTGTCATCTAGGTAAATAATGTATTATTGAAATTTTGTGTCTATTTCTAATGCATTAAACTTCAATCTTTCGTTTAAAATTTGAATTCATTTTTGGCATAAATTCATACAATCGAAAATTAGATCGATTGGATTACGAAAATTTTCGATGATCTCCTTTCTTGAAACTTTTAACAATCAAATAATTCGTCAAGTATGATCATAAAATCAGTCGAAACAATTCAAATTGAATCCTATGAAATGAATTATTATAATTACCACTGAAACTAATATTTTTAGAACAATACAAATTCATTTGAAAACTAACTTATTTCCTGTTGAATTATTGCTTTTATGATCAGGGCATTTTCAAAATGTTAGAAGAGATCAAAAATTACTGCTAACTCTTTCAAAATTTTACGCATCCTCACTTCTGAAACATACTTGTAATAAAACAATTTTAAGTTCTTCTCATATCCACCCGTAATTTCTTACGTGTTTATTTCACAAAAGGCAGTTTGCTTATTATATTCATTTGAAGTAATTTTGAATTAATAAAAGCAATATCACAGTTGTCGTTTGTTTTTGTTTTACTGTTTAGCTTTCAGAAAAAATTGGTATGTAAAATCTTCTTCTGAATATAAATTAAATTAAACTCGTGGCTTAATGTTTCACGATTATATTTAACAACATGAATTTGTCGACATGTTTCGAGCGTGAGCTCATTTTCAAGACTAAAATACAGTAAGGAACGAACAGAAAATTTATATCTATACAATGAATGTAAGGAGGGAGGATTATTGAAAATCTACCTGTTCATTTACGATGTCTTCTTTTTTCCTCCAAGAACTGTATATTTCAATTACCTTTAAAAGGTCTAAACGTTCCCCTTGCAATTGAAATATGCAGTTCTTGGAAGAAAAAAGAAGACATCGTAAATGTTAGATTTTCAATTATCCTCCCTCCTTACGATGTCTTTGTTCTTTTACTGTATTTTAGTCTCCAAGAACTGTATATTTCATTAAGCCATTTAATTTAATTTGATATTTAATTATGTTTCCTCAAGAGTTAATTAAATTGTTTTATACCTTTATGCAAAAGTTTTTATCAGGTCTAAACGTTCCATTTACACTGACACTTTCTTTTTTAATACGGGATTTTGTTTGGTAAATTGCGGTTTTAGTGACCGGTGGTATGTTAGTGATAAGCCCTTGAAGAAACGTCAACCTCACCACCTTATCAAGTAAATGGCCTAACAATTGTCTTGTTCGCCAATCTTCTTCCACCCCCACTCGGATTTTCTTCTCAATTATCCTCCTGAAAGCTCCTTACATCCAATAGCCTGCAAATAGCACTGTAATTGAAGATAGCTGATACAGTGTCAGAATGTCAGAAATGCAAAACATTTCATCGAAATATTAATAAGTCATGTTAAATATAATCAAACATTAAATATTTGCCAAGAGTTTAATTTAATTTTGCTGGCCCATAAATATATTTGTTCACAAATCTGTCCGAAGGTAGCTGGGCGCCGCCAAGACATCGAAATGAACACTTAGATTTTTGGTGATAGAGGCTAGCAATGTATCTCATTGAATGATTTGTTCTGAATCTCTTCCAAGGCTAGTACATCCATTGTATCCGCTAGATATAAATTTGTTGTTCTCCTCAAGTTCCTTACTTTCGTATTTTGCCTCTCGGAGTCTTGCTCTGAAGAAAATGAGCTCTTCCACGCTCGAAACATGTTTGCAAATTCATATTGTTAAATATAATCGTGAAACATTAAGCCAAGAGTTTAATTTAATTTGATATTTAATTATGTTTCCTCAAGAGTTAAGCGAGAATTTCAATCTCAAACTTCGTCTAAATAGTGATTTGAATTGAAAAAACGATTTCACCAACAAAATTATGAAGGGTTGTCAAAATCACAACAGAAATAAGTTAAATATCACACTATCAACCGTATGTAGATTGATTGACCACTGAAAAAGATTTATCTGTTGATTTATCTATGAGTATAGCAAGAATATTTTTCAATCAATAAAAGTAAAGAGCGAGATCAATGTCTCAAACCATTAACACTGTGGAAAATTTTAAATGAAAAGTAGAAACAATTGCTAAAATAGAGTACTGATGGAATTTTTTTCAGGTGTACTCAACCAATCAACTGAATACGAATCGCAGGCTCTAATGCACTCACAAGAGTACCCCACATGTACATATAATACACCCCCTCCAAGCATTCAGATCCCTTTTTCGCATTATCCAAACTACGAGCACGGATCTTATCAACAACAATGCGAAGCAGAATGGAATATTTCATCAACAGTAATTCCGTCCCATCTAGAAACAGCACCAGTGTCTTACACGAAGTCCACACCAAACACAACAGTAGAAAATCCAAATTCATCTTCAGGGCAGCTTCAAATTTCTGATGTGTACAATTATCAATATGCAGGAATATATTCACGAAACGATAACGGTGAGTTCATTTGCATGATTTTATGTAAGTACAATTCAAATTCTAGAAACTACATACAAATGAATTTCATTTACATATTAATCAATAGTAAAGATTTTAACAGTAGTAAACCATAAGTGCATAAAGATATGGTACCTCTTTTTTGTGTGCAGAATTTTCCCAGTAACATTCGAAATTTCATATAATTATATATTCAGAATAACTCAGCTATTTCCTTCAATACACTTTATTGTTCGAGTGTGTCTTTAAATTTCCTGCATATAAATTGATTCCCAATATCATCATCTATAAAATTTAGACAAAACTTGAATACTTAACTTGAATTTCCAAAAAAAAATCAGAAGTATTACCTATGGTTGAAATATGAGGGGGGATATGCGAAATATCACCCTATGCAGAGAAATTGGAGAAGTCGTCAAAGAACTTTTTTGCATACTTTTTTTATAATTTTCACGAAAAAGGCATAAAAATATTTTCATTCTAAAAATGATTTTAAGGAAAAGTTGCACATTTCAAAGAAAGCAAGTTCTTTTATGCACTTTCTGATTTTCCTCAGCAAAAAATACTAGAAAAAATAAAATGATCCCATATGTTGGACACTTTTCGAGTACAAAAACACTTATACAGTTATTCAATGCGCTCTTAAAAAGTAAATTAGATTTCGGATGTATGATTTGGCGTCCCATTTACAATTCTCATAGAAATGATTTAGAGTCGACACAACGAAAATTTCTCAAATATCCAATTTGGAGGGAAGATCACGTTTATATGGCCAGAGGATATAGCAAAACTGATCTGTTAACAGGTTTGCAGCTAAATCACTCGAAGTTGGCAGGGACTTGGCCTCTGAAGTTTTTGTATAAACTCTTACATGGTTATATAGACTGTACTACCCTTATTGGCTCTATTGATTTTCATGTTCCTAGACAATTCTCACGTGCAAGTCAATTTTTTTCATTGCGTACTCCGAAAACTAATTCCTTCGTTCAATCACCCATTAGATATATGTGTTCGATATTTGAGGATGTGTCTAACAAATGCGATATCAACAATGACTCATTTGCTTTCATTAGTTGGGTTTACTTGGACTCTTTTCATGTATAGTGAATTCTGAAGTAAGCCTTAATCTCATTGTCTATTATTTATTATAATTTCTTTTTGATTGATAATCATTTTTTAAACGTTTGATTCATATCATTAGGTGCTAATACTGTATAAATTTTTTTAATATTACCTGTAACTGGGTGTTTTTACCTGTAGGAAAATGAAGACTTATTATTATTATTATATGTGAAAAAATCGCGTATGGGAACGGAACTTCTATTAAATATCAAGCGAACGAAGGGATTGACAAAAAAACATTTTTGGTTATAATGTCAATAGAACACGAAAATAATAAAAAATATTACAAATTACCATATCTTTAGATATATGTACATATCTTTTAAGATAACTTATAGTAATATTTGATACCTTGTTATTTCTCGGTGAACTAGAGCTTTCTACATCGACATTTGTTGAGTTTCTATTTGAAAATTCCTTCTGCGTAAAGTGTGTGAAACTGGCCACAAGTTTTCCAGCCACCGGTTTGTATAAAGTGCGCCACGATCGTCGGGATCTACTACAATATGATATTGCGAATAAATCGCAATAAGCCTACATTTTGATGTGAATAGTAGTAAATGAGTAATACTATCACGAAGTATTCATTTTCAGAATTTGTTCAATCCATTTACGAAAAATATCATCCCCTTTATATATATGACAAGTGCTTTTTGTTATAACTTATATTTTTCAAAATATTCATTTATTTTGAACTTCAGAATGGAACACATCGAAATAAACATTCTCAATGAAATTTTTTTGTTTTCAGAATTTGTTCAATCCATTTACAACTAGTTTCGCCCCTTTCAAATATTTCAATATTCAATGCTTCTCAACGCTGCTGATTTCTATTTAAATCGACATTTTGATGAATTTGTTCAATCCACTTACGAAAAATATCATCCACTTCATATATATAACAAGTAATTTTTGTTATACCTTATATTTTTCAAAATATTCATTTATTTTAAGAGTTTTCGAATGGAATACATCGAAATAAGCATTCCTTATGAGATTTATTCGTTTTCAGAATTTGTTCAATTCATTTACGTCAAATATAATTCCCTCTATATATACGACAAATGTTTTTTGTTATACCAAATATTTTGGAAAATATTCTTTTATTCTGAAAAATTTCGAATGAAATACATCGAAATGAACATTATTGGTGAGATTTATTCGTTTTCAGAATTTTTTCAATATATTTACTACTAGTTTCACCTCTTCGAAATAATCCAACCTTCATTCCTTCTTTTTTGTTGTGAATAGATGTAAATGATAATACTATCATGAATTAATCATTTTCAGAATTTGGTCAATCCGTTTACGAAAAATATTATCCCCTTTATATATATGACAAATGTTTTTTGTTATACCTCATATTTTTGAGAATATTCATTTATTTAGCGACATTTCGAATGGAATACATCAAAATGAACATTCCTAATGAGATCACCTGTTTTCAGAATTTGTTCAATCCATTTACTACTAGTTTCACCCCTTTGAAATAATTCAACCTACATTCCTGCTCTACACTGAATTCTAACCAAGCTAAAATTTCAATGAATTATTGATGTGAATAGATGTAAATGAGTCATTTTATCACGAAATAATCATTTTTATGAAAACATTGAAGCAATGAAATATCTCGGTAAAGTTGTTTCTTGCTGAAGTTTCGCTACAAATGTTACCTATATCAAAACTTTGAATTGAACAATCAGTTTAAATTATTTCAATTCCAGTTAAGACAATTAGAAGGCAAACTTCAACAATCTAACCTAACCTAAACGGACTTTAACAAGAAATGAATGTTTCGATATTTTACTGTGTGTGTCTATTATGAAAAAGTCTATAAAAATATATATGTATATACTAATATATATCAATACATATGTTTCAAACTCATAATTTTTTTTTCTGTTTCAGTGATTCATCGACTGCATTAATACCAAGTTGAGCTAGCTTCAAAATGTGTACAATATGTGAAAAGTATATAACGCATCAATATTTCACCAAATAAATCGAAGGTTACTGAACCTTCAAGTTCGAACAAAATAATTTGCAAGAGGATAGAATGAATACATTCATCGTTAAATTTCTTTCGTAAACATCACATTTGATATTCTGAAATTATGAGAACAATTATTTTCCAAGAGAATATATATTTATGAATTTGTTATTTAGTATAGTTAAAATGTTTCTTTATGTAATAATAACTATTAATAACGTACTCTGGACTTTATTATATTGTATTTATCCGAAAAGAGAGTATAAGATAAAAGCGATTAGGCATTTAAAAAAGCAGAGCAAACCCTTAAACTCTTTTACGTCATCATAGTTAACTTTTTTCTACTTATAAAGGCTAATAAAAAAAATATGTCTATATATCTATATATATATATATATATATATATATATATATATATATATATATATATATATATATATATATATATATATATATATATATATATTTAATTTTTTTAATTTTTAGTTTTGACAAAGTTGTAATATAACAACGAAACGTCAACAGAAATAAACTTTTTCATATTAAAAAAGCAGTTCGGGTGAAAATTCGCAGAATGGAGAAAAAACGATACCAAAAATTAACTCGTCTAATTTTTTGCACAATAATTCGAATGAAATATTGTTTCTATCCATATCGTAAGTAATTCATGTATCGTTAATTAATTTTACTATCACTCAGAGTCCATTCGATTTGGTACTGCCATATCAGACGAGATTAGAAAGCAAGAAATTAGATCAACTCCATGATTTCATACCATTATTGGGAGATAAGTCATTCATATTCACCATAAAATAAAACCATATTTGTAATGAGTCATCAGAGAATTCTTTTACTTCTAACAAACTCTCTTAAATGTGCCACCCTTAAAAAGTAGGTTATGTCTATATTTTATGAACAAACTCGAAGAAACCAGAAGTGTAAGGTATGTATATAAGTGATCAATTATATATATATATATATATATATATATATATATATATATATATATATATATATATATATATATATATATCAAAACGTTTATTTTATTTCGAGTAACACAAAATTTAAAAGAACGAATAAAAATGCATAAATACGCAAATACTCAAATAACTGCTTCAAATAAACACAAAAGAGCGAAGAGCTCTTTTAAATTTTTCAATAACATAATCATTCAACGATGTGAGCAACTGGAAAAGTCAAAAAACGTAGATATACTTCAGAAATGCTTTATATAACTGAAAATTTCGAATGCAGTATCAATCACAGATTTATAATTTGATCATTATAGATATAAGTAAATTTATCAAGTAACACAACTTAAAATAACTCACCACAATCTACAAATAATAATACAATAATGATAATAAGACATCAAACAGATAGTACACTTAAAAGATATACATAATTTTCGGCATAAAAACACATTTATATATAAAATTTCTCATTATATCATTATCTGGCTTACCATGAGTTTTTTGTAAGTTCAAAGTGAGGACTGAGTAAGTATTTACCTATGATATATCTAAAAAAAGTAGAAGGACAAATGTTGATGATCAGTTTATTTCTGTACCTAATACTATTATTTAATGTGAATATTTTATTTCAAAGTTTTGACGAAGCTACCAAAAATTATCCAGAAATGAATTTTTTCATTTCAATAAGGGTTATTTGCTAAGAAAGTAAGTTCTTAGTTAAAATATAAACAGACAAGAAATTATCACAAAAACAAAGTATATGCTGGTATGTATGTAGACGCGCATCTTCAAAGTAAAAGAGCACAATAAACAAAGTGAATTTGAGGTTATGCACTGAAAAAAGTGATAGACTAAACGTTCATGTTCAACGTCATGTTCCCAAGAAAAATTCCTGAAACGTCCTCACACGATATCATGAAAACATTCGTTCAACATCAATTAAGTAAAAATCTAACGATCGGTTTTTCCTGTAAAGTCGAAGAATCAGATTTTGCCGCCACTCAGTGCTGTATCCGTTGAAAAACATTATGCGGATGCTGACTCTGCCACACATGTAGAACTTAAACATGGACCACACGCGCATCCAGAGAGTGGGGCAAGGAGGCCCCACATGTAGGAAGTACGCGGCCTCACACGTATATTTGAAATAGGAATTGGACATTTGGGGCAAATTGTTTATTGAACTGTTCAGTAAGAATAACCGAATGTTAGTAGTTGGAATCCCTCTTCATCAAGTTTTTAATATTGAAAATACTGGAATAGATACTACTGTTTTTCGTTATTTCCGCCCAATGCTGCACCGATTTGCATTTTACGTTCGATGTTTACAAGAAAAGACGTTTCACGCATTCTGTTTCATTTCAGTTTGACAACGAATGAATTCTATCCATTTGTAGAATATTTTTTTTTATTTACACAAATATATAACAAGTGACAAAGGAGAATAAAAGGAAGAATTGAATGAATTTGATTAAGTCTCATTAAATTTTTCAGGTTGACAAGGAATGAAGTCTATCCATTTGTAGAATATTTTTTGTATTTACGCAAATATATATTACAAGTGGCAAAAGAGAATAAAACGAAGAAATGAATGAATTTGATTAAGTCTCATTGAATTTTTCAGGTTGACAAGGAATGAAGTCTATCCATTTGTAGAATATTTTTTGTATTTACGCAAATATATATTACAAGTGGCAAAAGAGAATAAAACGAAGAAATGAATGAATTTGATTAAGTCTCATTGAATTTTTCAGGTTGACAAGGAATGAAGTCTATCCATTTGTAGAATATTTTTTGTATTTACGCAAATATATATTACAAGTGGCAAAAGAGAATAAAACGAAGAAATGAATGAATTTGATTAAGTCTCATTAAATTTTTCAGGTTGACAAGGAATGAAGTCTATCCATTTGTAGAATATTTTTTGTATTTACGCAAATATATATTACAAGTGACAAAAGAGAATAAAACGAAGAATTAAATGAATTTGATTAAATGTTATTGAATTTTTCAGTTTGACAAGGAATGAAGTCTATCCATTTGTTGAATATTTTTTTTGTGTTTACACAAATATATATTACAACAAGTGACAAAAGAGAATATAACGAAGAATTAAATGAATTTAATTAAGTGTTATTAAAAATTTCAGTTTGACAACGAATGAAGTCTATCCATTTGTAGAATATTTTTTGTATATACACAAATATTTATTACAACAAGTGACAAACGAGAATAAAAAGAAGAATTGAATGAATTTTATTAAGTGCTATTAAAAATTTCAGTTTGACAACGAATGAAGTCTATCCATAGACTAATATTAAATATTCTACTATCGTAGAATATTTTTTTTTGTATGACGCGTTTCGTCGTTACAAACGACTTCTTCAGATGCTTACAGAATAATATTATATATACAGAATATACAGAAAATACAGAATAAGATTATTCTGTGAGCATCTGAAGAAATTGTTTTTTGTATTTACACAAATATATATTACAACAAGTGACAAAAGTCGAATGAAAGGAAGAATTAAATGAATTTGATTATGTATTATTAAATTTTCTCCAAAACATTTTTGCATTGAGGTGAAAAGTTTTGATTAGAATAATATACAAATATTTATTCCTGATATTAGATGATCCAAATTGCAAATTACATTTGATGCATTGAATGCACTGTTTTTCGGTCGTTATAAATATATATATATATATATATATATATATATATATATATATATATATATATATGTATATATATATATATATATATATATATATATATATATATATATATATATATATATATATATATTCGATTCACGAATTTCCCTTGATTTCTTGGATTTTTGTATACTCGTATAATTTTCCTTGATTGCTTTTGTTGGAAAATTAAGTCTACCAATAACTAACGTGATCAGGCGTCCTGTTTCGAACGGGACCGATCTATATTTCTGTAATGTGTCCCGTTGTCCCAAATATAACCCGGAGACGCGAAAATGTCTCGTTTTTCCAAACAGTGTGGAAATTTTGTAGACTGGACTACTTTTTCAGCAATGGCAATTATCAAAATACTTTTTCCAAAATTGCCCATCAAAATAGTGGCTTTTTTCACATTGTGGTCGGCAAATTTTCACCAAACAGTATTAAAGGTCTGTTTTCTTAAGTGAGAGTGAATCTTCATTTACAGTTGAAGCTGCAATAGAAAACAGTCAACTAAAAGTCAGAGAAACAGATCAATCAATTTCTTCCTTTTACAATTCGTAGTTTATTGAAGAAATTGAAAGCAAATGGCACTGACATTGATGAAGAATTTGTGGAAAGTGCGTCTACCAAATTGTATAAATCATGCCTCAAATATGGTCAGACGTTTATATTTATTAGTAATTGATTAGACATATTGATTGTAATAAACATTCGGAAATAACAGACGAATTATCATTAATTTGTTATTAAATTACGATGCAAAAAAATCGAATAGAATAATTGAGAATTTTCTAAGGAAGCTCGCTGGGTAGAATAGTGTACAAATTTTGAATGACTTAAAAAGATACATATTTCAGTTTTGTATGCGATGTTGATAGTTAAAGTTGATGAGAGCCTAGAATTTCATTCTTCTCTAAAAATCCTCACCTGCTGTATCAAAGATAATTCATTAGTCTGATAAATACAAAAATAATAAGAGAAAAAATCATTTTGCATGGTGCTTTTAATTCATAGTTATCAACCTATTTCAATAAAGAACAATGAAAGTGTAAAACTGTTCCTAACAATGCGAGGTCGTCCCGTATTGAGCTAGAAATGAAATGTTCACGTTACCAATAACTCTATATTCACATCTAAATAAAGTTTTTTAGCATTTCGCTTTTCAATATTAACTTCCTCGGGAAATTTTTCTTTATCCATAGGTTTCTTCTGTACCCAGAATAAAACGAAAAAATAAGAGTTCAGCTAATGTTGGTAATAAGAAAGCTATGGATAAAGGAACATTTTTCTGAGGGAGGCAATATTGATTGCCGAAACGTTATCTTCATATAAATGTAAATACAACATTAATTATTGATAAACTTAAGATAGACATTCATTGAAAATTCCTGACTCTTCAATTTTCAGATTCGGTTTGGCTACAAATTGTTACTTCGTTGAAATGTAACGTCGAAAGAAATTGTTTTCATTAAAAATTTTCAAAATTTGATATAGAAGAATATTTCGTTGATAATTTAATATACACTTTCCTAAGTTGATTGAATATCCCCTGTTCTACTGGTAAAATATCGTTTTTATATTCAATAAAAAGCATTCAAGATAATTTTGTAAAACTGAAGCAATTAATATAATTCTGTGAACATAACCGAATTGTTATTCATTTAATATAGTAGACTTTTTTGTTTTAAAGGCTTCATTCATTTTATCAATATATTGATACTTCACACGATACCACAGTAATCGTGGCTTGTGTATTAATTTTTTATGGATATGCAAATTATGTTTTTTGATTATCGATTGAGAAAATCTAGATTTAAGATTGTGAAGAATATTGGATAAATTTGGAAAGAAAGTATGTATTATATTTTCCAAGCTCCTTCGCCATTTTGTACATATTTGCGAACAATAAATTTACTAATGAAAACATTGAAAAAATATTATGTTTTAGTTGTTATTTTCCACCGAAATATCTGAAGAACTAAATGAGACTATCTTATACAGATGACATGGAATCTTCAATTCTTTATCAAAACCTCAATGCATATAAATTCAAATCAAAACATGCATATATATATATATATATATATATATATATATATATATATATATATATATATATATATATATATATATATATTATATATCTATATATATATATATATATATATCTAGATATATATATATATAATATATATATATATATATATATATATATATATATATATATATATATATACATACATATATATATATATAGAAAGAAAATGAATACTTGAATATTAATTCGAGAAATTTAAATCGATCAAAAGTATGTCATAGTAAAACAAGCTATGTGTACACCTTTACGATGTGATGCCTCCATTATGCTTCAAAGGACAAATGTTAGAGAAATATTGAAATCTATGGAACATCGGATGGAAATACAAAACAGCCGTTTTATTCTACAAGGAACTCAGCAATTGTGCCAAGTCCATCCAAAAGATTAAAATTATTATTCATATATTTATTATGAAGCATTGATTTCAATATTTCTCCAACATTGTTTATACCTTGAAGGATAATGGAGGCATCACATCGTTTCGTACTACAAGGTACTCATCATTTACGCCACGTCCAACAAATGAAAGGGAACGACTTCAATCCTCACATACCTCCTCTCGATCGTAAGACAGAAATATACAATAAGTAGTATGCATAAATAATGCATAGATTAATATACATCTCAAATCTTAGGAATCAATCGAAAGCACATGAATACATTTAAGATTGAATTTTCACACGTCCTTATCAATTAATATTTCACATTTTACAACTCTAGTTTTTGAACAATTTCATTTAATTTGATGAAGTAATGCCATCTAGGTTGCCGTCTAGGAACGCTCGCTGTCATTTATCAAAATATCCTGAAGGAGCTACTTGAAACATGAAAGAAATCTAGTAAAGTAAAAGAATACTGTAGTTCTCGTGCTATATTTTCGCACTTCTAAATATTCGATATTAAAGTCGGAAAAAAGTTATAGTATAACTTACTTTCGATAATTTTTAACGAATTATTCAAAAGAACATTATAGCAGATATGGCTTCTGAATAGTTTTCTCCTTTAAATAAGGTCTTTTGAGTCGATAAATGAAGGACTAGAAGTTATATGAAGAAGTGGAAAAAATAAATGAAATACGCCAGTTATTTAGTGTTTTAAATAGTATTATAAAAACGTGACACTTCAACAATAAAACATATAACGGTATAAAGATTTTGGAGAATTTATTTTTGAGCAGCTGATATAGATAAAAATGCATTTTATATTGAATTAATTAGTAAATTGGATACAAAATGGTGAATGAGCCGGGAGTCGAACACCAGGGATTCCTGATGTCCTTATAACTTTATTGACAACCGAATGAATTTTATATTGAATAAATAAATGAATCGTTGAACTTTAAAATCAACTTCTAAAGTTCAAAATTTCTTTTCAATTCTCAGATGATTAATTGCATTAATTTACTCATTAGCGGTGATTTTAAGCTGTGTGGATTGATGTTGACTTTTCGTTTATAATTTGAATAAAACTGAGTAGTTTTGTTATTTTTTTATATTTCAGTCAAACATAACAATATTCTTTCGCTGACACAGTGGCTTGTGGAGCTGAAGTGTAATGAAATGACTATAGAATTCTCTTCTTCTTTTTCCTATTCTTTTTTTTACTTTTTACTGAAATAAATTTAATAATGGAGTAATATTCATTGAAAGTTGGTCGTTCTATAAACTATTCAATTTCTTCCGTGGAGGTTATTAATAATTGATAATTGATGAGGCCGATACTTGGAGAAAATTAATATCCATTATAAAACAATATTTAAAATTTTCGCATAACGACGTTTCGAAGTACTACTTCTTTATCAAATGCTGGATTAATACTATGTCTAATTTTACAGTCAGTACTTATAGTGTTTATATGGTGTTATTAACCATAATATATATATATATATATATATATATATATATATATATATATATATATATATATATATATATATATATATATATATATATATATATATATATATATATATATATATAACCACACTATATATTACCCATATATAGTGTTTTAACATATATAAGGACACCTAGTTTAAAATTAAAATCACTTTCAGCAAGAGATAAGATTAATATTTCTTTTCGGACCACTAATATCACTGGTAAAATAATCAAAAATTAATAAATATCAAATGTGTGGAGTTTACAAAATTAAATTTGGCAGTTGTGAAAAATTTTAAATTTTCTTTATTTGTTCTTAGAAATCTTAGTTGTATATTTGTATATTTCCTACATTTAGTTGGAATACCTGACTTACGAAATTTATTTTCTGTGTTCATCTCCAGGTATACGATCCTTTTGTTAAATATCAGTGTATTCTATGGTCCTCATTCCAAGTTGGTCATAGAACATACCTGGTATGTTCTGTGGAAATAGCTATAAGTACTGACTTTGTAAAATTACACATAGTATTAATCCAGCATTTGATGAAGAAGTAGTACTTCGAAACGTCGTCATGCGTATTTTATTATATTGAATTATGAGAAAATTTTAAATATTGTTTTATTATTAATAATTAACCTCCATGGCTTCTAACAGGGTTAGTTTGTAATCTTTTATAGGATGTGTTGCATACGTTGAATCGGTTTCTCTTTCTCGTAGCATCTTTTGTGTTCAGCTAATCTAAGTCCAAAATTTCTGCCATTTGATCAACATATACCTTGGGACACGTATCGCAAGTAACTCTTAGATACCCGATTTATTTTCAGTCGAAATTTCATCTTTCGCATTTCTGATGTGCCTACCCA